>CM019182.2:33197539-33260226 GCA_009739505.2 Apolygus lucorum
ATCCATACCATCACCAGTAACCCACCTTGAAGAATCCCCGCATGAAGAGGCACCCGAACCAGCGCTGGAGGATCACGACCAAGAATTCGCCACGTGGATGTCAACACCACTCCAGACACCGCAGATCCACCTCAAGCGATGCGAGACTCCCCGAACCGTCTCACCCTTGGTCCTCCGACTGAAACAGGTCGTCGGCCCCAAAAGGACCAAGGAAGTGTCCGGTATGCACGCGCCCATGCCAACAAGTGCTGAAGTTTAGATGCATGGCGTGCAAAACCTTTTGGCAGAGACTGAAGAAATCACATATCGCACAGAGGGAACTACCTACCTGCCCGGATAGCCACCAAGCCAAACGCCAACCCTCAAGCTGCCCTGGATGTCGTCGTTATAAGTATGAGGCAGGGCTGCGACGAGCGTACCCCTCGCTACCCCTGCCCATACCCAGCGTCATCGAGGACGACGCTGGCTCCCGGAGCGGTGGGGGATGTGAGCTGCCGCTCAGCAGCTCACTGTTCCCCCTAACAGGCCACAGAGGCCAGTAAGTCCTGACCCCCCCTTTGAGAGCAAACCCCCAGGCCACAGAGGCCTGTAAGCCCTGAAAACCCTTGGACAGGAACCCAGGCCGCAGAGGCCAGTAAGCCCTGAAGGAGAAGAGAGAAGACCCCAAAGGCCACACATCAAATGGGGCGTGGCCCCTTCAAAAGTGCCCTCCCACCACCTTGGGCACAAAAACCACAATCACACAAACAGTCAAGCTAATGGAGGAAAACCTGCAATCTTACCAACTAACATTTGGTGAGGTAAAGTTGGACAACCTGGAGGGGAGGAGAGAGAAATGCCCATGTCATACTGGAAGAGCTTTATCCCTGATGCGCCGCCTAGCCAGCAAGTCTTTGACGTGTACCCCCCTTACCTTTGAAGCTCTCTCCCCCGTACCGTAACGCTCGAACGGAACCGTACTATATCGTCCTCCTGCCTCCCCAGTCAAGTAAAAGATAGGTTGTAAACCAGTGAGTGGTGCCATCCGATACTGTGATTGTCTGTCCTGCCTCCCCTGGAACCGTGTCGCCGTGGTGTCGCGCTCGTGTCTTCAGTCCTGTCCCGGCTACCCCCCTTGAACTCTCTCTCGCCTCTCATCGTGACCAGGACTCGCCTCGGTAACCCTGCAGCACGTGAGTGTAACTATAAATCTATCTCAAATTGGCCAATTTAGGTAGAAGGTGGAACAAAGTGAAACTCAGTTTAGTCACTATTGTATATCTAGTTAAGAGGATATCGAACTGGAACATTAAGCGTAACCATAAGAAACTTCCTAGTCAGCTTGTACAACGTACCGTAACTCTAGTAAACTTAGTCAAAAGACCACATTTTGTTCTTAACAGTAAGCCCCTCAGGCAGTGTCGGGTCGTTGGCCCCGTTACGTATCTCGAGTCAATCTTATTAAAATTACGTTTTCTAATTCAATCTTTTCTTTCAACTCACCCTGGTTCTGGTTCTGACTTGGTAACGGGTATCGGTAATAGGTAGTTAAAATCATTTCGAAAGACAACAGTAACTTCAAGTAATTTCAGTTTTTATTCAACAACCGATACACCTTAAATGGTATAACAAACAGGTAAAACAAAGGTATCTTAACAGTAACCAACAGTATCGTCAAGGTGTGTCGCAGAGCCTCATCTCCCAAGCCGCCTCGGACGGAGCTACCACGACCCACCAAAGTTAAGTATAACAACAATTCTTAGCCTAAGTGTGTCGCTCTTCTACCTTTCAGTGACCCGTTACACCCCCAATTTAAATAGGAACATTTTAGCTTTTCCCCTCCCGATCGACTGGTACTCTAAACCCCCAGGCTTACAATCGGTACTACAAATAAGACAATTCGAATGAATCCATACAGACAGTAGAATCTGCGAAATTGGTCGGATTCATACTTGATGACCGTCTAAGCTGGAGTTCCCATATTACCACCATTATTAAAAAATTGCATGGTGCTATATATACATTGAGACGGATCTCCAAATTGCTACCCTCTGATTGCTTGAGAGAGGTCTACTTCGGGGTATTTCATGCTCGATGTTCGTACGGTTTGCACATCTGGGAAAACTCAAGTGACATTGAAAATGTGCTTAAAATGCAAAAAAAAGCGATAAGAATAATATGCAAGGCAGGCTACTTGGACCACTGTAAATCTCTTTTCAAGAAAATGAAGATAATGACCATAATAAACCAGTACATCTATCTCGCATGTTGCTACGTTAAGAAGTGTACATTTTCGATGCGAGGAGGAATCCATTCACACCGTACGAGAGGAAGATATGACATAAGCATACCATTCTGCAGACTCTCAGTTACTCAGAAGCAATTTAAATTTACATCTGTAAATCGGCTCGATGGTTAGGGCTGCCTGCCTAGAAATAGGAGGTAGCCCCGGGAGCCGCCATGGTGGGTGGGTCCGGGATCGGCCGGACTGCCCCTCACATTTTTCTTTATAAATTTATTTTTAGAAATTAATACTTTGTTGACGCATTTATACCTGTATCAAGGGTGAACAAATAAAGAAAGTTGTTGTTGTTGTTGTTCAGGTGGTTGCTATTTATTACAGGCTGAATTTTAATTTTCTTCTTCGCCTTCTCAGATTTATGACTGAGATACTGATTGGTGATTAATTTGGTTCGTTTCGATTTTATGATCTGCGAGGGCGATGGAAAATTAAAAAAAAATCTGGCTTCGATGTACGATATGTGGCCCAGACAGCTCAACACCATGAATAATGCGCAGCCTTACGCCGCCATTGATTTCACAACCTACTTTTCACCCCATTAATCCACGTTTACCCCCACTCCTCTCCACATGCTGGCTCAGTTACCGTTCTGAAACACTCTCCAGAAAATCGTAGGCCTCCGAGATAAATCTATTTCAAACTCCTACCATCATCCTGCACCTCACTCTGGGAATGTCTCGAAGCATGGATTTACCAAGTAATAATACTCGTAGGTATACCTTCAAATCTTCACATTTTAGCGAATTTACAAGGAAAATGAAGCTATTAAAATAAACTCAATATTTCTAGCATAGAATTTTGGTTTACTATTTTCAATAATAAGCCTTTGGAATCGAGCAAGAAAAAAAAATTTTAACCCCCCTCAAAATTTGATGTTTTACGTTTCTAAGTACGTAGAATACGAAAATCGAATAAAAAAATTTCCGTCCGTCCCGCCGTATGCCGTCCGCCGTACGCGGCACTTTTCTTAGCAACACTGGACCGATTTGGTTGCTGAGTGAGCTCCGAAGCCATTTTCAATCCTATTGAACGCAGGAAGCTGAAATTTGAGAGGGAAGGTCAAGGGAGAATACAGATGGTGGTAGGTGCTATTGATGGAGAACCAGTGATCTATACAGAAGGGTGATCTATACAGAAAATAATAAACCTTTGAGCAATGATTTGCAGCGTTTTTTTTTTTTTTTTTGATTTTCTTACCCAAATTTGTTTAGGAATGTTCTAAAACCATTCCTAAAGATTTCCAAAAATCATATAATATGATTTTTACAATAATATTGTAAATAATTATATATTAATATATGATATATATTAATATTCATATTAATACAATAATGATATATTATATCATTAAGAATATCTATATACCCCCCCCCTCTAAAATCGTTATTGTTGGAGATAGAAAAAAAATTTCAATCTTCATGGTTTCTTGCAAGGATCTCATATATGACCACATTGCGCACCGCACAATTACGCAACCATGCGCAACGGACACCAACTTTGATATTTCAAATGTAAACCCCTATTTTTCATTGCAGATTTGGATTCTACGCAAAATTTCATGAATTTCACACCCCTCAACCGACTTTCTTGGTTGCCCATAACCTGTTCAGTGAGCGCGCAAAGATTGTGCTAAAACTGAGATGAAGGCAGACCCCAAGTGTGATCCACGTTTTTTCATTAATTTTCGACGCTGAATCAAGTGGCGGTATCCATTTTCGGATTTAACTGGAATTTTTCGAAACAAAGGCCGTAAATCTAGTGGTTTTTAATAGAAAATCGCTCTTTTTCCATCCTTATGAGTTACGAAGCAATTTTGATTAGTTCGGTGGCTAACTCTACCCCTAAATTCAAGATGAGGGAAAATCAATAAAATTCAGGGGTAGAGTTAGACACCCGAACTAAATAAAATTGCGGCGTAACTCAAAGGATGGAAAAAGAGCGATTTTCAAGGGCACTCTTGAGATTTTCAACCCTTAATTTTCACCCCTTAAAAGTGACTGACATCAACAAGAAGCTTCGAGGCACAACTAGACCCCAAATCGGTTCATGGAAAGTGTTGATTTTCGGATTCTACCTACTTTGAAACCACGGAGTAATGGAGACAAGTTAACAGAGGAGAAAGCCAACGTTAAAATGGCGTGCAAGAATTTTCAGTGAGTGATAGACTACGTAAAAATTACGTAATGAGTGGTGAAATTAGACCCCTACAATCCCCCCTCTCGGCCTTCTTAACTGGGCCTCCTCCAGTGCTATCGGTACCTAGCAGTGAAATGACCTTTGTGGAGTCAAGACCTCATCTCGACTTCTTCCCGTCAGGATCTTGGCTTTCCATAACGCCTACAAGTCAAAGATACGTAGTCTACTATTTGTTGAAAATTATTTGGAGTCCCTCCCTGCCAACCATAGGTACCTACTAACGCATTTTTGAAATCTTCAACCCTTCCTTTCCCTTTGGTTGGCAGTTGGGGTTGAAATTTTCAAAAATGCCTTAGTAGATAGGTAGTAGGTACCTATGGTTGGCTGGAAGATCCCTCCCAACAGAAGGGTGATCTATACAGGAAAATAATAAACCTTTGTGAAATAATTTGCAGCGTTTTTCTATAACATTTATATTATGAAAAATTCGAGAATGAAGCACACCTTTCCTCCACATCTCAAAAAAGCAAGAGATTTCTCTTTTTTTCTCAAATTTTCATTCATTATCTCTTCAAAATTTTTCAAGCATAATATATTCAATTCAAAACATTTATTTTATCGAGTATAATGTATTATCCAGAGTAAAAATCGAGTTTTGAATGTGATATAAGAACATTTATGTGATATAATTCAGGTATTCATAGCTTCTCTTTGGAAAACATTATTTTATATACTCAACATATAAAGGTAAATACTAAGAAGAATGAGTTTATGTTTTATTTTGTTGAATGAATGAAAAATATATGACCATTTTGTGTTGAAAATATTTTTTTCAGTTCCACACGTCATTTTTACGTAGCCTACTAATAACTGTGTGTCGTGGAAGTCTACTGCTCTAGGGTTAAAATGATTTTCCACAATCTCATCGCGAGTGATTTTATTCGTAGCCCCCGCTATCCTGAATGGATCTTTATTTTGAAGGTACTTAATTCTAAAACACATATGAACGGATTAAAGTGGAATGATGAGCTTAGCGGATTGAGATTGATGGAAGAGAAGCGTCCATTGTATGGTGCCCCGGGGAACACAGTCTGGGACAATAAGGAATCGGACGAGGGTAAAGGGGCTATCACCCGCAATGATTGGACTGTTTGTGTGTTTAGGGTTAACCCTGTGACGAGGCTCGACGCTCAAACGGCCGAACCAAAGGCCTCCAAGGGAGACCCCACCCTCGCAAACAATTGCAGATTAATTCCATTATACGCTCGCTTTCGTCTCCGCAGGGACTTTAAATTAATTTTGGAGTGACCTCCCCTTTCCTCAGCCTGGACCTTCCCGAGCAAAACGGCTCCCCTTGTCAAAACACCGTCCGGAAATGGAAGGTGTCTCTGCAGGAATTAGATCTGTCAGCCGGGTAAAACAAGTTGGAATCGACGGTGCGAGGCGGAGTAGGCGTCTTTCAGGTGAGATTGACGTATCAATTGCAGACTAGTCTTTTGCAGGCCGTGTGAGATGTGACTAGCCTAGGCCACACGTCATGTAGCCTAGGAATCGACTGGAGCCCTCCCTTGCGAAGAACTCTCGAGGGTTTCACGGCTCTCTACTCGGTAATCGAAATTCGCCGTCTGTTCAACCGACCTGCTGGTTTTCGAAGGTGATTCCTTCTTATATTATCTGCTGTGACTTCACGAGTGAAACTCATTCATGATGTGTAAATGCCAAAAACCACAGAATATTTATTTTATTTTATTTATTTTGTCTCCGAGTCTACCAAGGTAGGGGAAGCTTTGTTTTCACTTTCCAAGGTTTAAAAAAATAGTTCTCCAAAATCAAAATTTCCACTCGCGTTTCACGTTTCAGACCTTACTGAACAATTTTGATTCAGTGTGAACGGAGATTAGGCCTCTTTTGTGATTCACATTCGTGTTTCTGATTTATCGTACGTTTAGCCCTTAAATTCTCGTAGGGAGCGAACGGTTTGTCCTACAGAGCTCCGCGTGGTCTCAAAAAATTCTAAAAATGCTATACTATCTTAAATTGATGGAAAAACAATACCTTTATATCAAAATGTTTTGAGTTAGAGCGTTTTCAAAATTTATTTTTCGACCCTTAAAAGTATCATCAACCAAAATCTTCGGGGCACAACTAGACCCCAAATGGAGCCTAACTACCAAATTTCATCAAAATCGGTCAATGCTAAGTGGGGTCCGCGTACGGCGGACGGACGGCCAAATTTGTATTCGAATTTTGGATTCTACGTACTTTGAAACGTAAACCAACGAATTTTGAGGGGGTGTTAAAATATGTTCTTTCTTGGTCAATTCCAAAGGTTTATTATTGAAAATAATAAACCAAAATTGAACATTGATCGATGAAAAAAATCATGGAATTATCATTAGGTAAATAATATTAGCGAACCGTTGGACCCACAATGCTCTTCTTAATGATAAAAAATTATTTAAAATAGATAATTTTCAATTAATGCAAGAATAATTTCGAAAGTTTTCGGGCTGAGGCGTTTTGATTTTTGACCCCAATTTTCATCCCTTATATTTGACTGTCAATATTATTTTAGGAAAATAGCGATCGAATTTATTTTGCGAGACTCACATATTCCGATATAGTTTAGGACTCAATGCTGCCGATTGTTTGGGTCATTTTAACCCTACTTGGACAATGGTGTCACTAGTGTCACCGAAAACATCTTGAGAATTCCAAAGTAGTTCCTAGGTATCACCAGATCAACTAGATTTAAATTAATAATTTATCATTATTTATTTTATTTTTATTTAATTAAAAATTTATGGACAGCTAAATATTTTGAATAATTTTTCGTAAGTTATTGAAAGTCAAAAAATGATGGTATGACAAAACATATTGTTTAGTAATGCATGCATTCCAGGGGACGTCCCATTGGATAAGCATTTGATCTGTTTAACCAGTTGTTAAGCGATAAGACTGTTTCTCTCGATGTAATTTATTTATTACTTTAGGCAAGATAGTGACCCCCCCCCCACCATTATAAACCATAACACTTCTAGCGGCATGATAGCCTCGAATCTGAAGAGCATTTTAAAATCCATGATCTACGACACCCAACATGCGAATTCGAGTTCACCCCCCCCCCCCCCCCAACACCGCCAATGGTGCCAGTCTGGCACCAAAGCGGAAATACGTCGTAACATTGAACTTTGATCTATTAGGTTTAGTAGGCAGTCCGACGAATGTCACATCCGTATTCAAGGTGAAACACCAAAAAACCCAAGAAATATGAGGTTTATGGTGCCCTGGCACCATGGTGGCACCACTTTTATTTCCATGGTGGTACAGAAAGTAATTCATGCAAATCCTAAGGTATAATGAGAATATTATCCCCCCACTCACCCCCTCCCCTTGCGAATTTTGGTACTCTGGTAAAATCATGTACAACTCGGAAGTTATTTGAGTCAAACAAAAAAAGAAACACGCAAATCGGTTGGAAATTGAGGCCTGGGAGGAGTTTACAAGATTATGCACGCAAACGCACGTTTTTTAAGCATTAACCCCCCCTTTCCCCCTCTTAAAAAGCGAAATCCGAAATTCTGGCGCCGTAGTGCACAACTAGATAGTATTTCGCGTCAAAGGAAAAAAGAACCACGAAAATCGTTTGAGAACTAAGGCCTGGGCAGAGTACACAAGATTATGCCCGAAAACGCACGTTTTTCGAGCATTAACCCCCCCTTTCCCCCCCCTTAAAAGGCAAAATTCGAAATTTCGGCGACGTAGTGCACAACTAGATAGTTTTCCGCGTCGAACAAAAAAAGAACCAGGAAAATCGGTTGAGAACTAAGGCCTGTGCAGAGTACACAAGATTTTGTTACACACACACATACACCTATACACACATACACACATACACACACACACAGACATACACCTATGGTTTTTTTCGCGGATTTGGATTCAGAATGGTCTAAAACGGATTACTGTGTGGTTATTTTTTTTTTCTGTTGAGTGTTGTCCAACTTCACCCCAGATCGATCGCATAAGGACGCTCAAGTCTTACTGTGGGACGTCCTAAAAAATTTGAAAATTTTTTCGTCGATTTTCTTGGAAATTTTTGTCATAATTCTTTTTAGAGACTTCTAATAGCCCACAAAAAATTCTGCTGTCCTATAAATTTAAAATTGCAATTCAATTTTGGTTACTCCGGCGACACTTGGGGCTGCCTGTGGAGTTTATGAGATGTTTTAGGCTTAGGCAAGGCTAGAGGGACCCACGTGTTTAGATAAATTGCACAATAAACGGACATTTAAGGCTACAAAATGAAAAAGACCAATGTTAAGTACTGTTAATCATTATTCAGCGTCGGATATTCTCGGATAATGATATCATGAGTACAATTAATAAGTTCGTAATGTCAAGATCATTCTTAGCACCTACACCTTCCTCGTGTTTTTGATAGCCTGCAAATATAGTAGAATTTCGTTTTTTATTATTGATAAAAAATTTCAGTTAGGTATTACTACCTAGTTTTAGAATATTAGTAAATTTTAGTTGGGTAGTTAGTAAACATTGGTTAGTTTTAGAATATTAGTTATAATATTTAGTTAAGTATTTTGACATCAATCTTTTGTACTCGTACATTACTATGAATTTGGTGAAGACTAATAATTAAGTACTGATTTTAGTAATATTCACTTGTAATTTAAACTTCGCTCATATGTGAATTCCATTTAAATCTAAAGAGTCTTCCCCTTTAATCAACCCATTGTATAGACCTTGGAGAAGAGGGTGAGAGTAAAGGCAACTTGATGAGGCGAAGGGAACAAAAGTAGATTAATCTTCACAGACACCCAAGTTTCTCAAGGGCGTTGAGGAGCTGAACGTATATTAATGGGTCGACAATAGGAGAAGCACTGAGATCCATGCAAGGGCAAAACCTCCTTTTGAGGGGGTTCGTTCCCCGAAAAGTGGGAATAAGGAAGTCCGGAAGGAAGGAAACGGCGTGAGAGGTGGGGGTGACGAAAGTTATACGTGGATGACGTGGTGGTTTGTGGGCCAACAATGGAGCTGGTCTGCAAGTTTGCTCTCCCCACTTCCGCCAACCAACTATTCCAAACGGGCTGCCCTGAATAAACTCGACAGGACTGTGAAAGGGTTGGCAGCAGTGGCGAATGGAGTTATTGGAAGTACAGCGGGCGTATTCTGGTGGGGGAGCAGGTGTACCTACCAAATAGAGGTGTGTAAGACACGGTCATTTGGTGGATTCGAATCCCAAACGGTCAGTCATTACAGAGACCAGGTCTTTTGAATCCGTTCACCCGTTCATTACGTTCACATACCAACTCAATCAGTGAAATGAACCTTTGTAGGTTTGTAGAGAGGCAGTTGGGTCTTTGATAAAACTAATTAATATTATGGTGAAATATTGTTCAATAATATACTTAGCTTGGGCTCTTGATGGCAAGAAATGAATAAAAAAAAAAAATACTTTCCCTGATAAATTGGTTAAGTTGTTATTTTGAGACACTAAAGTATCGACACTCAAGCCAAACGGTGCATGGGATATCAACTCGAATACGATACAGTATCGATACTTTTGTAACAATACCCAACCCTAGCGCTTTTTTTCCTCATAGAAAAATAAGAAAATGCGCTAATTACCAAAATACAGTAATTCATAAATAAGGGTTTTTTTTATTGCAAAATAATAAAGAGTTCTTACAATACGATCACTTACCAAAGTGGTTAACCAAAGAGTCCAGAAACCAACAAATAATTCGGATTTGGAATTTAAAAGGAAGCGATCAGAACACAAACACAAGACTAACAACCAGCCGGTCAGAAGTCACACAGAAAAAGAGCGAGTCGGTAAACCGAACCAGTTGGAATCAAACAAACAACGTCCATAAGGATCCATATTAAGATTCAGGTCGTGACTCGAAAAACCGAACGAGTCCGAGTAAGTGAGGAGGCGATTTGAATGAATCAGATGAGCTAAAAGACAAAAACGAACGAATGATTGATTCGAATCGTATGAATCAGTCTGAGTCTTTTTTGTCTTTCAGGTCATCGATTCGAATGAATCAGTCTTTGAGTCTTTTTTGTCTTTCAGGTCATCGATTCGAATGAATCATTCGTTCGTTTTTGTCTTTTAGCTCATTTGATTCATTCAACACTCTTTTTGGTCCATAGTTCATTCGGACGTAATACTACACTTGGATGATGGAAGGTTTTGCTTAGAAAACCACTCCTTTCCGTTGATACTTCCATGTAAAAATGTTGTTGATAATTCCATAGAAAACCACTCCTTTCTGTTGATGTACTCCATGGACCTAGTATCTATGATGTACCAACTCCCAAGTAATTTTCACACATTCTTGATCCATGTACAAACATGGATGTATACAAATACATTATACATCCATGTTGCGGGCAATTAATTTGTTTTGTTGGCCCTCTGCCGTTGTTTTCGGAATTTTTTCAGAAGACTCGATTGGTGGGATGATGAACGAATGACCGTGTTAATTTTGGCAACCCGTTCAGTTCAGACAAGGTTGTTTTGAAGATAAGGTCTTTTCAATACGTTCACTCCTGACCGACACAACTCTACTACCAAACCTCATACTTACCAACATGGACCTTGGATACTAGGTCCATGCTTACCAACCTTCAGGCTCTTCCTTATTTTACAAAAGGGATCATAGTCATGGTCTTTTTAAATAGAATTTTCTCAATTATCAAAACACTATAAATAATACTACCTGTCAGATGCGAAGGACATAGACAAATCTGAATACCTACTCCTATTTGCTTCCGAGTCTACCAAGGTAATGGAAGCTTTGTTTTCACATTTCAAGGTTGAAAAAAGAATTTATCCAAAATCAAAATTTCCACTCGCGTTTCACGTTTCAGACTTTCCTGAACAATTTTGGTTCCGTGTCTGTCTGTCTGTCATGAAATCCTTCCCGCAGCCATAATTTATAAATTCCTCACCCGATTTGCATTACATTTTCGGGAATTTTGCGGGCTGGGGTGTAGATGGTTCCCTATGGAAATCATCGCCCCTGGACTGATTGTAGCCGCTGAGCATGCGCGAACGTGAAATCCTTCCCGCAGCCTTAACTTCTTCATTTCTCACGCGATTTCGATGAAATTTTTGGGGATTAGGCTAGTTGACGTGCAAATGGTCCCCTACGAAAATAATTTCCCCCAGACTGATAGTAGCCACTGCGCAAGCGCAAACGTGAATTTCCCATCTGATTTCGATGAAGTTTTCTGGAATTTCGCGATTCGGGATGTAGGGGGTCTCCTATGAAAATCATAGCTCCCAAATTTTAAGTATTTCGTGTGCATGCGCAAACATGAAATCCTTGCAATAGCCATTAGTTCTACATTTTCCAACAATATTCAGAGATTGTGCTGGTTGATGTGTAGAGTAGCTTATCCAAGGTAGTACTTAGAGATTGGTGTTTTGAGATCAACTACTATTCATCGGATCAACTATACAATCGGGTTATGGAGACGAAGAAGCTAGACCTATGTGCCACCCACATTTTTTAGTTTATACTACTTTTCATAATATTATGCTACTATATATAGTTGCTACCATATATGCTACCATATGTGGTTGACATACTAGGTACTGTATTATTACCAGTTACCTATGCGATGCACTTGCCCACGGGAATTAGCCTGCACTTGCCCACGACATTCAACCTTCCTGGCCTTGCCCATCTTGTTGAGATGGTATCTCAGGGGGCAGGCCAGTCAGGAGACCCACAATGGTGCGAAGGTCTTTCCTCCTTAGTAACAGCAGAGCTTTTGCTCTTTTTTGACATTTTATGTCTTTACTATGGTTTAGAGATGGTGATTAGCTGCTTGGCTTGCCTCTGCTTCGGAGTGTTGCGCCAGTACGCAGCTCTCTTTCTGTCCTCCCATTTTTGGACCTGTTGAGTAACGAAGCTCTTAGTAACCCCGAGCAGGGGTTCAGGACCAAAACATTGGGATTCCGATCCCTGCTTAGCGAGTCGATCGGCTTCTTCATTGCCATCTACTCCTTCATGGCCAGGGACCTAGAGCAAAGTTAACTTATTGCCCCAAGCCGCAGCCTTCAGGGAGTCCAGACAATCCCAGGTTAGCCTTGATGTTATTGAAAAGGCTGCAATGGCCTTTAGGGCTGCCTGGCTATCAGACATTATTTAAATTCTCGCACCTTTGAGTCGTTTTTTGGCGATCTCTTGTACGCATATTTCTATGGCATGGGGTTCAGCCTGATAAATGGTCGCTGTTGTTCCTAGGGGTTTAGTTAGGCTGAAATTTGGGCCTTTGATCCCTAGGCCAGCTTTTCCATTCATCACAGACCCATCTGCGTACCACAGAAGTGATCCTGGTTCATATTGAGGCGTGCCTCTTCTCCAGCATTCACGATCATTAATGATCACTCTAAAGGGTCGGTAAAAGTTCATTCCCTCTGACATAATGTCAGGGACTGACTTGGCCACTGGATCGGTGTGGACTTAGTCCAGTATTTCCAAGTGACTCCCTTTACGGGGGGGAGTTTGAGTTTTCCCGAGTGCAGCATTCTGATAGCCCCCAGGTAGTCTGTTCTATGAACAAAGATATGTAGAGGGGTGAGGTGAAGAAGAACCTCTAGTGCTGCTGAAGAGCACTCAACAATAGTACTCACCCAAAATACTACCTGTACACCACCTAACTTACCTTAAGTGGGTGAAATTCACTCTTACCTAACTCAGCACCGTACCTCAACTGCTTGGGTCAATTATTGGCTAATTATTGGTAATAATTATTACTAATTATTGGGTAATTATTGGTACTACATCTATTATAGATTTAGCCACATTGAGAATGAAATGCCCACGGGCGAAAGCATGCTTGACATGAGAGTTAAACACCATGAAACCTGAGGATCCGCTGGGGATTACTGAGCACACTTGAACACAGGAATACAGGGTCACAAATGGTACGATTAACTGCCCCTCATTGCTCTCAAGGATCTACTTCCATGTTCCACGCGAAGCTGTCCGCTCATCCCCTCTTTTCTATGTTCCGTTTTCCCCTTACAATTATCAGCAAAATCGACCCCTCTACCGTCTACCACGCAGTGCCAATCTATTTCTGTCCCTTCACCCAAATTTTGACTTTTTTAACTCTTCCCTCGCAGTCTTAAAGTCACTAGTTGCCTCCTCTCATTTGTGCTATAAGGATGTTGTCTTTAAATTCCTTCTTTGCTTACTTCCAATATTTAACTATCTGCAGATAGTTCAAGATTTTGAATTATACAATTGTATTGAATTGGGCTTGCCCGTACTCAATTCAATAAATAAATAAATAAATCCGCCGCACTTTATCCCCCCCCCCTCACCAAAAACCTGGTCAACTAAGAAAGGCAACACACTATAAATAAAATAACAGTTTATTCAACAAGCTGAATATTTTCTGGTATGAAAAAATATTGTTTTATCCAAGCCAAGGAACAAAAAAATAGTTGAAAGTAAAAAAAATAGCTAAAAATTAAAATTATTTACTTCAGAATTGTAACGATTTTTTTTCTGTTTTGTTCAACACAAATTCCAATTAACTTTTGATCCTCAAAAGAAATTGGATGTGAAAGGTAGGTAAAGAAAATACGGGGGAAGAAAAGGAAGAAAACCATTAGCTGGTGAGTTTGATCTCTTTAGAACCTCTCATTTTCGATCTTTCTACTTCTTTGATTCAGTTGAATGCTTCTTTTGCCTTTACCACGTAAAACTATACTTTGGCCATTTACTCGCTTTTCTCTCTGTTCGACTTTTCTTTATTCAATCTGATTATTTATTGGTTTTATTACCAGTTTAGTGAGGCGACGAGGAGTGGGTTTTAACAAAAAGGATAAAAATAATGGCTAAACCCCACAGTTCAGTTTAAACATATGTTTTTTAAATTTCAATGGTATAATTTCATCACGAAGGTTATCGTCATACTTGTCTCTAAACCCCGATTTCTCATCAATGACAGATCCCATCACTAATAATTGTACCGATTGAAAAAAAAAAAATTCTTTGAAATTGACTTATTTTTATTGACGTATTTTTAATTATTTTACTTTTCTGTTCCAGGTACATAATGATGATATGGTGGAAAAACAATGTCTGAATGGAAACGTGTGAGTATCCAGATATTACTTAAAAACACTTTGAAAAAACACTTCGCTCAAAGGCGGAGGGAGCACGCCGGAAGAAAAAGAAACTAAAACGGCTGTCAAGTGGGTGTGGCACATAGCTTCCTCGTATCCATAACCCGATTATATAGATGATACGATACATAGTAAATAATTTCAAAACACCAATCTCTAAGTACCTTCCACTACCCTCATAGGGGACCATCTACACGCTAATCTGGACAATCCTAGAAAATTTCATCAAATTCGGATGAAAAATGTGAGTAGATGTATGTGATTGGATCAAAAAAATGCTTATCCTCGGCTGGGATTTGAACCCGGGACCCCTGGGGGATAATTCTATGCGCTACCTCTGAGCTATTGAAGCCAAGTGATGCAATGAATAGGATTTGATATTCTCACAGGGGATCATCCCTCTATGAATGAATCCCTCTATGAAAAACTATTCTCTGTGATTTTCATAGGGAAAATCTAAACACTACTCAGTAATATCTCTGAAAATTTCATTGAAATCGGATGGAAAATGTAGAAGTTATGGCTGTTACACGAAATTCACGTTTGCGCTGGCGCAGCAGCTACTATCAGTCCAAAGGTGGTGATTCTCATAGGGGACTATCCAAATTTTAATTTGTAACATCCCTGAAAATTTCATCGAAATCGGATGGAAAATGTAGAAGTTATGGCTGTTACAAGGAATTCACGTTTGCACTGGCGCAGCAGCTACTATCAGTCCGGGATGATGATTTTCGTTGGGGACCATCTACAACCTAATCCGCATAATCCCTGAAAAATTTTATCGAAATCGGATGGAAAATGTGGAAGTTATGGCTCTTACAAGGAATTCACGTTTGCGCATGCGCAGTCGCTTCTATCAGTCGGGATGATGATTTTCATAGGGGACCGTCTACACACCAACCCGCACAATCCATGAAAATGTCATAGAATCGGACAATAACTTCGTATAGTTATGCGCGTTACAAGGAATTCATGACAGACACACACACACACACACGGAACCAAAATTGTTCAGAAAGGTCTAAAACGCAAAACGCAAGTGAAAATTTTGATTTTGGAAAACTTTTTCTTTTCGTCCTTGAAGAGTGAAAACAAAGCTTCCGCTACCTAGGTAGACTCGGAAGCAAAACCAAAGGAGACTTCTTCTTCTATTCCTGAAGTTCGGTAAATAAAGTTTTTGATTCATCATTTAAAAAAAAATTATTATCTACCTACCTACCGTATTGGAGAATCCGTCGTAACCAGCAAGTCGAGTACAGGAGGCGAGCGCTTTCGATGTAAGGTTACGACGGATTCTCCAATGCGGTACGTAGATAATTGCATTCTTATAACTAGCGGAACTAACCCCATTCATTTAGTACAAAAAAAAAAAAAGGTAAAACTTTTTACCTTTCTGAGATCTTGAAAATCGTTTATGGGTCATTTTCCCAGAAAGGGCGAATCGTTGTCCAGAGAAGATTCCGAATGCACATTTATGATTTGGGTGTCAAAAAAAAAATTCTCCATAAACTATCAACTTTGTTCTACTTCGGGCAATCAATAAAATATGCACTTATTCACGCTAAAATATAGAAATTAAAGTTTAAACTGCTAAATGTCCAGTAATCTGCCATGTCCGGACCCCTAGGTAGTCAACTTGGCTTGAACACTGTGACTCACCTATGAAAGCAGCGGCCTGAATTTGTAGTGATTCTTTATTGCATATACCTAGACATGAAAAAAATGGATTTGCAGATTTTTTCAGAAGCAAATAAAGCGAGCAGGAGGATAAAATGTGCTTGTCCGGAGGTTTTTGTCTTTAATCTGCCTTTTTTGTATTTTCGTATTTTGGCGGCTTTTTAACGTTTCCCACGGTTTTACTACCACTGTAAGCGGTGAGGTTAGTAGTTAGGTTATCAAAGAAAGCGGCGGGAAACGTATTCCTTCTGTGTGGAAGCGTACGCAAGTGGAGTCAGTTGCGAAATTGTGGTGTCACAGTCACCGTCTGTCTTTCATCTGCCCTCTGTAAGAACGGCAAGAAATCGAAATTTTTTTTTTCTTTTTGGTCTCTAGTTCTTGTTTTTACCGAGCTGGTTCCAGCGATATGGTTACACTTCAGCAGAACAGCACCAGAACGCGGGAAAAGCTGAAAAACCTAAGTGCCACCCAGGAATTTTGTGTCTTTCATCTGCCGGTGATGGTGGCTTTCGGAGAGATGAAAGACTTTTTTCAAGTTTTTAATAATTTAATTTGAGTTTTCCGTTGCAATTTAAAAACTTTACACTTTTCGACCTCAAAACTGTATTCAGCAACCGTAAAAATCCCCTGGTACCAAGTTTTGGCTCGAAAAACCGATAAATTGAGATTACTTGGTTACTTTTAGGTCGTTTCTAGGTTGCTATCAGAAAAACCGTGTTCCACGTTGGTTTAACCCTTTTCTACACCTGCGTCCCGCCCTGGTTCAATTTTTGAAATAACTCCCAGTTCTCGCTACTCATGGAGATGGGGTTCCGAGTATTCTCCTTTACGCGGAAACCACGCCAATAGGTTTCTTTCGATAGGTTTTCTTCTTCAATTTTTAATTAATTAATTAAGCGTCCCACTGTGTGTTCTTTCGTCGAAATTCAATCAGTATGGTGTGAGGTTAATCCCTGATTTTTGGCAGAACTTGAGTCGAACTTTAAGTTTTCTGAAATCTTGGGATACTGATTGTACCTTTCCAGGAAAATGACCCTTATGGATTTTTAGAGGTATAAATTCTAGAGAATTTGTCTAATTTTTGTGTCTCGCCAGGCTAGAAATCACCTTAGGATCCTGGCAAAACCAAAAAGTTTAATTTTTCAGTTTTGATAATATTATTCCTGCTACAAGGTGGAATTCAAGTAACGAGGATGTGGAGTTAATTGGTTTTCCTCTCGAACTCTCGATTTTACTCCCATATAAACGTCGTTAACCTTAATTTATTCCCCATTTTTATAGAGCCATCATCCCTCCCCAAAAAGAGGTCGAATTAAATTAAACGCCAGTTAAACGAAATTAACCCCGCGAGAGGGAGGTCTTCTAAACAATTGAACGGGAGGGTCCCTCTGGTCGTAGATTGAGGTGAAAACTGCAGATCGGAGATAGGCCCTTTACTTTCCCCATAAAAGAGGGGTCTGCTTTAATTTATGCAGGGCGGTAACATCCTGTAATGAGATCATCTATTTTGCTCTTTTTTTTCTCTCTTCGTTTTACCTTTGACGGCGGTGAAAAAGAGGTTTTCGCTAAGGTAAACGTTCAAGGAAGTTAAAAGGTATTGTGGGAGGTAACTAGAACGTCTATTAACGGACGGTTCCAGGATTTCTTCTTTATGAGAGGATTTTCAAAAATTTCATCTTTAAGATCAAGGCGGATGCACTCATTATTTTACCTGTTACTACCATTTTTGATCTCTAATCCTTGGAGTTTGCTCTTCGAAGAAGGTATTTAAATCACTGGACATGCTCATTCAAAAACTGTATAGATTGCAGGTCTTTCTCATCCAATTAGGTTTACAGGTTGCTGGACTTTCATTCAAAATGGCTGGACTCTCTGGTCTGGTAATAATTAGTTATCTACAGGGGCCACTCTGGGTCTAGCCCCAGCAAATTTTCCCTCTCTGTAAGCTAGATTTTCACCTCAAAGTTGAAAAAAACTCGCCTCGAAAGTGTTCCCCCAAAGTGAAAAAACCCTAGGAGAAAGTTGTTTTACCTCAAAACTCACTGATCCATGATGATCCATGAGGGATCTTTTACAAGTGTAAAATAATTTTACACTGACATCTAATCCATGGTGGAAGTAGAAAGAAGAAAGAAGAAAAAAAAGAAAGGAAGAAAAGAACTAGGATGGAAGTTGGTCACCAGAGGCTGTCCCCACAACCAGCACCATGGACCTAGAGAGAAGGAGGAGGAGAAGTAGGTCGGAATCGATAGTATGGAAATCGTATATTGATGGATATATCTGGAAAAATAACTTGAGCTAAGGAAATTCTGGGGCAAAAACAATTCTGCCCCAGAGTTGCTATGGTTACATGGAAGTGTTGTCCAGTCTGCACATGCCCAGTATTGTAACAATGCAGGCCTCATCCGTTTACCCCCTCCCTTCTCGGCCACAGCCGGGAAGGACACAATCGATTTTCGTCAAGTCGCAAATCGATTTTTTTCAATACAAGTACTGATTCAAGTCGATGGGTGGATGCTTTGTTGAATCATCCATGGAAGTTCCGTGTAAGGCATGGACTTATCCCTACGGGATAATAAGAATAAAAATATGATATGATAATATAATATATATATTATAGGGGTATTCCCTGGACCCCCGGTTACCTCTATTTACATACTTCGGACGATATTATTGAAACACAGAATGTGATTTAGCTCACGCGTATCACATAATTGCGCTATTTTCCTCCCACTAAATCAGAATCTTATGAAATACGCGTCATAACAAAATATCTCATAGGTTACACCAGGTTACACAATCCTTAGTTCCGTATCATCGGTATCCATGTTGTCGTCCCACATTTTGTTAGCTTTTTAGGACGTCCCACAGTAAGACTTGGGCATCCGATCGATCTGTGGCGAAGAAGGACAACACTCAACAGAAAAAAATAACCACACACTAATCCGTTTTAGACCATTCTGAATCAAAATCGGTGAAAAAAACCATAGGTGTATGTCTGTGTGTGTGTGACAAAATCTTGTGTACTCTGCCCAGGCCTTAGTTCTCAACCGATTTTCCTGGTTCTTTTTTTGTTCGTCGCGGAAAACTACCTAGTTGTGCACTACGTCGCTGGAATTTCGAATTTTGCGTTTTAAGGGGGGAAAGGGGGGGGTTAATGCTCAAAAACCTGCGTTTTTGGGCATAATCTTGTGTATTCTGCCCAGGCCTCAATTTCCAACCGATTTCCGTGGTTTTTTTTTATTCGACGCGGAAACCTACCTATCTAGTTGGTATCTAGTTGTGCACTACGTCGTTGATAGAAAGATGACAGAACTGTGTAACAATGGATATATTGATGAGTTATAACAATTAGGAACTGGAAAAACCTTGTAAGTGGCAACAATTTGAGGTCAAGGTATCGATTTCAACAATCATAATTGTAGAGTTTTTATCCATTACTCTGGAGTTACATTGCCGGAGATGACGCGAAACAAAAATACTTACATCCCATAGCAAATTTATTGTCGTAAGAAAGCAAATATTTCTGCGGTGGGGAAACTGGTTGATCTGAATGCCCGCCACAGTAGGAATTTTCGGAGAGGTTTCTCACGGTCCCACTCCAGTTTTAGAGTGACTGCTTGTGATAAACTCATTTCGATTCAGACAAGGAAAACCAGGTTATCGAAACTCAAGAAAAGGGTAAGTTCAACCCTTTTGTATTATCGCCCCATACCCAACCTTCTACCACCACTACAGACGTGTTCTATAGCGTCACATCGACTTCAAAGCTTTGTCACGTCTCGGCTCCAAACGACGGGCTGAGAGGCTCCTAACGTTGTTTTCCTTCGATTGAGACCTCGCTCTGTTTCGGACAAGATTTTCGGACGAACATTTGAAATTCACTCTCTCATCGTTATTGTTTCACCACATTACACTTTTGGAAGTATTCAGAGATACAAATAGTGTATGAGGATGGCATCTAATGCTCTAATCCTCATGTGTCATAAAGACTCTAATTCTCTGAAATTTTTGTGTCCATTCGGATTGGGCGAGTTTTCTAACCAGATTGAGAGATGACAAATTTCACCATCTTGTTTGAGAAACTTCAGAGTTGTACATTGTCCTGAAAGTCCGGTGATGATCACAACCACATGGGTGAAAAAATCCCTTTGGGGTCTAGTTGTGCCCCGAAGATTTTGGTTGATGTAGGTCACTTCTAAGGGTTGAAAAATGAGGTTTGAAATTTTGAAATTTTGAACGGCCCTGTAAGACCAACCGTTCGCTTCCTACGAGAACTTAAGGGACTTACGATTTATCAGAAACACGAGTGTGAATCGCAAAAGAGGTCGAACCACCGTTCAAATTTTAGCTGACCGGAATGCGATCGATGTTTTTCTTCAAGTTGGTCGGTGGTAACAATGGCAAAGCCGTGTTCTTTGCAGACGAGTGATCTATATAGAAAAATAATAAACCTTTGTGTAATAATTTGCAGCGTTTTTATACTACCAGTGCCATAAGTTGAGGTTATTTCATGTGAGAAGGCTACACTGCCTGCCTTTAGCATAACTTACAGATAACTTAGCATAACTGCACAACTTACAGATTATTTTGATTGTGTGGATTCCCTCAATTTGGATTTACTAAAAAAAGAAAAGAGAGAAGAAAAGTAGTTTCATTTGAAAAAAATATCTTACTTGCTAAACACAAACTTGATAAGTTGCAGAAAAAACCTCTAATAATTGAAAATTAGTCACCAAAAAATTTCTATAGGATTTTGTGTGTCTTACAAATTTGTGGTGACCCGTTGAATATATCAATTATTTCGTGACCCACTAAAAAACTTCTCCCAAAATATTGTGATCTGAATTCCGACATATTTGGTTTCACTATTGAGGGCTCACTGAGTATGAAGCACCCTGCCCTTTACTAGTATGTTATTTTTCATGGCTCAATCCTGTATGGATTAAGGTGGCAGAGAGCAACGTGCGCAAAGGGTTTACCTTGATGTGGGGGAGGGGCAAACCGTAGATTCAACTTGATGGATGTCACTTCAACGCTGGGAAAGTGCTCGGGAATGGAGAAACCATGCATATGCAAAACCTTCCAGAGCAGGAGGGGGTAAAGTTTCGGAGAGGAAGGGCAACGGGGGAGGATTTCCACAGAAAACGTTGAAAAGGGAGGGAGAAAAGGCTGTGAACTATGGGGGGATGAAGAGCGAAAGATACCGCGTCAGCTGGTGGACAGCTATAACGTTAGAAGACCGCTCCAGTCCCACAATTTACGAGATGGAGTTGAGGTGGTGAAGTGGTTAGTTAGCGTAGGTTAGGGTCATTGCAGTATACTGTTGGGAAGGATTAAGCACGACATTCGAGAGACAAAGATAATTACGAGCTTTTCACCTACAGGATTTCAACATCGTTCGGAAGATAAGCTGAGATAGACAGGAAGCTCATCAAGAAGTTTAACAAGCTAGACAACACAGGTGATAAGATGTCAAAACGTTAGCAGTTATTTGAGCTCTTCAAATGCAACAAAAACTTGAGGCAACAATACTTCGTTGGTCCTGAGCAAGACAGGGTTAACTAAAAAAAAAAAAACGCTGCAAATTATTACACGATGGTTTATTATTTTTTATTTTCTTATATAGATCACTCGTCTGCAAAGCCAACAACCATCAAACATGAAGAAAAACATCGATCGTACTTCGGTCAGCTAACATTTCAACGGAGATTAGGCCTCTTTTGCGATTCACACTCGTGTTTCTGATTTATCGTACTTCCAACCCTTAAATTCTCGAAGGGAGTCAACAGTTTGTCCTACAGAGCTCCGCGTGGTCTCAACAAATTCTAAAAATTCTATAGAATCTTAAATTGAAGAAAAAAATACCTTTATATCAAAATTTTTTGAATAATGAATGAATAGAGCCCTAGAATAAAGTTTAGCACCAGGAATACCCAAGGGAAAAAATTACCATAGAAGAAAATGCCTGAATAAGTGAAGCCTCTGTCAAAACGCTGCAAATTATTACGGTTTATTATTTTTATATAGATCACTCGTCTGCAGAGCCACCAACCATCCAGCATGAAGAAAAACATCGATCGCATTTCGGCAGCTAAAATTTAAACGGAGATTAGGCCTCTTTTGCGATTCACACTCGTGTTTCTGATTTATTGTACGTAAAACCTTTAAATTCTCGTAGGGAGCGAATGGTTAGTCCTATAGAGCTCCGCGTGGTCTCAAAAAATTCTAAAAATTCTATAGAATCTTAAATTGAAGGAAAAACAATACCTTTAAATCAAAATTTTTTGAGTTAGGGCGTTTTCAAAATTTCAAAATTCATTTTTGAACCCTTACAAGTGACCTACATCAACCAAAATCTTCGGGACACAACTAAACCCCAAATGGAGCATACATACCGAATTTCATCAAAATCGGTCAATGCTAAGTGGCAAAAGTGCCGCGTACGGCGGACGGCGGACGGACGGCCAAATTTTTATTCGATTTTTGTATTCTACGTACCTTGAAACGTAAACCATCAAATTTTGAGGGGGTGTTAAAATTTTTTTTCTTGTTCGATTTCAAAGGTTCATTATTGAAAATAATAAACCAAAAGGCGTTTTTTGAGTTTTTTGCATGAATCATCTCCAAATTCCGTCTACTTTCACTGTGCTAGACCGCTTCATCTAAAACTAAGTGGATCATTAGTAGACATCTGGATATCTCAGAGTTTTGGAGTGGGGTTGATGCAAGAAGGGGATAAGTCAGTTGATCCGCGTTTGTCCTGAAGTGAAGTGCCGAAGGTAAGTGCAATATTGAGATATTAGGGGAAAGGCACCAGTTATAAGATACTCAAGGTGAAACTTTGACTCTACAGGAACTTCGTAGTTGATTGGGGTATCAAATTTTCAAAAAGAGTATAAATTTATCTTTATATGAATAATTTTTGACTAAAAAACGTGTTTACCCCAATTATTGGACACCGTGCAACCAGCTATTGGACGCCTGAGAACCAGTTATTGGACACATTAATAAACGGTTTTTTCTCCAGTTTTTGATCTCAAATTGTTTTTTAAAGGGATTCTAAGCGATTCATTTCAAATTTGAAACATTTAAAAGACAATTGAATAGTTTTCAAAATAGAAAAGTTGCTACAGTGCTTCTTGTCCAAGTCGTCAGTAGAAGAACGAAAAAGAGATAAAACACAGTTTAAACATAAAACTTGAATACACTTTGTCTCACATTTCACTGAAATTATTATTGTGGTATTTAAAAAATAAAAAATATCATCCTATGACACACCGATAAGAGTACCAACCTCCTCCTTCCGCCTATAGCCATTTTGAAGTGAGTGAAAAATGACTAAGATAGGTTACACCGTTTAGTTCCACATCTGAATTAAAGTTAAACCCCACTCTCTGAAAATAGGAGTTGGTCAAATCAACACTGAGCTTTATAGATCAGCTATATTAGCTAATTTATTCATGGCCACTAATGTGTAAAATGAATAAACTTAATTTTAAAAAAATTTATTTATTAAAGTCTTCACTTGAATTCAAAATTTTATTTTTAAAGTGTGATGAACCGAATTTTTTATGAAGTGAACCAATTTTCTCAGGTCAGAATAAAATAAATAAAACTTCATCCCTTAAAATGACCTTGAGATGAAATTGAGAACACTCTTGGTTAACTAGACAAATACTCAATTAAAAATGTTAAAAAAAAAAAAAATCAGGCGCACCCCCCATTTAGAATGTGTCCAAAACGTGATGAGTCAAAATGGTCCCTCCCCTGGAGAAATCGTGGAAAATCAGTATGGCAGTCAAAGGGCGAATTATCTCCAAGAAGATAATAACATTTCAATTAAATTATTATTATACATTTGAATTAATATACTATTGCACCTAATTTACTATAGATAATAAATAAATTTTTAATTTTAATTTATTATTATTATTTTTTTTATTATTCATTTCTTATTTATTTTTTTCCAATTAAGCAAGTCAAATTTAATTGTACTGTGCTTTATCTTCCATAGGTACACGTCCAAAAGATCAGCGTTTATTTAACTTCTGTCCATAGCAATTCATGAAAAGAATGATTTCAATAGTGAAAAACTGCGATAAAATGCAGATGATTTTTTTCCTTTCTCTCTCAGGCTAGTTATTGAATTCCATGATCCATTCTTTATAGCTCAACTTGACTTGATTTGTCAACGCTCTATCCTGTCTTTTGTCTTTATAACAGTAGTTACCAATCGAATACCCTACAAGTTGAAGCCATGCGGCAAATTTAGTGCGGAGGATCGCCGCACTGGCGTGAGCTTTTGTGAAACGCTTTATACCTTCGCCGCCTTGTCATAAATCCTGCCTACAGTCACCCAAAGCCGAATCGCGCCGCTAATCCGCCGTAACAGAGGGTACCTTATCTCCTTTCCAAAGCTTGAATCCCTCGGCTTGTCATCTCGGTTTAACGGAACATCCCATCGTTGTTCATCTACCGGTCTATCCTACAGCCCAACTCTAGTTCACATCGTGCCGTCCAATGGCTACGGCAGCGGTTCGATGGATTTACATTTTCCGGCCACTGAAACCTAAATGTAACGTTTTGTGTAACTTATATTGATCTCAATATTAATTTTATGATATTTTGTTGACCTAATTTTATGTGAACCCAACAAGAATATGATCTTTATGAAACTCCGTCTACCGTTAAGAGCTCCCCAGGTTAATCAGCCACAACTACACTGCTCCTATTATTACCGCTTTGGCCGTTTAGGGAATACAGGAGTGCCATGAGGAATATGTGCCTTTGAAGGACGCGACCAAGGAGACTTTCGTTCCAGGCTTGTTTGTACAAGAAGTCAGTGATTTAGTGATTCACCGACTCCTGAATCTCCCAACAAAGTCGAGATGCTTGACCATTAACGACTCCACTCTAACAACTTTGGAAGCTGATAATCATTTCACGAAATGCGACGCAACGCTTGTCCATCTAGATAGTAACAGGAGACCCATTCATCCGATGCAGCTTGAGCTCCTAGTTCAGTCCACGCTCAGTGAGGTGAGGAAATCCCGCAAAGAACGTCATAGGGCAGAAAGTAAAAGGGGAATTTGCCTCAATTTTAGATTCTGGAATTTCAAGTAAAATCCTATAATAGAGCCCTGGAATAACGTTTAACACCAGGAATACCCAAGGGGAAAAAGTAGGGTAGGAGAAAATGCCTAAACAAGTGAAGCGGTGTCAAAAAACACTGCGAAGATCGAGGAAAACTGATTACGTCACTCCCGCAAAACTGTGCTCTTGCAAAGTGTACAAGGAGTTTCGGAAAATAGTGTCAGAGAATGTCAACAGATAGAGTCGTAGGCGCCCTCATGACCACATGAAACGATCCACTGCAATTATGTGATTCAAACATCAAAACTAACTAATAAAAGGTGAAGACCAATAATAAGGAAAGAGAAGGAAAGAGAGAAGGTGAAGACCAATAGTGCTAGATAAACTAATAGGTAGAATCATATTGCAAAAACGAGTGAGTGAATTTTCTTTTCCTCACTTTCGTGTTTGGGTTCTTTCTGCTAGTTTGCAGCGCACTCGTGTGTTCTATCAAGTAAGCTAGTTGTTTCATGTGCGCTATCAAAGGTAGCGCTACTATCGTGAGGGGAAACTTGTCATGTCACAGACTCCTGGTACATTTAAAATGTCCATCTTCCTTAAATTCTCTAAATTTTTTGGATGCGTTTTCGAGCAGCACACTATGGTTTTCTTCCATATCAGTGAACCATCTTTCAAAAAAAAAATTAAAAAATTGTGAGGAAAGGCAGCGAAAAGTACGAATAATAACAGAAGAAAATGCATCCCAATGGCTATTTGTCCTTCCAATCACTGCAGACAACTTCGACCTAACCTGTGACCAATTCCGAGATGCCATCTTCGGGAGATGTGGGTATGGGCCTAGTGGCTTACCAGCCTTATGTGATGGGAGTGGTAGAAGCTTGATTCTGATCCACGCCTTGAACTACGAAAAGGTGGTTAAATGAGGCCACGATTTTCTTTCGTGTTGAGTGTGCTGTGCTGGCCAACCTTGCATGGGGTGGGGTTGCTACAGAGCCAGTTATGTGACAGGCAGCCGATGGTCAGCCGGCTCTGATTGCTGACATTTGGGCCAATGGAGTCTGGTACAGTGGGAAGGTGGTGTGTTCTTCGACAACCGAATTATCAAAGCTGATGCTCCCTTCTACTGCACCAGAGAATGGTGAACTGTTGCACAGCAGGCTGCTCGTGAAAAACATCGAAATTATGATCAAGCAACTGAAGATCCTAAGGAGTTCTTCCTTTGGAGGTCTTCCTTTGTTTGGTATCTATTTTGCCAGTACCACATTAGCCAAGTTGAGAGGGTTCACCGTGGATTTTTAAGCATAGGGGACCGCATCTGGATGATCTTGATTATAACTCCCTCGCTGCTGAGATTAACTTGCTAGGTCCCTCAGCTCACAGATACTTAGCGGATGTGAGATTTCTGCTGGGATTGGTTCGGGGATTGGTGGACCCACCAGCACTCCTGGCTGAGATTTCTCGTCCCTTGATTGGGCGCACGTTCTCACGATCTCTTTTGGACATCATTCTCCCCAATAATTACTTAAACAACCGCCCACTATGCAGGGTGTCCCGAGTGATGAATCAGGCCCTCCACGAGTGCCCCGACTTGGACATTTTTCATCAATCAGTGAAAGTGATTAAAAACAAAATAATAAGCAACATGGACAAATAACTCCTAACCTTGTCTCCTCTAATATCTATCAATCTGTACTTCTTCTTTAATATGTATATTTTTCTATTGCAATTTAGTATTGGGCTTGCCCGTGTGAAATGGCCTTGAGTCTCTTGGAGACGATCCATTGAGAAGGAGGCGAGAAGTGTTGGGAAAACTTGGGAAGAAGTGAAAAGACTTGCGCCAGATCGGGATGGATAGAGAAGATTTTTTGAGGCCCTATGCTTCTCAAGGAGTCACAGGAATTGAAGTAAAGTAAAGCTGAAGACGTTCTTGGCTCGTTCACTCCTCTGATTGCTTCATGTGATGGAGTTCTTCTCGGATAATCTCAGGCCTTCCTGAAAATAGAAGCAAACAGTCTATCAGAGAAGTGGGGAAGAGACCTGTCTGAGACAAGTGGGTTTTACAAGTTAAAGAGGGACAGAAGACGGAGTGACCTGAACTCCTCCGAGACAGAGCTTAATGAAAGAAATCGCTGATTTGCTGGGTTTCGTTTTCTTCCTGAATGAATGCAAAAATCCCAACCCTATCCTACCCTCAACCTTCAATAAACTAGTATTTTACATGTTTCTCCAACAACTTAATATTAAAAAAAAAACAATTCATTGCATTTTTATCAATTTAAATTCTTTTGGCTCGTGAAGCCTCCTTGTTTCTCAAGTTCTAAAATTTCCATAAAAGCACTTCAAAAACCATGCTAATTCAATTTATTTTTTTCAAGTGACATGAACGAGTTTTGAAGCTGATTCTTCCCCTATATGAGTCGTAGATACTGTGGAGTATGATGAATTAGTAAGTTCTTCAGCTCTCATACGAGATAGAGAAGGTTCCTGTTCACTTTTTGCCGAGGCTGATTCATCATTCATAAAGATCCAAATCTCTCAACCGCGTTTAAAACCTCAGCCAGGAAGCTTAAGCCCGAGAGGCGCACGAAGATAGATTACGATGTTACTGGAGTGAAAAATGGAAGCCTCGGAGAAGGTGACTTAGGTAGTATAGCACGTAGTGGTGAGGTAATTAATGGGTTCAGAGGAGACGTGGCGGCGCGTGTGGAGCTCCGAACTTTAGGTGAGTTCCCGTGCTATAATCCACCTAATTGAGAAAAGGATTTGGGCACCAGCTCCTCCATCTCTGCATCTGAAGAGCAAGGCCATCTTTATGACAGACCTGAAATTTGACGTCGTGATGTAAGCTTGGCGAATTGGAAACTGTCCCTCTGCCAGTCTGGAAAACCAAAAAAATCCAGAACGTACTGGCGCTTCAAAAAAAAAAAAAAAAAAAAAAGACGAGCCTTTTTCAGTGAAATTTATAATTTTTTCAACCAATTTCAAATTTATTTCAACAAATTTATAATTTGTTCAACCAATTTCATAATTTTTTCAACCAATTTCATAATTATTTCAACCAATTTCATTAATTTTTTCAACTAGTAAGTAAAGTAAAGAACCATTTCAGGTTGAATTTTCGTCCGACTGCCATTCCTGGCGTCATCAGCTGTCTTCCAAAGAAAATATCAGAATTCGTTCTGTTGATTTTGCCCATGGCCCATGACCCTTGTGACGAGGGGGGCGATGAGAGCCCCGGCCGCCGAAAAACGCACGCTGCGGCGATGAGCCTTGAACCCACGATCCCCGCAGAGGTCGGTCCAATAAATTTGTCAACTAATTATTTCATTTTTTCCATAATTATTTCAACCAATTTCATAAATTTTTCAACCAATTTCATCATGTTTTCAACCAGTTTTATACACTTTATTTAATGACATTGAAGATAATAAACCAAAATTGATTGATATGTACCCAGTCAAACTTGACGGCTTCATATGAATAACAATTAGATTGGGAGGTGTAACGTTAACCTATATTTGGGTTATCTCAAGTTAGCATAATAGTGAAGGAACGGTGGTTTCATGACGATCAATGCCCTACCTTGTTTCCTCATATTAGGAAGTTTGATACACGACTGAGTTATGAGCTACCCCTCCACGGCACCTAAGACAATACGCTAGGAGTAACGTGTGTTCGGGCGCTCTCTGTTCCGGAAGGGTGAATCACAACAGGGGAAATAGCTGAGGGAAGTTTCCGGATTTTCTCCAAACAGAAGACGAAAGGGCGAGGAAGGGATGGGTTTGTAACATCAGCAAGGAATGTTATTGTTTGGAGTTTTGGAGGCGGTGGAAAGGGGTTGATCCGGGCTCAATGCGGTCCGCTGAATGATTTAACGCCGAAAAGGAAAACCCTGAAGGCTTCTCGGGCAACTAGAAGGAGAGCGTTTGCTCTGGAGGGGAAGAAAGACGGCACTTTCCGTCTGTTAGTCCTTCACTCCAGGGTGAGGATCAGAGAGACTCTCCTGGCAGATCCCATCCTCCAGGACTACTGTCCTACTGTCTCCTTTCTGGATCTGACAGAAACGCTGCCTCTTTAAACATCTCTGCTTCGTAAGAGTGAAATGTTTTTGTCATGAGAACTCGTAGGTGATACAGCGTGTGAAGAATTCACCACTTCCACTTTTTATGCCAGGAGTGAAATGAGCAATTACTTTTATCTGTTTATTCTATCTAACTTCTAGAATTCAAGCCACTCTCGTGTACATGTATGGTTTTGTAGAGAACACTCATTAGCGAACTCGCTCTTTACATTTATGTTGAATTACAACAAAACTTACATTACAAAAACCAAAAGCCGTTAGCTGGTTTAAGAACCAAGAAAATTACCAGTCGGACCACTTGAGGGTGGTATCGCTGGTCTTGTTAATTTTTCGGGGTGGGCCGTTGGTGAACCCCGGTCCTTTTAAGCGGGTAAGGCACTAAGTAGCCACGAGAGAAATCATCAGAACCAATTCTGATCTTCCCTTTGAAAGACAGCTGATGAAAATTCATCCTGAGATGGTTGTTTACTTTACTCCACACCATACCGATCTCGTTATTGTTTAACATTGCACCTGCTCAAGCTATGGTATTGACATGAAGGAGGCGCACAGTACTGTGAGGCGGCAGAACACTGGGACTTGAGTCTATTTTATCTGCTCGGGTGGCACATTCAGGCCATTTGCCGCAGATGAAACACATTGGGGTTTTCGCTTATGCTGTAGACACTGCCAAACTGAACCCATTTTTGGGAGAAGTGTTAGAGGGTTGGGTATCCAAGAGCTGCCATCAGAGATGAGCAAATTCTTATTCATAAATACGATTATGAATACAAATCATATCTGCGATTTTATGATTATGAATACGAATACAGGTATGAATATGAATATGAATACGAATACAATTGTATTCACACTTTAGATACGATTTTCTCCCGTATTGGTATTTTGAATACGATTTTATAATTTTTTCTACGATTTCCCTAAAAATCGAATTTTTTTAACGATTTTCCCTGAAAATCATAATTTTTTATGATTGATTATTTTGACAATTTTAGGGAATAAATACGACCAAAATTCCGGTAAAAATTATAATTGTTTGATGATTTCAGTGCAAATTGTTAAAAAACACGATTTCAGCGGAAATTTCGTCGTAGTTTCTATACGGTTGGTCGCAGCGACCTAGGTGTTGGTCTCATTCGATTCAGCGTGAAAAATCCTATTCGGATTTTGTGAGCATTTCGAATTTTGATCGATTATTTTGACAATGTTAGGTCATAAATATGTCCAGAGTTCGGGAGAAAATCATAAACAAAGTATGATTTTCAGGGAAAATCGTAAATTGAGAAATCTCCGAACCTCTGCTTTTAGGATTTACCTATTGAAAAATTATTGAGGGGGGGTTCTTAATGAGGGGTTTTGTTGAGGGGGGGGGGCGGAAAAACCCTGATGAGGGGGGTTTTTCGTTGAGGGGGCGGAAAACCCCCTCATGTGGGGGGGCTAATTTTCTTTTTGATTGACAGGAAATACTCCCCCCTCATGGTATATACGTGGGGGGGCAATTTTATTTTTGATTGACAGAAAAAAACCCCCCCTCACTCAGCTACTGTCAGCTGAGTGGAGGAAGCTGTGATTCTCCCCTCATCACCATCAATGCCGCCCTGGAACGGGGAATAGGCCTGAGAGCCTTGACAGCTCACACCCTCACATTGCAAGAGCATCTATTAACGTGTTCCCAGAGCGCCTGAACTCACAGTTTGGAACGTTTGACCTGATTTAACAACAAGTGACTTCTTTCTAAGGGGTTTTCTGAAATTTCGTGTTTACCAAAACAAACCAAAACCTTTAGGTGAACTCGAATAAGTAATTTGAGCAGAAGCCCCGGAGATAGAACACCTTTACTGGATCGCGTTCACCAAGAGTTTTTGAACAGACTTGCAACGAATTGAGCTGGACGGTCATCGAAAGTCAGATGTTATTTTAAGACTTGACTTAAATATTGATTTGATATATGGTGTAGTATTGGCTATCAAAAATACGTTTTTTTGTGTGTTGAAAAATAAATGTGTACTACTCATCTAAAAATTGTAAGGTTTCCGAAGACAATCAAGTCTAAGTCTAAGTTTGTTATCAAGTCTATTATCAAAAATTCAAGTAGATTTTACGACGATCGTCTGAGATTTAATGATTTTATACGTACCAGTAAAGAAACTAACTACCAGCATTGATCGCAAAATACAGAAACCCCACTGGCCTAATTCACCTCTTTCCCCTCGACATCTAACACCACCTTTGTTGAAAATGAATAAATAAATCTCATTCGACCCCCGTCTCTCACGAGCACGCGGTATTATATATTTTCCTCGCACAGAAGGACCAGGAAAAAAAAGTTGGTTCCACACTGCTGAGGGCATTGTCAGCTCAGCTTTGGCAACCCCATTTGTCACAGCTGTCTATAAATCATTTTCCCGGCTCCAGTCACTTTTCGCCGGCTGAATTTTCCGTCTTCAAGATCGCTGTCACTGACGAATTGTTGGACATTCGGCGTTGAATTTTTTTGGCTTTATTCAGTGTGAGCTACCGAAATATTCAAGTTGGTTTATACTTAGAAATTATGATGTTTGATGATACAAACAAACGTGCAAATTATTACACAAAAGTTTATTATTTTTCTATACTGATCGCTCGTCTGCAAAGAACACGGCTTTGCCATTGTTACCACCAACCAACTTGAAGAAAAACATCGATCGTATTTCGGTCAGCTAACATTTGAACGGAGATTCGGCCTCCTTTGCGATTCACACTCGTGTTTCTGATTTATCGTAAGTCCATTCTCGTAGGGAACGAACGGTTTGTCCTTCAGAGCTCCGCGTGGTCTCAAAAAATTCTAAAAATTCTATACTATCTTAAATTGATAAGAAAAACAATACATTTATATCGACATTTTTTGAGTTGGGGCGTTTTCAAAATTTCAAACCTTATTTTAAACCCTTAGAAGTGAACTAGACCCCAAATGGAGCCAACATACTAAATTCCATCAAAATCGGTCAATGCTAAGTGGGGAAAGTGCCGCGGACGGCCAAATTTTTATTCGATTTTTTGTTATTTTATTATTTATTTTTATTCGGTACCATGAAACGTAAACCATCAAATTTTGAGGGGGGGTTAAAAAAAAATTTCTTGGTTGATTCCAAAGGCTGGAACATGTTCAGCTAAATTTTGTGTAGAACTTCTAGTCGTAGTGTTGATTCATCAAAATTAACTTCCCTCGACCAGGGATCGATCTCCCATCGTCCGACTAAACTATGTGACGGAAAGGGCGTATTCACTAATCATAACTCGACATTATCACACCACTTGCATTGCTCTACAATAGCATTACGATTGAATTTAACTCATCAAACAATACTAGACCGACATCCCTTTGCGGGGTTCTCCCGAACTGCCTGTCCCCCTCTCGATACATCGATACACTCGTCCAGTATCGATAGCTGAGTCAATAGGCTTCTCGTTCATTCGATCCATCGAGAAGCTGATTCAGATATCTTATTATATTCTGGTAGCGCCTAATTTGAATACTGGCGATGCCGCCGACATATATTTACACTTCTGAGTTGGAGCTCGTTACCACTGAGCTGAGGAAGCGAATGGATAGAAATGCGAAGAGGTCGCTGATCACAACATCTCCCCCCCCCCATTAGGAAATCTTAGGTACTCCGTTACGTAGTCAGGGAGGTGAGGGCAGCTTTGGCCGGCGTTTTCCAACCCAGTGAGAACGCGCTATTTTTGACTAGCTCGGAGTTTTTGTTATTCTTCCTTATTGACGGGGTGGGGGGATCTGCTGACCTCAACGTTTGTCCGAATAGGAGGTGGCTCTACTCGTGTCTTCGGAGGTAGTTGTTTTGATGACCCAATCTTAATTAATTAAATTATTGTTTCTCTGATAAATGCTGAGGAGACTATTCGTGTCCGGTATGACTGCGCCACAATGTTGAATCATCAAAAATTAACTTCCCTCGACCAGGGATCGATCTCCTATCGTCCGACTAAACTGTATTTACACTTCTGAGTTGGAGCTCGTTACCACTGAGCTAAGGAAGCGAATGGACAGAAATGCGAAGAGGTCGCTGATCACAACAGTAGGTAGGTATAATACAAAATTTATATTATCCCTAACAACATATCCAAATGCATTAAGAAAAACTCGGCGCTTCGCTTCGTGAAAAGGTTGCATTTGACTTGGAAAAGGTTGAATTTGTTTTGGAAAAGGTTGAATTTGACTTGGAAAAGGTGGAATTTGACTTGGAAAATGTTGAATTTGACTTGGAAATGCTATAGATGGTCCCCCATGAGGGCAGTGGAAGGTACTCAGATATTGATGTTTTGAGATTAACTACTATGAATGAATGAATGAATGAAGTTTTTTTTTGAACAAAACCAATAATGGTATTTCAATCGTCAGATTTCGGTAGGTACAATAGGTAAATGCATCGGATCATTTATACAATCGAGTTATGGATACGAGGAAACTATGTGCCACACCCTCTTGGTAGACTTTTTTCTTTTTGGACTGGGAGCTTAAACCCCCGAGCTCTAATTTTGGGATGCCCTTTCCCTAGGAAGTTGCCTTCACTTCGACTGACTAGTGGTCCCTTTATCTGCAGTGGTCAGATAACACGCCTAATTTGGCAAGTGGACCACCAAAACCCCCTTTTAGTCTCCATTTAGGACTTCGTATATACCACTCTGGGCGGTAACATGGATGAATCTTAATGTTGTCATACTACACAAAAATGTCTAGGATAATTACTTAACTGTATTTTCATACTCCAAGAAAGTACTTCGTATTTATAATATTCATATTCTTTCAGAATGATCCCAAACTGCCTATCAGAATAATAGAAATCGTTTAATTATTGTTTTAGTATATTATTGGGCATAGAAAAATTACTAGTAATTGTTAGTATTTATTTTGTAGTTGATTTCAATTTATGTCCAATACACACACAAATGGTCGTATTTATCTATATCAGTTGCGCCACCGAAATTACGACCAATCCAATGGTAATCCTGCCTCCATCCAGATTGTTGGAAACCATTAGAAATCCATTATTTGAATCTCTAGGATTTATCAAGATTACCCTCAACATTCCTGGGGGTCTTGCTGGTTGAGCTCTCTCAGAAGATTTGCCCCGTTTTCCCTCCGATAGATTCAAGGAGTGAATTAAACTTAAGCCCATAAAAGGAAGTGAAACAAGCGAGCTGGTCCTGAGTAGTAAGTTGGGCAAAAACAGCTTTCACGGCCCCCGTGAGGTTTAAACCTCAGAAGCGCTTTCCGTGGATAACTTAGACGAAAATCTCTCGCCCAACCACTTTTCTCGTTAGTACTGTTGATTAAGGAATATACCGCATTGAGATTTTACATTTTACTAGATTTCTAGTGGTGCTTCAAGTTTTAGCCTGCCCCTAATAAATACGCCAGCGGTGGCCTAATGGACCGTGTGCTGTAGTAACAAACGAACTGCTTCGAATCTCACTTTGGATAACAAATATTGTTTAGTTCGTAATACACGCATTCCAGGGGACGTCCCATTCGTTTAGGGACACATTGGGGATCGTTCGATTTCAACTAGCAACTATTTTTTGCTTCCGAGTCTACCAAGGTAGCGGAAGCTTTATTTTCACTTTTCAAGGTTGAAAAAAAAAGTTCTCCAAAATCTAAATTTCCACTCGCGTTTTACGTTTCAGACCTGTGTCTGTGTGTCTGTCATGAAATCCTTGAATTTTTCAGATTGCCGTGTGGATGGTCCCCTATGAAAATCATCTCCCTCAGACTAATAGTAGTTGATGAGCAAGCGCAAACGTGAATTACTTGTAACAACCATAACTTCTACATTTTCCATCCGATTTCGACGAAATTTCTCAGGATTTTTCAGATTAGCGTGTAGATGGTCCCCTATGAGGGTAGTGGTAAGTACTTAGAGACTGACTTAGATTAACTACTAAACATGGGATCATCTATACAATCGGGTTATGAATACGAGGAAGTTATGTGCCACACCCACTTGGCAGACTTTTTTTTATCTCCCCTCAAAGATAAATTGTCTTTTGTGACGGAGGGGGCACTCCATAAATAAAATAAATAAATGAATCTAATATAATGGGGAGGACGCCCAGGACTCACCCGACGCCGGCCCTAGGGATGAGGGATGATGAGGAAGGTGGGGGTGGGAGAGAAGAATGAAGGGAATTGCCTGAATAGAAAGATCACCAAGTGAGGTATGAGCCTAGCAGGACGTGGATGGTGATACCACGGAGTACTCCTACGGAAATGCCCAACTTGCGCAACTCCGTGGCACTTTTCCCGCACCACGACAATATTGACTATGGTTTGATTGGCTACCTACCTACATCAATAATAGTGGTGCTTAGGGTGATTCAAAACAAAACATAAGTCTTTGGAATTGATGAAACATCAACATAAATGCTCATTTATTTATAGAAGTTTGCAGTGGTTCAGTACCATTATGTGAAGTGAATCCTGCTGGTGGGCTCCAAGGAATGAAAGAAATGCCTTGAACTCATATGGTTTAGAATAGATTAAAAACCTATTTGTAAGGGCTTAAGATAGGCTTATTTGTTGTTGGAAGTTGTCCAGCAGGTACACAATCCAAGGGTCCCAGAGAAGAGGGAGTTCCAAAACCCCAGGTCCTCAAGTCCTGGTAGTGCCAATGAGTCCAATGTTCCAAGGAAGCTCCAATAGATCAAGACTCCAAGCAGAGATTCCGGTCTTCAATATTTCAACATTACAAAGAGGTGGAAATTCAACAACTCCAAGAGAAGGACAGGTCTCATGTTCCAAAAATCACATTCCTAAAGAATTACATTCCTTTTCGGTTGAAGCAGTGTTCCATGAGACTTGTGGGAGACTTGTTGAGCCAGCAACTGATTTTAAGTGACCAGGCAGCAGGATCAAGTTCAAGTTCAAATCATTTATTTGTTTTTAGGGCATAGCCCTATACAAAGAGTAGATCTCAAACAAGGAGAAAACAGCCAATAACAACTGGTAACAGATTAAAAAAAAATCATGCATTAACGAATCTATGGGTAGCAAGAGCATATCTGCAAGGCTAATCAATAAATGAATAGAAGCAGGTTGAAGCGGTAAATTGAGATATTTGGGGTTTTCATATGACAGTCATTAATGGTGAACAAAAATACACCAAATTTGTAAGCCTTTGGGCGAGGTATCGACTCGATCGGGAGGGGAAATATACTAAATTGTTCCTAATGAAATGGGGAAGTGTAACGGGTCACTAGGAAAAGGTGAAATGGCAATACACTTGAGTTAGCAATTGAAATATACTTAACTTGTGGCGTGTTGTTGGTAGCTCGACTCGATGCGGCTTGGGAGATGAGGCCTGCGATACACTCTGAAGTTACTATTGAGATACCTTTGTAATTTTACCTGTTTGTTACCAAATGCGGTGTATCGATTTGTTGAATAAAGATTGAAATGAATTTCTTGTTACTGTGCAATTGATTTTAACTACCTAGCTCGATACCCGTTACTCAAGTCAGAACCAGAACCAGGGTAGACGCTGAAAGAATGGTAAATGTAATGAAATGTTGTTTTATTAAAGAATGACTCGATTTTTGAGGGTTCCACGACCCGATACTGCCTGCAGGGCTGACTATGAAAGGCAATATGTGATACTACTTGTTGACTTTAAATGACTAGGCGTTACAGTTGACTTACTGGTACGATATAGATATGTTACAATTCGACTTTCAACGTTCCAGTTTGCAATACTACTTAGTTCTATTAAAGTTACTGAGTTACTTTCCACTCTCTACCTAATATTGGCCAATAGTTAGGTAAGACACTAGTTCACTCACGTGACGGGTTACCGTGGCGAGTCCGTTCACGACGAGAGGCGAGGTGAAGATCTTGAAGAGGGCGATAGCCGGGAAAGGACTGTTACGCGTCGCGATACTGCCGCGGGACGGTTCCAGGGGGTACAGGACGTTATCAAAGCACTTGAGAAGGCACCACTCACTGGTTACAACCTATTCTGCAAGACTTGATTGGAGGCAGGAGGCGATACGGTACGTTCCGAACTGGGTCGTTACGGTACGGGGGAGAGAGCTTCAGAGACAAGGGGGTAGGCTTCGAGACAAGCTGGCTAAGCGCGCATCAGGGACACTGTTGTATGGAGTACAAGCATGGGCACACCTGCTTAAGCAGAGACATTGGACAGAGCTGGCTTCAGCTCAGAGAAGAGCACTCCTGAAGGTTTGTAGAGCTTATCGGACAGCCCCAACCAGCGCGATGCCAGTACTCGTGGGGGCTCTTGGGATTTGATCCCGAGGGGGAACAAGATTTCATAGTCTGATATTCATGGCACTAATGGTGAACAAAAATACACTGTTCACGTGACACTGGTCCGTGAACAGCAGCACCCTGAAGATGTTTCTATCAAACTCTTCCATGTATGGGCGCAGGTAATGCCTTATTTGAGGTTCGAAGTGGAAAGAGGAAGTTATGGGGGTTGTCTGGATCGTTTAAATTGCAGATTGGGCACTCCCTGTCATTCCGGAAGGAAATAGCTTTCTTCTACCATCTCACCGTGGACCATCTGCCTGACAGGCGTAGCTGCGACATCAGACTCCGCTTACTCAACCCCATCCTCATCTTCAAATATGAGGAGTCATCCATTATGAAGCGGTACATTTCGGAGAAGACCGAGGCGCCAATAGATGCTTCATCATGTGATCTCAAGAGGACCGCACGATCCCGGCATATGAACTCCTGGTTCGTATTTATCCAAGAGGCAGTGATCTCAGAGGGTCGTACTGCGTAGCCAATTTGTGCCAGTATGCCACATACCTGCGAGGCCCAGTTGTACCCAGTGTCCGGCCCCTGAAAGTCGTGCTGGGAGCACAAACCTCCCAGGGATCTTCCTGGCAGCCAATCCTCATTTGTGGTAGGCAGCAGGGTCACACCAAGGGTATTTCCAATGAGGTTAAGGAAAGTTGAAAGTGCCACACGAAACAGTGAAATAGTTATTGAAAATATAAATTTGCACGAACTAAATTCAGATTCAGTCAAAATAAATAATGGATGGCACTCAGAACACCAGATATAAATGGATACGATTTTCTTGGCATTAGGTTGAGAGACTTTGAGTTTAACTACAGTTAAATTGTCAAAAATAGGCAAGCGGAAACAATTACATCGATTTTTCATAATTGCACTTGCCATAGTATAATTTCCCAAAAATGGTTTGCATAATAATTTCGTCAGATTACTCCGTGTGTTTATGGTTGTTTGTTCAAATGTTTCCACTTCCTTTCTAGATGCTGAAAAAACCCAGTTTTTCGACTTCCCATCAAACCACCAGCAAATTAAGTGAGGGGATAACTGAGGGATCTATCTGATAGGACACCATTCCATACACAGGCTCATTGCGGGGTTGATTGCGGCGTTTATAAATGCCGAATCTGCCATTCAATTGACGCCTCGCTGCAGCTGAGCTGTGAATTGTGGTAAAACGGTCCAATAGCTTTCGATAAGTCCCGGAAACATTACCGGGTAAAGGGAAAACGCGAAGTAAGGGGGAATGAGCTGTTAAATTGAACGTATAAACTAACTCATACGCCCCATTTCTGGCTGGTTGATGTTTATGTTGATTGCGAATTCGCGGCCGTAACTGTTTCCATGTTAATTTGAGGTTTCGGGATATTCTAGCGGTTGAGGGCGGCGTGAATTGGCTGTTTTCGGATCGGCTGCTCGGCCTCGAATGTAAATTAGAGAGAGCTGAAAGATACCTACTTGAAATAAACAGTTGAGTACGAAAGGTAAACGAATTATCCTTCATGTAGATTAGAAGAGTCGTTTTACCGTTCTCGAATAAAACAACAAAGTTTTGGTAACTCCCCTTAGTAAAATAAAAATCCCCATGTTTATTGCAAATTTTGATTTTACTTAAAGTTTTTGGTTCTTAAATATGTGCGCAAATTGCCAAAATCAGGGTTTTTTGGCAGTAAATAACTGTGAAATTGGAAAGTTATGTTTCCTCGCAAAATTCTTCAATTCTTTAACGCTCATATCGAAATTTCTAATTTAGTCAACATTATGCTATTCTTAGAACGTGACCGAGAGTAAATTTCATTCTTTGAACAAAACCGTGATATGTGTATGTGTTGATTGTTTTGAGTGTTCAGGCATGAGGGAACTCAACTACAAGCTGCGCAAAAATCTACCAATAATGTATGCTGAGCTGCTTCAGTCTTATCTCACCAATCGCTACTTCAGAATAAAGCAAGAAGACGCCTACTCAGAGCCAAAGCTAATCAATGCAGGAGTGCCACAAGGGAGTGTTCTTGGACCGCTCCGTCCAATGTCCGTCCTTTATACCAGTGATCTCCCAGAAATTGGAATGAACAACACAGCCACCTTCGCAGATGATACAGCGATTTTGGCAGTCGGAGAATGTAACACTAATCCACCAACAAGTTAAATCAATCAATATCCAGCATACAAAAGTGGACAGCAAAATGGAGAATCAAAATAAATGAAACTAAGTCGGTACATGTCGATTTCACTTATAAGAGAATCGAGTATATTCCGGTACATTTCATGGGAAAAGTTATTCCGAATGCTAATGAAGCCAAATACCTAGGCATGCCACTAGTGCCAAATGTAGCTGAGCTTTCACATACCAACAGTGATGGAATCAGTCTAATAGCGTTGAAAATGACGTAGAATTCTACCCCTAATTCGTCGAACCTCCCCGAGGCCCAACGAACCAGAAAACCTTGATTTCCATGAGCGCAACCACGTTTTTTAGCATTCAAATGTATTTTTCACCCCTAATTAGCGGAGTAAAATTAAAACAAATTATACCATTAGAAAGCTGAAATCTTTGCGCAGTTTTTGACTTAGAGGTACGTGAAAAATCATTTGGACGTAAAACCTTAACAATCAAAAGAAAAAGTAGGAAATTTTGACAATTTTACAAAAATGACTTTACGAGTTGATTTTCCACCCATCACGACCATACAAAAATTTTTGTATAACCACTAGAAAGATGGTAAATTTAAAGCCCTATCCAACGTGTAGTTAGATTTTGAATTGCTCGTGAATTAAGCGAGTTATGGTCGATAACACGAAAAAAATCTCAGGTTATGGTCATTTTTTTGGTCGAAAACACGAAAAAAATCTTAAAATCAAAATAACTCGGAAATTAAGCTTTTAACGAAAAATTGCTACGAGACACTTTCTTACTAAAATTAGTTTTAGAATCGACTCCCGAAGTTTTTCGGTCCTTAACATGGGACACCCTGTATATCCCCCCCACCGTCTCCTTAAAAGTATTTCTGGATCCAACAGTGAGAACATCAAGATTAATCCGATGAGGATTTATGTCGATCGTTGACTTCAGCTGTTGTCTCTCCAGTTGTGAAACGATCCCACCGTCGAGACGTAAGAACTCTTTAAAGGTTACATCACATCAGTACTGTTACATCACGTCAGAGCCCTCAACTGTGAAACTGGGTAGAAGGTGTCGTCGTTAGAGTCAGTCGACGAAAGGGGACAAGGGGATCGTTATACTCATACTTCTGCTTGGACGGGTTCTGACGGGCTCTTTCTACCCTTAATGGTCTTTTCTCCACCTCAGCCACATTTTTTTTGTTCTTCGATCATTTTCAGACTCCGAAAACCCTTTTTCAGAAGCCTGATGTCAGCTCTGCGGTATGAAATTGACAGGTTGTCAAATTTGATAACCAACTAACCCCGCTGTCTACGTCGGGATCTTGTAACTTTTAACTTGATACTAAATGAGTGAGTTTTTCCTCATCATTACGTATTCTGAAGCGGCTACGTAATTGTGCAGCAGGTAAAACTCTTCAAATTATTACAAAAAGGTTTAGTATTTTTCTGTATAGATCACTCGTCTGCAACTAACACAGCTTTGCCATTGTCAGTACCTACCATCAAATGGAGCCGATAAATCAAATTTCATCAAACTCAGTCCACTTGCTGGTAGAAATATCAAAAGCACATAATGATTATTTTAGACAGAGTAGCACACTTGTTGATTGCAGAACATTTTATTGTTTACAACATTTGCAATACATTAGATACAAAATATAATTTACTAACTATTGTAGTCGACAATTTGCATCCCGACACTTCCCCTCAAATTGGGCGACTTCAATTTAGCAAGGCATTTATACCAAGTTCCTTGGTAAATGTTTGGTGCTTCACCCGAGGCAAACCTTTTGTCAAGACATCAGCTGGCATGTTTGCAGTTGGCATGTATTTTATATTCACCATGTTTTCTGCGGTGCAATTTCTTATAAAATGATGTCTCACGTCGATGTGTTTTGTTCGTGAATGGTTTATACAGTTTTTCGCAAGTTGTTGGGCACCTTGATTATCATTGTATATTACTGTTGCAGATTTTGGTTGAGACAGTTTCAGTTCACTCAGCATTTGGCGAATGTAAAGTGCTTCTTTTGTTGCTTCGCATAGGGTGTGTATTCTGCTTCAACACTCGATAGGGCGATTGTGCGTTGCTTTCGAGCTTCCCAAGCTATCGCAGCACCTCCCAGAGTGAAACAATACCCTGAATATGACCTACGGTCAATCCCGCAGCTAGCCCAGTCAGCATCGGCATAACCTTGAAGAGGCTTTCCTGTCTTCTGGAACAATATTCCATGTTCGGATGTACCTTTTAGGTATCTTAAAACCCGTTTTGCAGCTATCCAGTGTTCGTGTGTTGAACTGGATCAAAGAGTTCACGGCATATGTCAGGTCGAGTAGACACGGCAAGGTACATTAAAGACCCGATGAGCCTTTGGTACGGATACTTTTCTTTACCAGTACCGTCACTCCTCTCTGGTTTTGTCAACTTCGTACCAATTTCGATAGAGGTCGATACAGCTTTCGAGTTTTCCATGCCAAAACGTTTTAAAATGTCTAGGGTATATTTCCTTTGTGACATAATAAGCTTCCCCTCGTTTAGGTATTGGCTGAACTCGATACCCAGTCCATAGTGGATTTTCCCTAAATATTACATCTTGAATGCATTCAGAAGATTTTTCTTCATTTCTTCAACCCATTCTAGATTTCCTGAGGCAAGCCACAGGTCATCAACATAAATTGCGAGTAGGTAAATTGCCCTTCCTCTATGGCAGTAGTATAGACAGAGTAGCACACTTGTTGATTGCTTGATGAGAACAGAACATTTTATTGTTTACAACATTTGTAATACATTGGATACAAAATATAATTTACTAACTATTGTAGTCGAAAATTTGCATCCCGACAACCTATCAACTTCACGTGCGACCATAAATCTCTGAAGATGAAGAAAGATAATATGGATGGGTTTTCGAGGGTGCGAAATCCACTTTTGTAGTGCAAAATTCCAAATAAAAGCACACAATAATTCTCAAACCTAATAAACATAAAATATTCAACCAGAAAAATCACCTCTTTGACCGACCCGGATACGTAGTTCGTAGAGTCGTTTAAGGGCGAAAAGGAAAGTAACCTAGGAAGCTCGGTTGGCCTGTACAATCGTCTCCCCAAATTAACAAGGTATAATTACAAGCCGGAACCGGAAGTCGGGCAGCCGAGCGTCTTCACTTCCTTTCCTCTGAGGAAAAAGGAGAGACAGGAAATGAAGGCTGTCACACTATTTTGACGAGAGGAAACCTAATAAAAAGGCAATTCTAAAGTAAGAGGGTAAAAGAGAGAGAAAAAAGAAACGAGAGAGAAAAAAATCAACAAAAAAGTGCTTCGCAATTTTATTTTAAAACTTTTTCGAAAATATCAAAACTTCGGAGCTTTTTAAAGTAGAAATTAGTTCCGGTCAACGATCGGTTCGTTATTGACTTGGCTGATTAGTTAGTTTGTGCAAACAACTTGATTTAGTACATAATTATTGTTTATTATATTAGGTACCTTATCAAACCGAGTATTCTGCTCGAATCTATTGAATTAGTGTACAATACCGTACCTGTTATATCACTCCTCCAGGTTTTCGAAATTATCTCTCTCATTATTTAATCTATTAAAAATCTTCATGCACCAGTAGGCTTGTATGAACCAGAGTTGTAAAGTAATGATTACTTGTCAAAATTACTTTTCTTATTAGCAATGAAATGAGTGAAGTGATTATGATTATTCACACATAAAACCAATAACTGGGGTTTTAAGAGACACGTTAATCTAAAGTAATTGCCATTACCATTACCCATTCCTGTAATGGGAATAGAATTTTCAATTCCTTGTAATGGTAATGGTTTTTCCAATTCCCCATTACTCGTAGTTGGAAAAGTAATGGGTCCTTCCAACTACCCATTACAGGAAGGGTAATGGGTAATAGGAACCCACCCCCCATTACCACCATTCAATCAGTAAGTCATAATCTGCAAATCATAGGGGACCGTTCCCAAATTCCTTGGGGGCTAATCTCCTAATTCATAAGGGACCATCCCACCATCCCCCCCGCAAAACAATTGAAGGATGGTCCCCAACGAATTGGATGTTGGGGCGTTCCCCTATGAATCGGGAGGGTAGCCCCCAAGGAATTTTGGAATGGTCCCCCTTGAATTGTAGGATGGTCCCCAACGAAATGGATGGTGGGATGGCCCCCTATGAATTGGGAGAGTGGTCCCCATGGAATTTGGGAATGGTCCACAAGGAATTTGGGAATAGTCCCCTATTAATTGGAGGATGGTCCCTTATGAATTGGAGGATGGTCAACTTACTGATTGAATGGTGGTAATGGGGAATGGGTTCCCATTACCCATTACTCTTCCTGTAATGGGAAATTAGAAGGACCCATCACTTTGCCAACTACGAGTAATGGGGAATTGGAAAAACCATTACCATTACAAGGAATTCCAGGAAAATTCCATTCCCATTACAGGAATGGATAATGGTAATGGCAATTACTTTGTTCCTAAAGTAATTGGAATTGGTAATGGAAATTAGAATTCCTATTTTAACAGCTCTGGTAAGAACGCCCTGAAAGATTACAGATTTTCCGTTATCAGTTCCTACAGTACCTACCAAACAAATTTTTCGCGCAAGGTTCGCTGTAACGAAGTTCGAAGTAACTATCAGCAAAACATTGTTATCCGAGAGTTGTGGGTGCTTTAATTAACAATTTACATTTGGAAAAACTACTTCACCACTACAATCGATGGTATTGTATATAAATATTTATAACATTTCCAAGTCAAATTCTACCTTTTCACCATTATTAGGGAAATGACGATAAATACGCATAAGCCCTAAATGAAGTACCAAATGCTTGTCTGTGATTGGGGACTGGGCTGAAAACATTACTCCAAACGCAGTACGTAGGTACATATACCTTACGCAGTACGTAGGTACATAAAACAAAATCATGTTTTATTAAAAAAGAAATCAACAATAAATATAATTTATAGCATTTCCTAGTCAAATTCAACTTTTTCCTAAAAGCAGTTAAAAAAAGTAATCTGTTGATTCAAATTTTTAAAAGACCCTTTCACCATTTTTTCTTTTTTTTAAGTTAAATAAATTAAAGATAGACTTGCTACTAGTAAGATTTTTAATTTTAAGACTTTTAAAATATTAATTATGTAAGAAGTGATAAAAGTTTTTCTATCAAAAAATGTTGTATTCAAGAATTGTTCTATCAAGAGATGTTGATTTTTTAAAATTACATTTTTTGTTGATTTAAAAAAATAAAACATGATTTTGGACTTGGAGAAGGTTGAATTTGTTTTGGAAATGGTTGAATTTGAGTTGGAAAAGGTTGAATTTGACTTGGAAAAGGTTGAATTACACTTGGAGATGCTATACATAACAGCATTGTACCAGTACTTTCAGCACTCAGCAGTCATGTACATCTGGCTGCTTGGTTTCAGGGTCCGAGATCCGACCTCGGACATTGGGGGTGAGGGACAAGGTTGAATCACCTTGTCCCAGGAATGATGGAGGGAGGATTGTGCCTCTTCTGGCAATGCCATCAGTCTCCATGGGGTTCGAGTTCAGCCCCCAGTTCAGTCCCACGGGGCCGACTTGCTCGAGCCATGGCACGCGGTCTTATGGCCGTAGCCCCGAATGTAGACCAAATAAATGATCCTCCTATTAGGACTCGGGTGGTCATCCACTCCAGGATAAACAGTGGGTAACCAGCGCAAAATCAGATCCTTGGCTGACTTGCCATGCCATATCCCTCGCCAGGTGTTAGTTGCTCCAATCACCTTTAGTTGGTTTCGCTGAATGTTTGCAAGTGCTGCTGCAGCCTCTAGTAATAAATCAACGTCATATTTCTCAATTTTGGAAGCATTGACGTCTGCGAGTGATCTCTGGCCAGAGCCAGAGACAACTGAGACATCAATAATGTAAGCTCCTGTTGGTGTCTAGCGATTCACACTAGTGTTTCCCACTGTTGCAAGTACAACCCTCAAGTCCTAGTGAGGAGGTAACGTTTTGTCCTGCAGAGCTCATTGGTGGCTCAAGGGTGGTCTCATTCGATTCTAAAAATTCAATTATATTTTAAATCTGTGACAAAACAATACCTACCTAACAATATCAGATATATTGTTTCTAGTTTTTCTACTAGATTCAACTAGAAAACTAGATTCTAGTTTTTCAAATAATTTTGATAATACTGGTAGAAGTAAGATTGGTCTGTACGAACTTGGCTCCGACGGAGGCTTTCCAGGTGTTTTATATTTGCATTAATAATCATGGTTATTTTTGCAATGGCTTTACGCGGGAGATGCTTAAGGATCTGAACTGTAATAGACGAAGGACAGGTTTGACGTCCTGCGTGCCTTTAATGACCCTGAAAATAATACTGTAGTCATACAGTTGTCGTATGATTACAGTGATTCTTACACTTTCGTACGATTACAGCGTGATTTTACGTTCGTATGATTATAACGGTAATCGTAGTTACGATTATGATTACGCCCATCTCTGTCTGAAACAAATTTTGACATTTTTATGTCTTTGCTTTGGCACATGAACTGAAAAATCGTCACGAAAACTAAGCAAATCTTGCTCACGCGACCAATAAATAAAATAGACTCACTGTGTTGCGTAGAGAACAATCAACAACCTTACATTTTGCTTTGGTACATGAACTGAAAAATCGTCACGAAAACTTTGATGCTTGGGTACATGAACTAACAACCTTACTTCACTACCTTGTTGTGTATTGGTTGACATGAAAATGTCCCAATGTGTTGCAGACTCGTATGCAAGCATTTAAAATTGAGTTTATGATGTCGAATCGAGTGTGAAGCGTTTTGATTCTACTCAAAGTCGCAACAAGTTTCAGATAGGTCTCAAATAAAACTATAAGTGGAAACTTTCCTCTACCAAAATAGGGTCAACCTGAATCAAAACCAAAACTCAAGGAAGGAAAAAATATACTCCGTTTATTAAAAAAAAATATATTATTCGAGAAACATCGGCATTATTGACGTGGTGAGATCAAGTTAACTGGATGAATTTCCTTATCTACTACGTTCGTTGCCAAGGCCGACACAAACAGGGCTGTAGCACTCTCACCTCTCATCTCTGCAGTTCTCAAGTCTTCCTCATTCTTCGAGTTCCACTTAAAGAAGGGGACGAAGAGAAAAAAAGGTGAGATTGAAATTGAGATGAGCGGCGGGGGAAGCAATGGAGGAAATATGCTTACTTCGCCTGAGAAGGGCGGAAATGAGAAAAGCTCTCCTTCCCCTTTCCAGGATCCTTAGAAGGGAAAATAAGGTAGGACTTAACTGTACGAGACGGCAACGGGGGTTAGAAGCTAAGGTATAGCTTAAGCTGTTGAGGAGAAGGGAAGGGTATAAGTGAAGGGGCCTAAATAAATGTAGCGGGGTTGAAGTGGTAAAGGGGAGGAAAAGGAGTTGAAAAATCAATTCGAGTGATTTGAATGAGATTGAGGAGTTTCTTCCTTCGAGCAGCACCAAAATAGAATTTTCTCGTCGCCTCTCTACGAACAGATACCTAAACAATGTGTACAAATCAAAATACCTTCTCCAATTCCGTTGAATGGAGGTTGCTCAGGGAGTTTCTATGATCAAGAAGCGATGAAATTCTTAGCATCTCGAGCCCAACCCACACACTACCCGAAAATGTCTTGTTTTGAACGTTACAAGGATAGCCACACACACCCATAGAAGCAAGAAACCGAAATCCTACAGAAAGATATTAAATTTGGAATATAAATAGAAATTCTGCTTTTGGGAGGAATTATTTTTATGTTTCATACGGGGAAAACGCTGCAAATTATTACACAATGGTTTATTATTTTTCTATATAGATAACTCGTCTACAAAATCACCAACCATCCAATATAAAGAAAAAAAAAGAAAAAAAAATCAAAATCACCAACCATCGATCGCATTTTGGTCAGCTCTAATTTGAACGGAGATTGGGCCTCTTTTGCGATTCACACTCGTGTTTTGATTTATATATATATATTTCAATGTAAACCCTTAAATTTTCGTAGGGAGCGAACGGTTTGTTCTACAGAGCTCCGCGTGGTCTCAAAAAATTCTAAAAATTCTATAGAATCTTAAATTGAAGGAAAAACAATATCTTCATATCGAAATTTTTTGAGTTAGGGCGTTTTCAAAATTTCAAAATTGATTTTGGAACCCTTAGAAGTGATCTACATCAACCAAAAGCTTCGGGGCACAACTAGACCCCAAATGGAGCCTACATACCAAATTTCATCAAAATCAGTCAATGCTAAGTGGCAAAAGTGCCGCGTACGGCGTACGGCGGACGGACGGCCAAATTTTTATTCGATTTTTGGATTCTACGTACCTTGAAACGTAAACCATCAAATTTTGAGGGGGTGTTGAAATTTTTTTTTCTTGGTCGATTCCAAAGGTTCATTACCTATTGAAAATAATAAACCAAAAAACGAGCGACGGCTCCAGTGCTCCCGTCGAGACAAAGGGCGAAAGGTGAGACTCGCGAAAACTGATGGTCCCGAGGGATCCCGTAGTCAATAAGCGCCGGTGCTCCAGAATCGACATAACTCCTTGGCACTTCTACCAATATTCGCTCATTTAATGCAATAGTGGCGTATCTCAATTGTGTTTGATGATCACTGTTTCTAGCGCTCCAAGAGAGTTTTTTCTTCAGAAATCGACAATAGGCGGTCCATGCCAGAAGGATGAACTCGGAAAAAAAGAGAAAAAAATTGTCACCATTTGATAGTATGAGATGTAGATTGAGCATGCCGAAAGTCATGAACCCAAAGTTTGCCTTTTCCCCCCGGAAAACGGGGAAGAACATTAAGAGAGAACCCCACAGGAAAGGAGTGATTTTAGTGTGAGCCAGAAGGGCGAACGTTGGCGATCTCCACCTAGCCAACACCTTTTCCCCATCTTTCTTTCACGTTTCCTGTTCATCACAGTGGCCTTTTTACTTTGTGATAAAGCTCAGTTATCAGTTTATTTTGATTTTGGTCAGATGTCTTGAGCTCGTATTCCTATGCTTTTCGTTCATCTTCTCTTCTCTTTGTGTGCATGATGAGTGGTTGCACAAGAAAAAGACAGTCAGATCCAACCAGCTGAAAGAAGAATATAGCGAAAAACATTTGGAAATGAAGGGATTACCGCCTTGGAACGACGACTTTTTAACCATTTTGGAAAACCAGCGGACTGGAACAGCTGCAGCTTCCGACGTTGGTGAAGTACAAGATGATGTGGCAGATGACAACATGATAGACTAATGTTGATTAATCATTTACTTTATTTACGCATATTTTTGTTCATGTACCTCCTTTTAACTTGCAAACAATAAACTTTTTTTGGTACTTGCTGGATGTTTATTAAGCATTATGAAAGGTATAAACTTTTTTGTATTATTCCATACGTCTTTAAAACTTATTTATAATAATCTAAGAATTATTATAACATTAAATGTTCTAAAATACATGTTTTAATAATTTTCAGAGACGTTGCCAAGTTACGAATAGGTTGAGATTGAGAAAGAAGAGGGATGTGGGATTTCAATTGTCAATAATATTGAAATTTCACTTTCGGATTAATTTGGATGAATGAGTCAAGAAACTAGTTTATTCCAAAGTTCGCCCTTGTGGCCCGCAACAAATCCTGTTACTGGACGTCCACATTTTAGGTCATCTTGAACTTTGCAGGCAATTTCCTCAAAACCCTCTTTTCGAGGTTCTTCCCTCTGGCACGGATTAAAATAATTTGAGTCGATTTTCACTATCGCATTGAATGAGCGAGATTTATTATTTGTAGACGTCTTGACGGATTATCCGTGTGAGATACACGCAAAAATCAACTACAAAAAGAGGTAAATAATTTCATAATTTTTTATTAGCCAATTCGAAGGAGATGTATCTATTGCAATGGCTCTAAAACATTTAATATAAAAATTTGTTTAAAATTCCTTCATGAAAATCCGTTTTGAGGCGTTATAAATCGACTCCTGGTTAACGCTTTTTCATCGTTACTTTTTTTTTAATCAAAATTGTACTCAAAAAGGTAGTTGGACAGGAACCTGGGCATTTAAACATTTATATAAGAAATTATACAGAAAAATGGACTTAACTTTTATTTGTAAACATAGAATTTCATCAAAACAAGCTTAAAAAGTTTCAGTCTTGCAGCATGATCGTATGAGAGAATTAATTTTCGTAGTTTTCTAATATTATATTTATGCTGAATTTGTTAGAAGTTCAGGCAATTTGAGGACTATTTTAGTGGCTATTCTACTCTCAGGAATCACTCAGGTGTGTTGGAGCACTAGTGCTTTTTTTCTAGGGGAGCACTGCTGTGTCTGGAGCGCTGGCGTCCCTTTTCTAGAGGAGCACTCTGGTACTTTTCAGCACTCGGGCGGTCTATACGGGGCTCTATTTTCTTCTTTAAAAAATACATTATAAACTATTACAGCCCATATTGAACAAATTTAATTTTCCGTGTTGAATGAAGAAAGTTAATATTGTTGCCTGTGAGCGTGGAAGACGGAATTTTTCACCGCCTCGGCCGATTTTACTCGCATTATCTCGATTTCATATCCGTCATCCCACGAAAATGAAACCAGCAAATATTACCATAATAACTGAGGAAATTATTATTTATTGCTAACCACATATAATTAGGGATATCTTAGCTCGAACGAGGAGAGTGTCGGTTGAGATGTATTGATAGGTGTTTTCCTGGGGGGAGTCTAAAAGGATTAATTGAGATAAAAGAGCGGTATATTATAATCAAGTCAAACGGGTACAGGTGGAGGGGAAGGGGAGTTTTGATTTAGTGGACGAAATCACGAACAACTGAGTCTGAGGTGGTTACGAAGGGGGGGGGTACCTAATCCAGTCACTTCCCAGAATAAAGGCCAGCAGGTTTATGCGAGCTTCTGTTGGAAGCCTGGGCGGAGTCATTTAGGGTCATGTTATTGTAAGGGTTAAAGGGTGGGGTGGGGTCGTCGAGGGGAAACAATGAGGTCTTGAGGGGCTTTTATTCGAGGGTAAATGGTGTTCTTCGAACCAGTTTTCATAATCATAGCGATCGTCTTAACACGGTAGAATACTAACTGAAAACGGCTGACGATTACGAGTTTACGTAGCCTTCTTAAATCCACATGGATTGATAGGGAAAAACATGCATTATTGACCATTTAAAACAATGATACAATTAAAAACGCTGCAAATTATTACACAATGGTTTATTATTTTTCTATATAGATCACTCGTCTGCAAAGCCACCAACCATCCAACATGAAGAAAAACATCGATCGCATTTCGGTCAACTAAAATTTGAACGGGGATTAGGCCTCTTTTGCGATTCACACTCGTGTTTCTGATTTATCGTACGTCCAACCCCGAACTTCTCGTAGGGAGCGAACGGTTCGTCCTTCACGTGGTCTCAAAAAATTCTATATAATCTTAAATTGAAGGAAAAACCATACCTTTAGGTATATCAAAATTTTTTGAGTTAGGGCGTTTTCAAAATTTCAAAATTCATTTTTGAACCCTTGGAAGTGACCTGCATTAACCAAAATCTTCGGGGCACAACTAGACCCCAAAAGGAGTCTACATACCAAATTTCATCAAAATCGGTCAATGCTAAGTGGGGTAAGTGCCGCGTACGGCGGACGGATGGACAAATTCGATTTTTGGATTCTACGTACCTTGAAACGCAAAGCATCAAATTTTGAGGGGGTGTTAAAAAATTTTTTTCTTGGTCGATTCCAAAGGTTCATTATTGAAAATAATAAACCAAAAGTCATCTTCTCGCGGTGAGTCTTCGATGTAGAACCTAACATTGATGTTAATTAGAAACATAATTCTCGGTACCGATTTTTCTAGGGACCCTAACCCTCTTTCTCCTCGTTTTATAAGTCATTTATTGGATCCATGTTGATGTTTTATTGTGCGCTATGGCAACGAAGAGGGACAGCCTGCCTCTACTATTCTCCTAGTTTGAGTCAATCTTTGTTCAAAATTAAAATTTAATTTATTTAATAATACCACTACCGAAAATAACACTTTATTTGAGTAGGTATTTATCTTTGTCAAAACTTGAGCTCTTTTTCAAAGGAATAATTACACTAACCTTCGCCCTAGAGTCATCTATGTACGGAAAATAATTGTCCATTTGTAAAGTTCCATCATTTTGCGAGATGTGATCATTTTCAACGGAAGACCCAGGTATCTCCTCAGATTAGAAGATGAGAATTTGAACCGAGAGGGGGATTCGATAACGACTTTCGGTGAACGTGACTGGAAACATCGATTGAGAACTCAAACAAACGAGCAAGGAGAAGTTTAAAATTAAATCAGGTCTCAAATAAACAGGGAGGGGATCAGGGATATTCGCAGGCCGATCGTGGAGTTGCGATATTGTTGCATAAGTTGGGTTCATTCCCTTCCCTGCTATTTCAGAATTGCCTCCGAATTAAATGATAAGTCGACGCTGGTCCTACTTTTCTTACTAAAATGCATTTGAAGGGTCACGGGGAAAAAGGATCAAACTCCATTTTTTGGCCGAATTGAGATGGGCACGCCATCGTGTAGCTTGGGAGGAGTAGAACCGAAGGGTTGTTTCACTTTGTGGAAGAAAGATCGCATTCATTCTTTTTAAAGCTAAAACAAATACGGGGCTCCGGGGAAAAAGGATCAGATTCCGTGCGTTCGCAGGGAAGAAAGATCAGAGTCCGATTTAAAGACCCCTTCCCTCGCCTTTGCATAAGTTGAACGGCATCACACCAAAGATTCATCAAGCACATAAGCTCCTACTTCTGAAAATACCAGACAGTTTTCACTACCCCTTCTACCTCGAAGAAGAAAACTTCAGTACCAAAAGCAGCTGTAACATTGGGAACCTTCACAACGGCCCCATACCCATCAAAACCAGCAAAATCATAGGATTTAAAACACTTGTGTCAGTTTCTCGTCAACCCCGGTGTCAACATTTTCCGAGTCACTGTCCAACAGGTTGGGGAATGTAGGATATGATGACGCCATTTCATATTGCGACGATCCTTTAGATGAATTTTATTTATTGATTTTTTTGCCTTTTTGCAATTAATTTTTTGTACAAAACTATACCTAATTTGGAAAATTAAGCCACTTTTCGCCCAACATTTTTCTGGAGGTGACAGTAAGGTACCTACAAACCCTAGTAAACTTACTGAAGTGAATTACGAGATGTGAATAAACAATAGGTTACATGGTGATGTAAATTTAGGTATTATGGTGACAAAAACGCGGATATTTGTGGGGAAAAAAGATCAAAGTCCTTATCTTGTTTGAATTTTTTAATTATTTCTGTAAATTATCTTCGACCTACTTAATTTTCTTTCTTGTCACTTGAACATAATTAAATTTCTGGTCAGGTGGCCCAAACAGTTCATTTCTTTAATGCATAGCGTCTGTCTGGGACGACTTCAAACTTTGTTTTTCGATTTTCTCGGAATTAGGAAAAGTGGAGTCTGATCCTTTTTCCCCGTGACCCTTCATTTGGAATCGGCCTGGAAGAAATTCCCTCTTAAGAAACAATGATGAGCTCAAGATAAGCGAAAAATCCCATAAATCTTGTTTATCAGAGCCCAACCTGAACTTACAGTTTTATCTCATGTAAACTAAGTAAAGTAAGATCCGTCATGCACTCATAATGGTTCAGTCTCAACAAGTAATTAATTAAGAAAATTTTTGCGACAAATTTTGCGTAAATTAGAAAAAAAACATTGCAATTGGCTCGAAATACGTTGCTTACAAACTTAGGATAACAGAAACACAGACCGCTGCAGTTCATCCTATATACTCCCAAATACGACCTGATCATCTGCAAACAACAAGCTGAGCCTATCGATTGCAATAATAATGCCTGGAGTTTCAAGAGTTTCAGTTTGCCTGGAGTTTCAGACCGCGTCATCGATATAAATATTAAAAAGAGTAGGTGATAAAAAGCACCCTTGTCGAACTCCTTTTATCATAGATGCTCTCGATCGCCCTAATTAGCTGTCTAGGATATCTTCAGCTGTCAATGTTTTTAAGAAGGAAATATCAATTCATCTCAAAATCGATCCCCGGCTTTTGACCCAGTGGGTTGGAGATCTGCTGTCCCACTGAGCGACGTCAGACATTTTTCTCAAGGAAAAGAACGTGTAGAGGCCTCACCATCTCACCCGTCTGGTGGAAAACCTGTTGATCCACCCTGACCGATCCGAAGGATTTATCCTCCTTGTGCACAAGGTTTTTTTTTTTTTTTTTGTATCTAGACCTCCCCTTTTTTTCCTTGCTTCATTCTTCATTCTTCCTCCTTCCATTCTTCATCTATTATTTTTGTCCTTTGCCACCCGCATCCTCCCTCAGAGAGGATCCCGACGTCTCATCCCCGGATCAAAACCTCCCTCTCCTCTTTGCCTTCTATTTTTCAACACTTCAAAGGAGCATCCGGGACACAAAAGGAGCCTTTTGAGGCTCAAAGTTGCTTAAAGACCTCAACCCCTTCTTTTCCCTGTCTTTTCGTCTTTTATTCATTATTAGACTTTTTACTTTCCCACTGTGTAAAGAGTGGAAGGGGGAGGTAATAATGCATTTCAGGGCGCCTATCTTCCCATGTCATCATGTCAGCCGTTCCCAGAACACCGCAGACAGACATTAATAAAAGTGCTTCTTAGTAGGTAACCATTTTCATTAACGTTGAAATAAACGTCTACCAAATAATACGGTCAACTTTAAATATCTAGGAGTAACCATTAATAGTGAAAATTCTATCAGCCGAGAAATAAAGAGCCGAATTGAAGAGTTTTATTACAAAAGGTACTATACATCCATTTTGGTCAAACGTGAGAAAAACGCGACCGTAGCGACCTGAAAAACGTGCTATAAACCAATGACGTTATTTTTAAAAATATATTTCTAAATCATAATAAATATTTTGGGAAAAAAAGGTAAATTAGTTCAAAGTTCAAAATAATTTTGAACGACATTTGAAATATCAGATTTATGGATAAAGTACTTTTTGAACCAAAACGTGGCGTTTAGTACTTTTTGGAATCAAACGAAGTGGATAAAGTACTTTTTGAAATCAAACAAAGTGGATATAGTACTTTTTGAAACAAAACGGTTGAGACCAACATTGTGCTGGCTGTGGTATCTTTTGAAATTAAACGGAATATTCACCCTCGTTTTTCAAGGGAGTAGAATTTCTTTTGCTCCAAAACGATCGCATTTTTGTGAACAACTACCCCCTTAAAACCCTGGGAAAGTGTTAACTAAATTTCGATCAAAATTATCTTTAGTAGGTACCTACCTTTTGGAATCAAACTCCTCAATTATGCACGCTAACAGAGCATACATTGATCTTGTACCAAACCTATGTACATCGAGGCTCCTGATGACCAGGAAAACAAAGCCATCATTGTACAGAGCACTGGTACAACCTATAGCTTCCTATGGTTCTGAAACCTGAGTAATGAACGTCTCAGGTACATAAAATCTCAGAGTTTTCGAAATGAGGATTCTAAGGAGGATATTCGGACCTGCCAGAAGGAGGAACATGGCGAGGCGAATCAGATGGAAACTTGTACTCGATGAATTTAAAGTGAAGATTCAAGGGCTCATAAATTCATAGAATCTTAGGTTGGACATTTGGTAAGAATGTAATTTAATATAAATATATATATAAAAATAATATAGATAATTATTAATTATAATAATGTATAATTACTATTATTATATATAATAAGTAATAAGATAATTATTATAAAGTAATAATAATAAGATAATTAATTATAATAAGTAATAAGATAATTATTATAGATAAAGATATTATAGATATTGTTGTGACTCCCAGGAATGTCGTATTTTCCAAATAAACGTAGGGTACCTTTTCCTCCGAAACCAGGTCACTAGACAAACACCTCAACGGACGCCTAGTCCACTCCCCTAGAAGAAAGAATAGAGCCCGTAGAGTAGGGGAACGCTATATAAGCCTGACTCCCGAGGAAAAGACACACTTCTATTCCAAAAACTCAAACTGTCGTTCTCTCTTCAAACCACCATCTCAAACCTCAAACCAAAACTTCAACACTTAGAAAAATAGACCTAAGTAGTAAGCCTGTTTTCCAAAGACCAGAGGCTACACGTCTGCATTTTCCATTTAACGTAAATTCTCAGTAAAGTAAATTCAATCCAAGGTAATCCGGTTTATCATAGACCAGAAGCCTTTTCCCTCAATAATTTAGCAAGCCGGTTTCTATCATAGACCGGGCCTAAATTATTCAACAACTCCCTTAAAAAGAACTAGACACAACCTCTATCAAAATTTATATACTTATATACTTCCCATAAATTCATTAAAACCTTCTTTTTTAATTTCTTGGAGTCAGTCACAATTTTAGTCAGATTTTAGATACCGCGATAATCCAAATCACTACAGATATATATAAAGAATGATATAATATATTATCTTTATATTATAAAGATGCCAGAGAAAGTTTCCAGGGAAATGATCCACGGAGCTAGAAGACGAGGCAGGACCGGGAAGGAGATGGATGGAAGACCACATAACCCAATAGGGTTATAGGGAGGTTGTAGTAGTTTTTTGAGTTGGTGCGTCGTTTGGTCGGTCTATGTTACTTATGTTTTGACAAGTTTTTATGTTTTATGTACGTTCATGTGATAAAAAGTCAACTTGAAGTGAAGTGGTTGTTGTTTACGCTATCACCTAGAAGTCCTACACATCTCAGGTTGAATTTTGGTTTATTATTTTCAATAATAAGCCTTTGGAATCGAGCAAGAAAAAAAATTTAACCCCCCCTCAAAATTTGATGTTCTACGTTTAAAGGTACGTAGAATACGAAAATCGAATAAAAACTCGGCGCTTTGCGCCTCGGCGGGGGGCTCCGCCCCCCTGCACCCCCCGGTTTATTTCTTTTTCCATACTCTGTATGAAATCATAGGAACACAGAATGTGTTTTTCGATACTAGTCATCCGTTAAATAAAAAACAACAATAATAAATGTGGAGTTGACATTAACATGACAACCAATAAACATATCACCAGATGTTTTTTCTGTCGCATTTTCGTGACGATTTTTTTGCGGTAGGTCATCGCAAAAACACATTCTGTGTTAAAATTTCCGTCCGTCCGCCGTACGCGGCACATTTCTTAGCAACACTGGACCGATTTGGTTCAAATTTGGTATATGGGCTCCATTTGGGGTCTAGTTGTGCCGCGAAGCTTTTGGTTGATGTAGGTCACTTCTAAGGGGTGAAAATTAAGGGTTGAAATTTTCAAGAGTGCCCTAGCTCGAAAACTCTCGAAATAAAGGTATCGTTTTTTCACCAATTTTAATAGGTAGTATTGAATTTTTAAACTTTTTGAGACCACCCGGAGCTCTGTAGGACAAACCGTTCGGTCCCTACGAGTACTTGAAGGTTTTCCTTCTATAAAACAGAATCATGAGTGTGAATCGCAAAAGAGGTCTAATCTCCATTCAAATTTTATCGGACTAAAATGCGATCGCTGTCCATTTCTTCGATTTGTATACAGCTTTGCCTTCAGCGTAACCAGTAATCAAATTTCCATAATATGGAAAGAACTAAACGCTTCACACTCGATTGGAAAAATAGAAAGCTTCATATTATGAAGCTTTCTATTTTTCCAATCGAGTGTGAAGCGTTTAGTTCTTTCTAATAAACTTGATTGTGAAGGTGTGAACCCAGTATGGTGTAGTAGGTAGTACCTAGCTGGTAGGTAAAAAAAAGTTGGTAGGTAAAAAATGTTGGTGGGTAAAAAACGCTGCAAATAATTGCTCAAGGGCTTCTTCACTCTTCAGATCACTGATCAGCTGAGTGAGCTCCGAAGCCATTTTCAATCCTATTGAATGGAAGTGCTCTTCCAGGCGTCTCCAGCATTCGAGGAAATCTTCTTCACTCCTCAGATCACTGATCAGTTGAGTGAGCTCCGAAGCCATTTTCAATCCTATTGAATGGAAGTGCTCTTCCAGGCGTCTCCAGCATTCGAGGAAATCTTCACTCCTCAGATCACTGATCAGTTGAGTGAGCTCCAAAGCCATTTTCAATCCTATTGAATGGAAGTGCTCTTCCAGGCGTCTCCAGCATTCGAGGAGATCTTCTTCACTCCTCAGATCATTGATCAGCTGAGTGAGCTCCAAAGCCATTTTCAATCCTATTGAATGGAAGTGCTCTTCCAGGCGTCTCCAGCATTCGAGGAGATCTTCTTCACTCCTCAGATCGCTGATCAGCTGAGTGAGCTCCAGAGCCATTTTCAATCCTATTGAATGGAAGTGCTCTTCCAGGCGTCTCCAGCATTCGAGGAAATCTTCTTCACTCCTCAGATCACTGATCAGCTGAGTGAGCTCCAAAGCCATTTTCAATCCTATTGAATGGAAGTGCTCATCCAGGCGTCTCTAGCATTCGAGGAGATCTTCTTCACTCCTCAGATAACTGATCAGCGGAGTGACCTCCGAAGTCATTTTCAATCCTATTGAATGGAAGTGCTCTTCCAGGCGTCTTCAGCATTCGAGGAGATCTTCTTCACTCCTCAGATCACTGATCAGCTGAGTGAGCTCCAAAGCCATTTTCAATCCTATTGAATGGAAGTGCTCTTCCAGGCGTCTCCACCATTCGAGGAAATCTTCTTCACTCCTCAGATCACTGATCAGCTGAGTGCGCTCCAAAGCCATTTTCAATCCTATTGAATGGAAGTGCTCATCCAGGCGTCTCTAGCATTTGAGGAGATCTTCTTCACTCCTCAGATCACTGATCAGCTGAGTGAGCTCCAAAGCCATTTTCAATCCTATTGAATGGAAGTGCTCTTCCAGGCGTCTCCAGCATTCGAGGAGATCTTCTTCACTCCTCAGATCGCTGATCAGCTGAGTGAGCTCCAAAGCCATTTTCAATCCTATTGAATGGAAGTGCTCTTCCAGGCGTCTCCAGCATTCGAGGAAATCTTCTTCACTCCTCAGATCACTGATCAGCTGAGTGAGCTCCAAAGCCATTTTCAATCCTATTGAATGGAAGTGCTCATCCAGGCGTCTCTAGCATTCGAGGAGATCTTCTTCACTCCTCAGATCACTGATCAGCTGAGTGAGCTCCGAAGTCATTTTCAATCCTATTGAATGGAAGTGCTCTTCAGGCGTCTTCAGCATTCGAGGAGATCTTCTTCACTCCTCAGATCACTGATCAGCTGAGTGAGCTCCGAAGCCATTTTCAATCCTATTGAATGGAAGTGCTCTTCCAGGCGTCTTCAGCATTCGAGGAGATCTTCTTCACTCCTCAGATCACTGATCAGCTGAGTGAGCTCCAAAGCCATTTTCAACCCTATTGAATGGAAGTGCTCTTCTAGGCGTCTCTAGCATTCGAGGAGATCTTCTTCACTCCTCAGATCACTGATCAGCTGAGTGAGCTCCGAAGTAATTTTCAATCCTATTGAATGGAAGTGCTCTTCCAGGCGTCTTCAGCATTCGAGGAGATCTTCTTCACTCCTCAGATCACTGATCAGCTGAGTGAGCTCCGAAGCCATTTTCAATCCTATTGAATGGAAGTGCTCTTCCAGGCGTCTTCAGCATTCGAGGAGATCTTCTTCACTCCTCAGATCACTGATCAGCTGAGTGAGCTCCAAAGCCATTTTCAACCCTATTGAATGGAAGTGCTCTTCCAGGCGTCTCTAGCATTCGAGGAGATCTTCTTCACTCTTCAGATCACTGATCAGCTGAGTGAGCTCCAAAGCCATTTTCAATCCTATTGAATGGAAGTGCTCTTCCAGGCGTCTTCAGCATTCGAGGAGATCTTCTTCACTCTTCAGATCACTGATCAGCTGAGTGAGCTCCGAAGCCATTTTCAATCCTATTGAACGCAGGAAGCTGAAATTTGAGAGGGAAGGTCAAGGGAGAATATAGATGGTGGTGGGTGCTATTGGCGGAGAACCAGTGATCTATACAGAAGGGTGATCTATACAGAAAATAATAAACCTTTGAGCAATGATTTGCAGCGTTTTTTAATTTTACTTACTACCTTTAACATTGTGTTGGATACCTGGACATGTATCTCATCGTCATCGTGCCAACCGATTTTTGGTTGATTCTTGTGTTTTGTGTAACTCACAGTTGACCAGGTAACCAAAAATATCCAGGATGGATCGAGGAAATCCTAGTATTTTGCGATATTACTGCTAACACACTGAGTCATACGTAATACGATGGCTTTAAGAGAACGTGAGAGCGTATACACTCCCCCCTCCCCCCCCCCTAGATAAAGTTATGGGTTTGGGAGCCCTCAAATGAAGAGTTTTCCCATAGTTTCAGCAGAGTATTAAGGATCAATATCCATAAAATGCGATCATATAACCTACCCCGAGCTCCCATAATGGAGTTTTCCATCACCCCTGAGTGGGATTCACCGAAGGGAAAATTCTTCGTGAAATCTCCATAGTTGTAAAGCAACTTCTCATATTCTCTACTTGGAAAAACTGGTGGAGGATGGGGAGTTAATAGGTAGTAGTAATAGGTCTTCTCCGCAGTAGGCATATTAGTTTGATGTATTGCTGGTAATTATTAGGTTGAGTAAAGAAGTTAGGCAAGTAGGTAGATTTATAGTATTTGCAAGTATGAATAACTTTTGGGATAAAGTGAGTAAAAAGTTGCCCAAGGTTAGGGAACTATCAATCTTTGATCTAGTCTCCATGATAACTCCTTTCATCGTCTCCATCATTCTCAACCTAAATCTCCTAGGGCATTTCGACGCGGAAATCGTCAGTCACCAAATTTTGAATTTTTATTCTTTTTTTTAATTGGAATTTTTATTTTTAATGGAGTTAATGTTAAACAAAAAAACGCTACAAATGATTACCAACCGTAGGTACCTACTACCTACTAAGGCATTTTTGAAAATTTCAACCCCAACCACCAACCAAATGGAAATGAAGGGGTGAAATTTTCAAAAATGCCTTAGTAGGTAGTAGGTACCTACGGTTGGTAGGGAGGGATCTATACAGAAGGGTGATCTATACAGAAAATAATAAACCTTTGAGCAATCATTTGCTGCGTTTTTTTTTTCTTTTACCTACCAACTTTTTTTCTATCTACCAACCATTGATAGGTACTACCTACCACACCATACCGCCTTCATACCTTCACGACCAAGTTTATTAGAAAGAACTAAACGCTTCACACTCGATTTGAAAAATAGAGAGCTTCATGCGGAAATTTGATTACTGGTTGCTCAGAAAGCAAAACTGAACACAAATCAAAGAAATGAACAGCGATCGCATTTTAGTCAGATAAAATTTGAACGGAAATTAGACCTCTTTGGTGATTCACATTCGTGATTCTGTTTTATCGAAGGAAAACCTTCAAGTACTCGTAGGGAGCGAACGGTTTGTCCTACAGAGCTCCGGGTGGTCTCTAAAAATTCTAAAAATTCAATACTATTTTAAATTGGTAAAGAAACGATACCTTTATTTCGAGAGTTTTCGAGCTAGGGCACTCTTGAAAATTTCAACCCTTAATTTTCACCCTTTAGAAGTGACTGACGAACCAAAAGCTTCGCGGCACAACTAGACCCCGAACGAAGCCCATATACCAAATTTGAACCAAATCGGTCCAAGTGTTGCTAAGAAAAGTGCCGCGTACGGCGGACGGACGGACAATTTTTTATCCGATTTTCGGATTCTACGAGGTACCTTGAAACGTCAATTTTGTGGTGAGGGGAAGGGGGTTAAAATTCTACCCTTGCTCGATTCAAAAGGCTTATAATAGAAACTAATAAACCAAAATCAACAAAACCTAAAAAATCGAGGAACGCGAGGACGGGTTTTTTTTCAACAGAAACATCAGGATTCATCATCTTTCAAGCCATATTAAAACTGAAAAGAATCAACAACAAACAACTAGGAAAACTCAAGCAGAAAGGCAGGATGAGACTCGATAAGACAAAAATTCTTGATATTAGTCACTGGGGGGATATGCTGAGAGTCAAAGTGGTTCTTTCAAGTTGACACGTTCTTCTTCTGTACAGATTTCATTCACTTTCTTCTTTCTGTTATTTGAATACTTGACTACATCAAAAACGATTCCTCGAGTGCCAAAGTCTTAGGAACTATCATCACCTCCATTTCGAGATACAAGAGAAATTAACACGTTTTAACACAGAATGTGTTTTTGCGATGACCTACCGAAAAAAAATCGTCACGAAAAAGCGACAGAAATAACCGTTACGCGCCTTTTATAATGATTTTCACGTGCAACCAAGCCGTTGGTAAGGAAATAGAACTCCCGCAGTGTTCATTGCACAGAAATTGTTCACCATTCGTTGGAAAGCTCTCAATTTATATAGTATTTTTCTTGTAGTTACATATTTATTTATATAACATTTATAGGGTTTTAGACCAAATTAAATGTCTAACAATTATTTATTTTATTATTGCCAAAGACTCCACATTTATTATTGTTGTTTTTTATTTAACGGATGACTAGCATCGCAAAAACAACATTCTGTGTTCCTATGATTTCATACAGAGTATGGAAAAAGAAATGAAACGGGGGGGTGCAGGGGGGCGGAGCCCTCCGCCGAGGCGCAAAGCGCCGAGTTTTCCTTTTATTTCTCATACCTACACATTGTAACATATCGCACCCGTCCTAGAGTAAGGGCACAACTCAAAAAACGTGATTTTTGGGAAATTGCGTTTGAAGTTTGAAGCCCATTGGCTTGCGGTTCCACTCAATAGAAACGTACCGCCAACATTTACTGTTGCAT
>CM019182.2:33260326-33282803 GCA_009739505.2 Apolygus lucorum
GGTTTTTACATTGAAAATCATAGTAATTTATGGTATATTCGGATTACAGCCACAAATTTCTGTATATGAATGCTTTTTTTCAAAAATGAAAATTGTCCAAAATTAAGAAAAGTTTTGTTAGCTATATATATATATAATGAATACGTGGTATATTTGTTGTAACCAGAAATGCAGTAGCCGTGTGGGTACTCTATGAGTTCGTAGAGACGACTAGAACACGAATATGGACTCCTAAGACCTTCAAAGCATACCCAGCAATAATTTGCAGCGTGTTATTAGCGAATTTTCAAAGAAAATGAAGCTATTGCAATGGCCTCAAAATTTTAGAATCGACTTTTTTCGAAAAATTTTCACACTGAAATCCGTTTTGGAACATTCTGAAACGATCCCTGAAGTTTTTCCAAAAATCATATGTATATATATATATATGCTGTGTCATTCCGGATGATAACTTGAGTAATTGTTTAAAATTTTTTTTTTAGTTTTTGCCAAAATGTTTGTAACAACAAACCATAGGTCAAGTTCGTTAACCAGCAATTTTGGACAATCCAAAGTGGTCCAAAATTCAAAAAAACTCCAAAAAAATGGGTTTTTTTCCCGTTTTTTTGAGGTTTTTACATTGAAAATCATAGTAATTTATGGTATATTCGGATTCAGCACAAAATTTCTGATATGAATGCTTTTTTCAAAAATGAAAATTGTCCAAAATTAAGAAAAGTTTGTAGCTATATATATATATAATGAATACGTGCGTATATTTGTTGTAACCAGAAATGCAGTAGCCGTGTGGGTACTCTATGAGTTCGTAGAGACGACTAGAACACGAATATGGACTCCTAAGACCTTCAAAGCATACCCAGCAATAATTTGCAGCGTGTTATTAGCGAATTTTCAAAGAAAATGAAGCTATTGCAATGGCCTCAAAATTTTTAGAATCGACTTTTTCGAAAAATTTTCACATGAAATCCGTTTTGGAACATTCTGAAACGATCCCTGAAGTTTTTCCAAAAATCATATGTATAATATATATATATGTGTCATTCCGGATGATAACTTGAGTAATTGTTTAAAATTTTTTTTTTAGTTTTGCCAAAATGTTTGTAACAACAAACCATAGGTCAAGTTCGTTAACCAGCAATTTTGGACAATCCAAAGTGGTCCAAAATTCAAAAAACTCCAAAAAAAATGGGTTTTTTCCCGTTTTTTTGAGGTTTTTACATTGAAAATCATAGTAATTTATGGTATATTCGGATTCAGCACAAAATTTCTGATATGAATGCTTTTTTCAAAAATGAAAATTGTCCAAAATTAAGAAAAGTTTGTAGCTATATATATATATATAATGAATACGTGCGTATATTTGTTGTAACCAGAAATGCAGTAGCCGTGTGGGTACTCTATGAGTTCGTAGAGACGACTAGAACACGAATATGGACTCCTAAGACCTTCAAAGCATACCCAGCAATAATTTGCAGCGTGTTATTAGCGAATTTTCAAAGAAAATGAAGCTATTGCAATGGCCTCAAAATTTTTAGAATCGACTTTTTCGAAAAATTTTCACATTGAAATCCGTTTTGGAACATTCTGAAACGATCCCTGAAGTTTTTCCAAAAATCATATGTATATATATATATATATGTGTCATTCCGGATGATAACTTGAGTAATTGTTTAAAATTTTTTTTTTAGTTTTTGCCAAAATGTTTGTAACAACAAACCATAGGTCAAGTTCGTTAACCAGCAATTTTGGACAATCCAAAGTGGTCCAAAATTCAAAAAAACTCCAAAAAAATGGGTTTTTTCCCGTTTTTTGAGGTTTTTACATTGAAAATCATAGTAATTTATGGTATATTCGGATTCAGCACAAAATTTCTGATATGAATGCTTTTTTCAAAAATGAAAATTGTCCAAAATTAAGAAAAGTTTGTAGCTATATATATATATAATGAATACGTGCGTATATTTGTTGTAACCAGAAATGCAGTAGCCGTGTGGGTACTCTATGAGTTTGTAGAGACGACTAGAACACGAATATGGACTCCTAAGACCTTCAAAGCATACCCAGCAATAATTTGCAGCGTGTTATTAGCGAATTTTCAAAGAAAATGAAGCTATTGCAATGGCCTCAAAATTTTTAGAATCGACTTTTTCGAAAAATTTTCACACTGAAATCCGTTTTGGAACATTCTGAAACGATCCCTGAAGTTTTTCCAAAATCATATGTATATATATATATATGTGTCATTCCGGATGATAACTTGAGTAATTGTTTAAAATTTTTTTTTTAGTTTTTGCCAAAATGTTTGTAACAACAAACCATAGGTCAAGTTCGTTAACCAGCAATTTTGGACAATCCAAAGTGGTCCAAAATTCAAAAAAACTCCAAAAAAAATGGGTTTTTCCCGTTTTTTGAGGTTTTTACATTGAAAATCATAGTAATTTATGGTATATTCGGATTCAGCACAAAATTTCTGATATGAATGCTTTTTTCAAAATGAAAATTGTCCAAAATTAAGAAAAGTTTGTAGCTATATATATATATAATGAATACGTGCGTATATTTGTTGTAACCAGAAATGCAGTAGCCGTGTGGGTAGTCTATGAGTTCGTAGAGACGACTAGAACACGAATATGGACTCCTAAGACCTTCAAAGCATACCCAGCAATAATTTGCAGCGTGTTATTAGCGAATTTTCAAAGAAAATGAAGCTATTGCAATGGCCTCAAAATTTTTAGAATCGACTTTTTCGAAAAATTTTCACACTGAAATCCGTTTTGGAACATTCTGAAACGATCCCTGAAGTTTTTCCAAAAATCATATGTATATATATATATATATGTGTCATTCCGGATGATAACTTGAGTAATTGTTTAAAATTTTTTTTTTAGTTTTTGCCAAAATGTTTGTAACAACAAACCATAGGTCAAGTTCGTTAACCAGCAATTTTGGACAATCCAAAGTGGTCCAAAATTCAAAAAAACTCCAAAAAAAATGGGTTTTTCCCGTTTTTTGAGGTTTTTACATTGAAAATCATAGTAATTTATGGTATATTCGGATTCAGCACAAAATTTCTGATATGAATGCTTTTTTCAAAAATGAAAATTGTCCAAAATTAAGAAAAGTTTGTAGCTATATATATATATAATGAATACGTGCGTATATTTGTTGTAACCAGAAATGCAGTAGCCGTGTGGGTACTCTATGAGTTTGTAGAGACGACTAGAACACGAATATGGACTCCTAAGACCTTCAAAGCATACCCAGCAATAATTTGCAGCGTGTTATTAGCGAATTTTCAAAGAAAATGAAGCTATTGCAATGGCCTCAAAATTTTTAGAATCGACTTTTTCGAAAAATTTTCACACTGAAATCCGTTTTGGAACATTCTGAAACGATCCCTGAAGTTTTTCCAAAAATCATATGTATATATATATATATGTGTCATTCCGGATGATAACTTGAGTAATTGTTTAAAATTTTTTTTTTAGTTTTTGCCAAAATGTTTTGTAACAACAAACCATAGGTCAAGTTCGTTAACCAGCAATTTTGGACAATCCAAAGTGGTCCAAAATTCAAAAAAACTCCAAAAAAATGGGTTTTTCCCGTTTTTTTGAGGTTTTTACATTGAAAATCATAGTAATTTATGGTATATTCGGATTCAGCACAAAATTTCTGATATGAATGCTTTTTTCAAAAATGAAAATTGTCCAAAATTAAGAAAAGTTTGTAGCTATATATATATATAATGAATACGTGCGTATATTTGTTGTAACCAGAAATGCAGTAGCCGTGTGGGTACTCTATGAGTTCGTAGAGACGACTAGAACACGAATATGGACTCCTAAGACCTTCAAAGCATACCCAGCAATAATTTGCAGCGTGTTATTAGCGAATTTTCAAAGAAAATGAAGCTATTGCAATGGCCTCAAAATTTTTAGAATCGACTTTTTTCGAAAAATTTTCACACTGAAATCCGTTTTGGAACATTCTGAAACGATCCCTGAAGTTTTTCCAAAAATCATATGTATATATATATATATGTGTGTCATTCCGGATGATAACTTGAGTAATTGTTTAAAATTTTTTTTTTAGTTTTTGCCAAAATGTTTGTAACAACAAACCATAGGTCAAGTTCGTTAACCAGCAATTTTGGACAATCCAAAGTGGTCCAAAATTCAAAAAAACTCCAAAAAAAATGGGTTTTTCCCGTTTTTTTGAGGTTTTTACATTGAAAATCATAGTAATTTATGGTATATTCGGATTCAGCACAAAATTTCTGATATGAATGCTTTTTTCAAAAATGAAAATTGTCCAAAATTAAGAAAAGTTTGTAGCTATATATATATATAATGAATACGTGCGTATATTTGTTGTAACCAGAAATGCAGTAGCCGTGTGGGTACTCTATGAGTTTGTAGAGACGACTAGAACACGAATATGGACTCCTAAGACCTTCAAAGCATACCCAGCAATAATTTGCAGCGTGTTATTAGCGAATTTTCAAAGAAAATGAAGCTATTGCAATGGCCTCAAAATTTTTAGAATCGACTTTTTCGAAAAATTTTCACACTGAAATCCGTTTTGGAACATTCTGAAACGATCCCTGAAGTTTTTCCAAAAATCATATGTATATATATATATATGTGTCATTCCGGATGATAACTTGAGTAATTGTTTAAAATTTTTTTTTTAGTTTTTGCCAAAATGTTTGTAACAACAAACCATAGGTCAAGTTCGTTAACCAGCAATTTTGGACAATCCAAAGTGGTCCAAAATTCAAAAAAACTCCAAAAAAAATGGGTTTTTTCCCGTTTTTTGAGGTTTTTACATTGAAAATCATAGTAATTTATGGTATATTCGGATTCAGCACAAAATTTCTGATATGAATGCTTTTTTCAAAAATGAAAATTGTCCAAAATTAAGAAAAGTTTGTAGCTATATATATATATAATGAATACGTGCGTATATTTGTTGTAACCAGAAATGCAGTAGCCGTGTGGGTACTCTATGAGTTTGTAGAGACGACTAGAACACGAATATGGACTCCTAAGACCTTCAAAGCATACCCAGCAATAATTTGCAGCGTGTTATTAGCGAATTTTCAAAGAAAATGAAGCTATTGCAATGGCCTCAAAATTTTTAGAATCGACTTTTTCGAAAAATTTTCACACTGAAATCCGTTTTGGAACATTCTGAAACGATCCCTGAAGTTTTTCCAAAAATCATATGTATATATATATATATGTGTCATTCCGGATGATAACTTGAGTAATTGTTTAAAATTTTTTTTTTAGTTTTTGCCAAAATGTTTGTAACAACAAACCATAGGTCAAGTTCGTTAACCAGCAATTTTGGACAATCCAAAGTGGTCCAAAATTCAAAAAAACTCCAAAAAAATGGGTTTTTTCCCGTTTTTTGAGGTTTTTACATTGAAAATCATAGTAATTTATGGTATATTCGGATTCAGCACAAAATTTCTGATATGAATGCTTTTTTCAAAAATGAAAATTGTCCAAAATTAAGAAAAGTTTGTAGCTATATATATATAATGAATACGTGCGTATATTTGTTGTAACCAGAAATGCAGTAGCCGTGTGGGTAGTCTATGAGTTCGTAGAGACGACTAGAACACGAATATGGACTCCTAAGACCTTCAAAGCATACCCAGCAATAATTTGCAGCGTGTTATTAGCGAATTTTCAAAGAAAATGAAGCTATTGCAATGGCCTCAAAATTTTTAGAATCGACTTTTTCGAAAAATTTTCACACTGAAATCCGTTTTGGAACATTCTGAAACGATCCCTGAAGTTTTTCCAAAAATCATATGTATATATATATATATGTGTCATTCCGGATGATAACTTGAGTAATTGTTTAAAATTTTTTTTTTAGTTTTTGCCAAAATGTTTGTAACAACAAACCATAGGTCAAGTTCGTTAACCAGCAATTTTGGACAATCCAAAGTGGTCCAAAATTCAAAAAAACTCCAAAAAAATGGGTTTTTCCCGTTTTTTGAGGTTTTTACATTGAAAATCATAGTAATTTATGGTATATTCGGATTCAGCACAAAATTTCTGATATGAATGCTTTTTTCAAAAATGAAAATTGTCCAAAATTAAGAAAAGTTTGTAGCTATATATATATATAATGAATACGTGCGTATATTTGTTGTAACCAGAAATGCAGTAGCCGTGTGGGTACTCTATAAGTTCATTCGAAAAAAAAAAAAAAAAAAAAAAAAAATAAGAGTCCTCGTTCAAATATTCAATCGACAACTGCCACCGATAGAATCGTTTAAAACCGAGCGTATTATTGAAAATCGCACGATTTTTTCGTTCATATCGCGAATATATTCAAGTGTTATTAAATTAATTGCTTAGATGCAGCAGGTAACGCACCAAGGAGAAAAATATGTGATAAACAAGGTGACTTGTTGTGTGAGGTTGGGAACAAGTGATCATGAACGCGATCTGTCGCATTCATCTTTAACTACGTCCAGGAGCTTCCCTAATCAGAACGCTTCTCGGGCTCCCAGATTCAGCTTTCAGCCCTGTGATTTCATGTCTTCCGGGACGTCGATTATTGGTGTAAAAGCAAGTTAAAAAAATATATATACATATATATATAAACCAAGAATCGAAAAACAAACTTTCTACAACAAATTGCAACACCATTGGTCCTTTTCTTAACCACACCTTAAACTGAATGATTTCTTTGAAAATTCGCTCATTAATTCATGCTGCATGAATGGACTTTTTTTTCTTTTACCTACCAACTTTTTTTCTATCTACCAACCATTGATAGGTACTACCTACCACACCATACTTCCTTCACACCTTCACAACCAAGTTTATTAGAAAGAACTAAACGCTTCACACTCGATTCGAAAAATAGAGAGCTTTATGCGGAAATTTGATTACTGGTTGCTCAGAAAGCAAAACTGAATACAAATCGAGGAAATGAACAGCGATCGCATTTTCGTCAGATAAAATTTGAACGGAGAATAGACCTCTTTTGTGATTCACATTCATGATTCTGTTTTATCGAAGGAAAACTCTCAAGTACTCGTAAGGACCGAACGGTTTGTCCTACAGAGCTCCTGGTGGTCTCTAAAAATTCTACAAATTCAGTACTATCTCAAATTGGTAAAAAAACGACACCTTTATTTCGAGAGTTTTCGAGCTAGACCACTCTTGAAAATTTCAACCCTTAATTTTCACCCTTTAGAAGTGACTGACGAACCAAAAGCTTCGCGGCACAACTAGAACCCGAACGAAGCCCATATACCAAATTTGAACCGAATTGGTCCAGTGTTGATAAGAAAAGTACGGTGTACGGCGGACGGACGGAAAATTTTTCATCCGATTTTCGGATTCTACGTACCTTGAAACGTAAAATATCAAATTTAGTGGTGGGGGGGTTAAAATTCTACCCTTGCTCGATTCAAAAGGCTTATAATAGAAACTAATAAACCAAAATCAACAAAACCTAAAAAATCGAGGAACGCGAGGACGGGTTTTTTTTCAACAGAAACATCAGGATTCATCATCTTTCAAGCCATATTAAAACTGAAAAGAATCAACAACAAACAACTAGGAAAACTCAAGCAGAAAGGCAGGATGAGACTCGATAAGACAATAATAATTATTGTATCAATAATTATTATTGATATAAGGATCTGGGGGGATATGCTGAGAGTCAAAGTGGTTCTTTCAAGTTGACACGTTCTTCTTCTGTACAGATTTCATTCACTTTCTTCTTTCTGTTATTTGAATACTTGACTACATCAAAAACGATTCCTCGAGTGCCAAAGTCTTAGGAACTATCATCACCTCCATTTCGAGATACAAGAGAAATTAACACGTTTTAACACAGAATGTGTTTTTGCGATGACCTACCGAAAAAAAATCGTCACGAAAAAGCGACAGAAATAACCGTTACGCGCCTTTTATAATGATTTTCACGTGCAACCAAGCCGTTGGTAAGGAAATAGAACTCCCGCAGTGTTCATTGCACAGAAATTGTTCACCATTCGTTGGAAAGCTCTCAATTTATATAGTATTTTTCTTGTAGTTACATATTTATTTATATAACATTTATAGGGTTTTAGACCAAATTAAATGTCTAACAATTATTTATTTTATTATTGCCAAAGACTCCACATTTATTATTGTTGTTTTTTATTTAACGGATGACTAGCATCGCAAAAACACATTCTGTGTTCCTATGATTTCATACAGAGTATGGAAAAAGAAATGAACGGGGGGGTGCAGGGGGGCGGAGCCCTCCGCCGAGGCGCAAAGCGCCGAGTTTTCCTTTTATTTCTCATACCTACACATTGTAACATATCGTCCCCTTCCAGCCAGAAGGGCGAATATAGCAAAAACGCACTTCTCGAGTTTTAGATATGGGTTTTTTCATTTTTTTCTCCTCTATTCAAATTTGAAAAGCGCGCGAAGATCCAACCAATCAGGAAGAAGATATTTGAAGTCAAAGAGAAAACGTTTGGGGCGAATATGACAAGTTGACAGCCAGAAGGGCGAATATGACTGAAATCTTGGATAAAACCCTTCGAAGTAGCCTTAAAAACGTTGCTGTCCACTCTTATTTGTAGCACAGATCACCGAAAAAGTGGTTCACGTCCTGAACACTATCGGAAAAGACAAGTGGAATAATGTGAGAAGGCTATTAACGCTGTCAGTGTTATCGTGTCACCTTTTTACCGGTAGTTGCTGTCACTTCTAGCAGCCAGTTGCCGAATGTAAAACTTCAATTTTTTCCGAATTTCGTGTTTTATTCCTCTTTCTTTGCTTAAAATGGATGAAGAGGAAGCAGTTGAGGTCTACGATATTGTCGACGGGTGTCTTGTGCAGTGTTTTACAGAACAGCTTTTCTCTGCAGAACAGCTAGACCCTAATACTCAAGGTTTGTGACTAATTGTTTATTTACTTCAATCTCAGATCTGTAGTAAAGTGAAGATTACAGCCTGGGTGTTTCAATGAGGGGGATGAGCTCAGTAACTGAAGCCATAAATGGCCATAATTAAGAAATTAAGTTCTAGTCGTGTTATGATCGCCAAAAATTCATAACACATACCAAAAGAATGATATTGCGATATGATATATCGCCAAAAAATTGATAACACATACCATTGAAGAGAATTGAACTGAATTGACGGATTTTATTAGGTAGGGGGTTTTCATGTACATAGTGCTCAATTGGGCAAGTGCAAATAATTTTAATCGTGTGAGTTACCAGTTCCATTGTGATTACTTCTTAAAAAATTAAAGAAAAGTTAAATTTTTGTTTTTAAACCTCCCTTCGGCTACATTTCAATCCTGTGTGAGCTGCATTTTTAACGAATGACACCAGAATGACTGTGTACCTATTTTATATATTTATGAAAGTACCTTTTTTAAAAATGATCCAAGCAGGTATTTTTAAGCCCTACCTAGCTTTGAATTGCTGACTTACAGTTCGGTAGTAAAATTTAAAATTTGAGGATGTCCATGATTGTGTTTACTTTCCAGCTTTGAGTAGGTAATGGAAATAAATGGGGACAGGGGAATAGGGGTTCAGAAAAATAAATAACTTCACAGGCAGAAGGGCAAATACGACTATAAAATGGAGCGATGTTACAGCGAAAGGGCGAATATGACTAGAGGTATTGAGCCAGTTTACAGCAAAAGGGCGAATATGGCATACAAATTTCGTTTTTGAGGCATAACTTATTTTGAATTGGTGTTAGAATAAATGCAAGCATATCAATAGAATCTGCATAGAATACAGGTTTTATTCTTACCAAAAACATACTAGTTGGTTTAAATTGAGAGTCGCTAGAGAAAATCGCGATTTCCCAGAAATTTGGGTTGTGCTGTATACGCCCTTCTGGCTGAACGGGGACGGTAGGTATTATGTTCGACATGGAACATTGGAAAAGTTTGAGTGTTTGATTCTCTGACCTGGTCTTCTTTTGATTCTTCTTCTTCTTCATTTGGTTCCGGGGTCTGTTTGGAGCCATTTCTTGTCCCATTATGAAGTTAGAACGTTAGTTTAATTTTAGTGTCGGGTTTCCATTTTTCCCCCAGTGAAAGAAAGGAGGAAAAGATGGGGACTTGAGCGAGGTCGAAAGGGATATTTCGACCAATACATCTCCATTTGGGCACCAGGATGCGGTCAGGGGGTTCTCGCGAAAGATTTGAAATATGTCCGGTGTTCTGTTTGGCTTCCATCCGCCGGCTCAGAACCGCACATTTGTTTGGGAGTTGGAATGAAAAGCGACCGACCAGCAGGTTTTTGCGTTTTCGTTTACAAATGAGGGCAGAGAAAGATATTCGATATTGGGGAGGCTGGTGGAGGGTTTACAGTTGTGCTGTAATTGATGTTGATTTGTATGATTCAGAGATTGGGATTCGGTTTTATGAGTCAACTCGGCTTACCATAAATGGTTCGGCTTTGAGATGACGGACGATCGGCGGGGATTTTCTGATCTATTATTTAAGTACCAATCACTTAAAAATACAAACGTCGAGGGTGAGTTTGTGTGTTTGGTCAATCACGCTCGAACCACTACACTAACTTCGATGATTTTTCCTCCATCTGGAATTGGCCTGGCTTTACGAAGTGACATTGATCGAGCTTTCTTCACTCACCTCAGCCAATTTGAAATACTCGTACTATTATCCAACAAATGAAAATTGCATTGTTAACAAATCCGTGAATGACGGAGCTACAGCTAACCGATCTACTGTTAGTCTTACATAATTTATAAGCTACCAAGAACAATTCGTGAAATTCCAGGAAAGCACTTCTTGAAAAAAATCATTTACGACATGGAAGAATATTTTAGTGACGATGTTACAAGCGCAAACTTCAACATTTAAATTTAGTTAATATTTTTTTTTTAATTGAAATACGACAAATCAGTAACGGAGGATATTTGTAGCAGTACTTGCGCTTACTAAGAAATAACCTTTCGCACGTTTAGATAGGTATCGTTGAGGTGCTCTAACTGCAATACGCACACATTGATGATACGCTCCCGAGCTGTGATAGGACACTGTGATACTAGTATACACTTTAATAATATAGACAGTCTTATAGTCACTTCAATTGAATCAATAATTGTTTGTACTGCTTCCGGGTCTACCAGGGTAGCGGAAGCTTTGTTTTCACTTTTCAAGGTAGAGAAAAATAGTTCTCCAAAATCGAAATGTCCACTTGCGTTTTACGTTTCAGACCTTTCTGAATCATTTTGGTTCCGTGTCTGTCTGTGTGTCCGTGTGTCTGTCATGAAATCCTTGCCACAGCCATATCTTCTACGATTCTCATCCGATTTCGATGACATTGTCAGGGATTTTGCGGGTTGACGTGTAGATAGTCCCCTATGAAAATCCTTTACTGATACTAGCCGCTGCGCATGCGCAAACGTCAATTCCTTGTAACAGCCATAACTTCCACATTTTTCATCCGATTTCGATGACATTTTCAGGGTTTATGCGGATTAGGTTTTAAATAGCCCCCAATTAAAATCAAGGCCTTAAAATTGACAGTAGTCTCTGCGTATGCGCAAATGTAAAATCCTTGTAACAGCCTTAACACATACATTTTTCATCTAACTTTGATGAAATTTTCTAGGATTGTTCAGATTGGCGTGTAGACAGTCCCCTATGAGGGTGGTGGAAGGTACTTAGAAATTGATGTTTTGAGATTAACTACTATGCATCGGATCATCTATACAATCGGGTTATGGATACGAGGAAGCTATGAGCCACACCCACTTGGCAGACGTTTTTAATAGTCTTTCACTGTTGTCGAACAAAGTGGAGACGATATTGTTCTGGCAAAGAGAAGCTTATGACTCCAAAAGAGTACGGTCGGGAGGTATCACGAATTCAATACTGAAAGTGGAGAGAAAACACCAAGTTTCACGAGTAAACTTGAGAACTGGCAAAAAATTTGCAAAAAAGGGAGTTGAGTGTGACAGCTTAGCACTACAACGCGAGGTGCGAAGTTTGCGCGGAAAAGGCTGAAATTGTGTCAGTGCGAGATTGTGTGCGTCGTTTTGATTGTACAACGCGTTCGTGTGAGAGGTAGAGGTGTTTTCAAGGGCCTGAGTCCTCGTCACGGGCAAAAAGTTGATTAACTTCTGAAGAGCCCAGGCCGGCCTACGCGACTCGAGTTTCCTCTCTCGTTCCATTTGAAATAGTCGGATTCCCCCGGTGAGAATGTGATCTGGATGTGTTCAAAATAGTCGTTGGTTTATTTATTCTGATAAATAAATCGTCGTCGAAAGGTGCGGTCTTTTTCAAAATTTAAATAGCTGTGAATTTATGTGCGAATGTTTTTACGTTCGAAAAAATCCGCGAGGCACACTTTCATCAAACATTCGAAACGAGTTTAAACCAATAGAGGCGAGAGATAATCGACGTTTAGCAATAAACGAGCGATTTTCGAGTTTAAACTCCATCTCGAGTTTATGGTCGAAAGTCGGCCGAATAACCTAGCTAATCTCGCTACATATTCAATATGGCTGCGAACTGATTTGTGATTGTTCTCGAAATGAATTTGGCATTGCAAATTATTTTGACTCGTCTGACAATGACGACGACGTCCGAGTCAAATCCTGGACCGGATTTCACATTCCGAGGTGATGGACGATATTGAGTTTCCGCCTTTCCAAGCACACTGTCGTCCAACTGCTCGACTAGATTGACACTCGCCTCGACTTCCCGTCGGACAAATAAGTTCAATAAGCTAATTTAAAATGAATAAGGGTTGTATCATGGAAGTTTTACACAGTGAAATTTAGTGTAGATGAGAAAGAAAATATATTTTTAAATTGACTTAGTGTAAGTTGTACGAGATAACGCTGCAAATTATTTCACAAAGTTTCATTATTTTTCTATATAGATCACTCGTCTGCAAAGAACTCGGCTTTACCATTGTCACCACCAACCAACCATAGATACTACCTACCTGCGGTAGGTCCTACAGAGCTCCGCGTAGTCTGATGCATGATCCGATGCATAGTCGTTAATCTCAAAACATCAATCTCTAAGTGCACTACCCTCATAGGGGACCATCTACATGCTAATCTGAACAATCCCAAGAAATTTCATCGAAATCGGATGGAAAATGTAGAAGTTATGGCAGTTACAAGGAATTCACGTTTGCGCATGCGCAGCTACTACTATTAGTCTGGGGGAGATGATTTTCATCGGAGACTATTTACACGCCAATCTGACTAATCCTAGCAAATTCCATCGAATTCGGATGAAAAATGTAAGAGTTATGTTTGTTACAAGGATTTTACGTTTGCGCATGCGCAGAGGCTACTGTCAATTTTAAGGCCTTGATTTTCATTGGGGACCATCCACAGCCTAATCCGTAAAATCCCTGAAACTTTTTCATCGAAATCGGATAGAAAATGTGGAAGTTATGGCCGTTACAAGGATACTATTACTATTATCAGCCCGGGGTGATGATTTTCATAGTGGACCGTCTACGAGCCAAACCCGCACTATCCCTGGAAATTTCATCGGAATCGGACAATAGCTTCGTTTAGTTATGCTCTTTACAAGGATTTCATGACAGACACCCAGACCTACAGACGCGGAACCAAAACTGTCCAGAAAGGTCTGAAACGCAAAGCGCGAGTGGATATTTCGATTTTGAAGAAGTTTTTAGTTTTCAACCTTGAAAAGTGAAAACAAAGCTTAGTAGACTCGAAAGCAATTGGTACGTACATAGTGCCTACCTTCGTGACCTCAGCGCCTTGCCAATTCATTGTCTACTCTATGGTTAGAATCTCTTATGTTTGCATGCCCTTGAAAGTGATAACTTTCTCATTAGTCGCTCTGTATTGCTGTTAACGATTTTTTTCTTCTCATGGGATCAGTTGAAGGGTTGAGACGAGTTAAATTGGTGGACGATTGAATTGAATTTGTAAACGGTTGAAATAAATCTGTAAATGCTATAAATCAGTCCGTCCGCCTTGCGTGGCACTTTCCCGGACCGATTTTGATTGAATTTGGTATAGGGGCTTCATGTGTAGTTGTGGCTAGAAGCTTTTGGTTGATTTGTGTCACTTCTTAGGGTTGAAAAATAAGGTTCGAAATTCTGAAAACGTCTAAGCTAAACGAAAACTGATATAAAAGTATTGTTTTTTCATTAATTAAAAATAGTATTGAATTTTAGAATCGAACGAGACCTCTCAGCTCAGTAGGACCAATCATTCACTCTGTATGATAACTTGAAGGTTGGTCATACGATAGACCAGAAACATGAGTGTGGATAGCAAAAGAGGCCTAATCCCCGTTCAAATTGTATCTGACCAAAATGCGATCGCTGTTCGTTTCTTCGAGTTGTCCTCAGTTTTGCGCCCTCAGCAACCAGAAATCACATTTACTAACAATTAGAGCAAGCTCAACTTCCTATTCCATTGAATTGAGTGTGAAGCGTTTATTCCTACAAAATAAACTTAACTGAAGTAGGTAAATAGAAGGTAGTACCTATGGTTGGTAGGTAGGGGGAATGGCAAAGCTGTGTTCTTTACAGGCGAGTGATCTATACAGAGAAATAATAAACCTTTGTGTAATAATTTGCAACGTCTTTTTAGATGAGGTGCTGTGTCTCCAACCAATGTTTGCCTTTGAATCTACAGCGGTGAACTAAGCATGAACCACAGATATTTGGTATCGACCGAGAGACATCCCAAAACAAAGAATATAGATCAAGAATAAAGAACCTCAGCTGACTGTCCAGAAGGGTCCATTGGCTCGGAAAACCTTTTGATCCTACTCGTCTCGCTTTAAACCGATATCTTTTCAAGAGAAAATTCCCCTCTCCTTCTCTTCTGATCAGTCTCTCTTACGCCACTGCGGACGTCAAAAGAGAGCTTGAAAAGGGGCGGTGGCTATCTCTTTTGAAAAGCGTCCAGTCCGAAGGTTCCTCTTGTGAAAACGCGGAGCTGACGCACTCTCGTCTCTTTTGACGTCGGAGAAATATGTTGACGAAGGATCAATTTTAAAAAATATAGTCATGAAAATGAAAAAAAGAATGGAAAAACAGGAATTTTGGTTTATTATTTTCAATAATAAACGTTTGCAATCGACCAAGAAAAAAAACAATGCTAATTATTTCACAAAAATTTATTATTTTCTTTAAAGATCACTCTTCTGCAAAGATCATAGCTTTGCCATTGTAACTATTTATTTATTTTTTACCTACCAACCATAGATACCTACTAGGGCATTTTTGAAAATTTCAACCCCAACCACCAACCAAATGGAAATGAAGGGTTGAAATTTCAAAAATGCCCTAGTAGGTAGTGTGACATAAAAGGGACAAAATTTGATTTAAGTGGGGATGAACCCAAATAAACAGAAAAAGATAAGACCCTGGCTAGCGGGTAGAGAAAATGAAACAAACAAATTTACAAAAAAAACTTTATTCAAAGAATAAAAGTTAGATCAAAAATTGGTCGGTACGAGAACAAAATTTCAGGGGGAACTGTCACAGGTATAATCACGATAAGACACAAACGGTAGGTACTTAAGGACTATTTGTTCGGGCTTGACGATACGGTAATTATTAAAGGTACTAATTACAAATTTCGATCGGCCGTCGAATAAAAAAACGAAAAGATATAGCCCTTGACCTTTTGGTACTTTAGGTGGATCGGAAACGGGAAGGACGGGATGCTCTGAATGACGGTACGGTAGAGTCTGCACAGCAAGACACTCCTCGATGGCAGGTAAGTCTGGTCGAGACGTAAAATTCTTCGCTCGTACCTAAAACTGATTAAGAGAAACGGAAGAAATTCCTGATTATCCTGCTTTGTGGTTTGGAAGCGATTGAGAACTGAAAAATGTGCACAACCTACCGGTAAGGTATGGAGAGGTCTCTCGACGCTGAGTCGGACGAGGACTTCACAAGACGGACTTCAAGAGACGGACTTCCTCAGGCGAAACGTCGGAAGATGTTCGGAGAACTATCAGAAAAAAATATAACGGAAGTATGATGAGTTGATGTCCTCATTTCAAAAGGTATAGCTGGTACACTCCAACAGGTAAAAACGTCTGCCAAGTGGGTGTGGCACATAGCTTCCTCGTATCCATAACCCGATTGTATAGATGATCCGATGCACAGTAGTTAATCTCAAAACACAAATCTCTAAGTACCTTTCAGTACCCTCATAGGGGGCCATCTACTCGCTAATCTGGACAATCCTAGAAAATGTCGTCAAATTCGGATGAAAAATTAAGTGAGTAGATGTATGTGATTGGATCAAAAAAATTCTTAGCCTCGGCTGGGATTCGAACCCGCGACCCCTGGAGCTCAAATCAAGACTCTTTCCTCTTAGCTATTGAAGCCTTGTCATGAATAAGATTTGAGATTCTCACAGGAGACCATCCCTCTATGAATAAATCCCTCTATGAAGAACAATTCTCTATGATTTTCATAGGGGACCATCTAAACACTACTCTGTAACATCCCTGAAAATTTCATTGAAATCGGATGGAAAATGTAGAAGTTATGGCCGTTACAAGGAAATTCACGTTTGCGCATGCGCAGTGGCTACTATCAGTCCGAAGGTGGTGATTTTCATAGGGGACCATCTAAATGCTAATCTGTAACATCCCTGAAAATTTCATTGAAATCGGATTGAGATTGTGGAAGTTATGGCCGTTACAAGGAATTCACGTTTGCGCATGCGCAGTCGCTTGTATCAGTCCGAGGATGATGATTTTCATAGGGGACCGTCTACACACCAACCCGCACAATCCCTGAAAATTTCATCGAAATCGGACAATAACTTCGCATAGTTATGCGCGTTACAAGGAATTCATGACAGACACACAGACACACAGACAGACAGACACACAGACAGACAGACACGGAACCAAAATTGTTCAGAAAGGTCTAAAACGCAAAACGCGAGTGAAAATTTTGATTTTGGAGAACTTTTTTTTCGTCCTTGAAAAGTGAAAACAAAGCTTCCGCTACCTTGGTAGACTCGGAAGCAAAATGCTTACCAACGGCGAAATATTCGGCACAGACGATATGCTTGACGGTAGCAGTAAGTGATGACGGTACGGTAGTTTAAAATGCAAATTTTCTACAGGAAAAAAATATAAAACTCGTCAGGAGAGCGGCGTGATTGCGGTCTCGCAGTGGCGATGGAGAACTGAGGACGAACAAAGGATTTCGGTGCACGTGTATCCTTGTTAGCGACGAGGCCTGCAGGTGGCAGCACAAGACGGACGACAGGAAAGGAGACGGCACCGACAACCGCAGAACGGCAAATTCAAATATTGACGTTACAGTAGTAGGTCCCTATGGTTAGTAAGGAGTGATCTATACAGAAGGGTGATCTATACAGAAGGGTGATCTATACAGAAAATCATAAAACTTTTGGCAATAATTTGCAGCGTTTTTTTTTTTTTTTTTTACCTACAACTTTTTTTACCGTTTTCCTTCTTAAAAACAGAATCACGAGTGAGAATCACAAAAGAGGTCTAATCTCCGATGAATTTTTAGCTAACCAAAACTCGATCGCTGTTCGTTTCTTCGAGTTGTATTAAGTTTTGCTTCCTTAGCTGCCAGTAGTCAAATTTCCATACGAAGCTCCCCATTGTCGAATCGAATGTGAAGCGTCATCTTAATGATAAACTTGATTGGCAGTACCTACCAATAGTTGTTAGGTTGAAAAAAACGCTGCAAATTATTGCCCAAAGGTTTTTCATTTTCAGTATAGATCACTGGTTCTCCATCAATAGCACCTACCACCATCTGTATTCTCCCTTGACCTTCCCTCTCAAATTTCAGCTTCCTGCGTTCAATAGGATTGAGAACGGCTTCGGAGCTCGAATGCTGAAGACGAGTGCCTGGGAGATCACTGATCAGCTGAGTGAGCTCCGAAGCCATTTTCAATCCTATTGAACGCAGGAAGCTGAAATTTGAGATGAAGGGTCAAGGGAGAATACAGATGGTGGTAGGTGCTATTGATGGAAAACCAGTAGATCTATACAGAAAATAATAAACCTTTGGGCAATAAAAGTGCTGCTTTTTTTTTCTTTTTTTCAACCATGAAAAGTGAAAACAAGGCTTCCGCGACTTTGGTAGACTCGGAAGCAAAAAAAAAAATTAAAAAAGTATGTCTACCAAAATGTTTATGGTATGGCATTATGAGTCTATCCTACTTGGCGGACGTTCGTCCTCTACCATCTCTTTTCCAGGCAAATCTGAATTGTAGAGATCTCCATCGTGGGTACCAAGCTTATCTCGGGGGCCCATCATTTAAACTCTTGTTTGTAACGTGTTGTTTCAAGGCGCTAATCCTTTGCCAACATCCCCCTCACCGCCACCTCAGCCTGACTGCTGTAGAGGAAATCCAATTACTTCTACTACAATCCACCCTGGGGGGGATTATTAATTAGGAGAGGTGGGCTCCCTGCATTCCTGGCTGGGCTCGAAGGCGGTGTTGTTGTTGCTCCTGTTGTTCGTCGAGTTCTGAGATGAGCTCTTCTGGAATGAGAGGAAGTGGGTGGAGGAAGCGACCTAGAGATGCTTCAGGATGATTCAAAACGCTGTTATTATCGCTCGAGAGAGGACCAACCTACAGTGACCATTTTACTGTTTACTGATTGAACTCAACCAGAGGTTCCCAGTACTGCACTGGAGTGTTACACGAATAAAAGAACTTTCAGGTACATGCGTTGAGCACATAAACTCAAGACGACGCTAAAATGGCCTCCAAACTTAGCAGACGTTTTGGACGGTTCCTCGCAGCTTTCACTTAGACACTTAGGATGTTCGTTAAATCTAAAACGTGAAATGGACGAATCCGATGGTTCCACGGATGGAAGCACAAGTTGAGAGAAGTTTAGTTTGATTAAACTCGAACTTGCCCTGAACGGAAACAACTCAAATACGGAGAATTAATCGACAAAAGTTTAGTATCCACCTACACGGCTTTAGTGAGTTCAAACTTAATTTGTGGTTACGCTGTTTTCCGGACTCCGGTGGGATTTGTGTGGCTGCGATCATAAGCACTCATCTTTGATTCTAAATGTATATTGGAATCCAAAACAATTGAATATTATAATAACTGCGACTTGTCTTCAGTACTCTGTGGTACAACTCGAAGAACGAACAGCGATCGCATTGTGTTCTGCTAAAATTTGAACGGAGATTAGGCCTATTTTGCGATTGACACTCGCGTTTCTGATTTATCGGAAACCCAACCCTTAAGTTTTCATAGGGAACACAGAGTACTGGAGACAAGTTATTGGGATTTTGGCACAGCCTTCAAAATCTTGCACGGTTGCAAATTCTTCTGTAGTTTTCTATAAAAACTCAAACTACTGAGATGTAATCCAAACGAATTAATATTACAATAATCCTCATGGAGTTAAGCTTAAACCATCCATTTTCATTGGATAAGATGCAATAATCAAAAGAATCGATTTCAATATTCCATAGGCGCATCACCGAACGTTTTTCTGTCACCAATAAGAGCGAAAGCCGCTTTTAAATTGATGAAATAAGGAGGCTTGAAGCAGGATTCAATATTCATGGCCTTCAATTTTAATAACGTAGGAGGCCGTGGGGACTCTAAATTAAGAAAACTCATCATTAATGTATAAGAAGGTGGATGGGAGGAGTGTTAAATTATTGAGGGAGAGTCTCTACAGGTAGGCTCCACCGTACCCACTTTGAACTGATGCTTTTTCACCCCGTTTCTCCAGAATTGATCCCAGCAACTTGTCTTTCTCCTTTCTCTCAATGCTGCGAGTATCTCATCTATCGTGTGCCTTCAGAGCATGAATACATTGTATCGGTAGTTCCTCGACCTAGTTTGACAGTTTTTGAGTGTGTTTTTGTGAACATTCAAATTATATCGAATATTAATTTTTACGATCATGTTGGTCATTTTCGGACAGAGTGTCATCTTATGACTACAATTTTCATTATTACTAATTTTTAAAATTAATTTATTTTTCTATATAATTGGACATTTTGCATTTATTTACTTATTCTGTTATAATTATAACTAAAATCTTTAAAATAAATTAAAAACCACTAAAATGAAAAATAAAAAATAATGAAATAAATAACTACTTTTCAGCAAAAAACGGACCTTCCTCAAAACTGATGACAGCAAACCTCTAAAAACGATGCACATTATTATACAAAGGTTTATTATTTATCTATATAAATCACTCGTTCGCAAAGAACACGGCTTTGCCATTGTTACCACCAGCCAACATGAAAAAAAAACATCGATCGCATTTCGGCCAGCTAAAATTTGAACGGAGATTAGGCCTGTTTTGCGATTCACACTCGTATTTCTGATTTATCGTAAGTCCAACCCTTAAGTTCTCGAAGGGAGCGAACGGTTTGACCTGAAAAGCTCCGCGTGGTCTCTAAAAATTCTAGAAATTCAATACTATCATAAATTGATGGAAAAACAATATCTTTACATCAACATTTTTTGAGTTAGAGCGTTTCCAAAATGTCAACCCTTATTCATCAACCCCTGGAAGTGACCTACTTCAACCAAAAGCTTCGGGCACAACTAGACCCCAAATGGAGCCTACATACCAAATTTCATCAAAATCGATCAATGCTAACTGAGGAAAGTGCTGCGTAAGGCGGACGGACGGCCAAATTTTTGTATTAGATTTTGCTTCCGAGTCTACCAAGGTAGCGGAAGCTTTGTTTTCACTTTTCAAGGATGAAAAAAAAAAGTTCTCCAAAATCAAAATTTTCACTCGCGTTTTGCGTTTTAGACCTTTCTGAACAAGTTTGGTTCCGTGTCTGTCTGTCTGTGTGTCTGTCTGTCTGTGTGTCTGTCATGAATTCCTTGTAACGCGCATAACTATGCGAAGTTATTGTCCGATTTCGATGAAATTTTCAGAGATTGTGTGGGTTGGTGTGTAAACGGTCCCCAATGAAAATCATCATCCCCGGACTGATAGAAGCGACTGCGCATGCGCAAACGTGAATTCCTTGTAACGGCCATAACTTCTACAGTTTCCATCCGATTTCGATGAAATTCTCAGGGATGTTACAGAGTAGTGATTAGATGGTCCCCTATGAAAATCACCACCTCCGGATTGATAGTAGCCGCTGCGCATGCGCAAACGTGAATTTTCTTGTAACGGCCATAATTTCCACATTTTCTACCCGATTTCAATGAAATTTTCAGGGATGTTACAGAGTAGTGTTTAGATGGTCCCCTATGAAAATCATAGAGAATTGTTTTTCATAGAGGGATTCATTCATAGAGGAACGGACTCCTGTGAGAGTCTCAAATCGTATACTTGACGAGGCTTCAACAGCACAGACGATAGAGTCTTGATTTGTGCTCTAAGGATCGCGGGTTCGAATCCCAGTCGAGGCTATGAATATTTTTGATCCAATCACATACATCTACTCAATTAATTTTTCATCCGAATTTGATGAAATTTTCTAGGATTGTCCGGATTAGCGTGTAGATGGTTATCATCTATATGTAGACGGATCATCTATACAATCGGGTTATGGATACGAGGAAGCTATGTGCCACACCCTCTTGGCAGACGTTTTTGAATTCTACGCACCTTGAAAAGTAAACCAACAAATTTTGAGGGGGGGGGGGGGGTTAAACTTTTTTTTTTGTTGGCCGATTTCAAAGGGTCGTCAATGATATAATAAACCAATATGGACCTACCTCAAAACTGATGATGACAAACCTCTAAAAATGAGAAAATTATAATAATTACAACGTACTTAATTGGATAGTTCGGAAGGTAGGTATGGATTGAAGTCGGCGCTGTGTCCATCTGCAGACACAAACATACTTGAAAACCTACATAATAATAGATTCTTTTCTTTAGATGGAGAGGTCTGAGGAGGGATTCGAAGGGAACTCGTTTGTCGTCGGATTTCCAGTAAAGAGGTTTGGAGAATGCCAATGAACGAGGAAAATGAGAGGGGACCATCAATGCTGAGACAACTAATTGAGCTGCCCAGATTAGATAGAGAAACCTAAATGACCAAGATGTAGACCAGTCTTTCCAGCATAATGCTGAAAGGTACTTGAGATGCTGATGAACAAAGAAAGTGAAGTGCGAAAGAAGAGAGCGTGGAAGTATTTCGGAGACAGACGTCTGCTGAGACCTTGTGAAATGAACCTGCTGTGAAGATGAAATGACATTGATGCAAACTGGGAGGTACTGCAAGAGACCCGAGCAAAGTTCACTTTCCTGTGAAGATCAGGTCTTACTATCGAGTGAATTAAAGACTAAAGCTGGTCATTCAATAGAGCTCCAAATGGCCTGGCGCGTCGTTCGCCGAGCCAAATGGCGCGGAGTGAAATCATCGGACGATTTCGATGAAACTTTCAGGGATTGTGCGTGTCGGCGTGTAGATGGTCCGCAATGAGAATCATTGCTCCCGAACTGATAGCCACTGCGCATGCGCAAGC
>CM019182.2:33282903-33394180 GCA_009739505.2 Apolygus lucorum
CAAAATGTCAACGTTTCCAAATGTGTGTATTCATCAACCCCTGGAAGTGACCTACATCAACCAAAAGCTTCGGGGCACAACTAGACCCCAAATGGAGCCTACATACCAAATTTCATCAAAATCGATCAATGCTAACTGAGGAAAGTCCGTACGGCGGACGGACGGCCAAATTTGTATTAGATTTTTTAATTCTACGCACCTTGAAACGTAAACCAACAAATTTTGAGGGGGGGTTAAACATTTTTTTGTTGGCCGATTTCAAAGGGTCGTCAATGATGTAATAAACCAATATGGACCTACCTCAAAACTGATGATGACAAAACCTCTAAAAATGAGAAAATTATAATAATTACAACGTAATTAGATAGTTCGGAAGGTAGGTATGGATTGAAGTCGACGCTGTGTCTATCTGCAGACACAAACGTACTTGAAATCTACATAATAATAGATTCTTTTCTTTGCAAATATACTTATTACATACTCATACTACAAATCCACATAATCAAGCCGTTGTTAGTGTTTTGCATTGGGCAATCGAAGCATGTAATACTAACCAGATCATTTCCAGGAAGTAGAAGTAGAATTTACTTACAATGGTGAGATAGTTTGTTGAGACCACGGGGAGATTGTACTAGACTGATTAGATAGTGGTCCATGGGATGCTGATGACTCTTCCAGCTGAGAGAGTTTCGGGATGCATATGCACGTGGTAAGTGAGAGCTCACACCAAATTATGATGACGTGAGAACTGTAATGTTGTGAACAAACAACTGAGAGCTTGTGGAGATTGTGTTGACCAGGTTAGATGGAGAGGTCTGAGGAGGGATTCGAAGGGAACTCGTTTGTCGTCGGATTTCCAGTGAAGAGGTTTGGAGAATGCCAATGAACGAGGAAAATGAGAGGGGGACCATCAATGCTGAGACAACTGAGATCTCACAATTGAGCTGCCCAGATTAGATATAGAAACCTAAATGACCAAGATGTAGACCAGCCTTTCCAGCATAATGCTGAAAGGTACTTGAGATGCTGATGAACAAAGAGAGCGAAGTGCGAAAGAAGAGAGCGTGGAAGTACTAACTGTGGCGACAGACTTCTGCTGAGACTTTGTGAAAGGAACCTGCTGTGAAGATGAAGTGACATTGATGCGAACTTGGAGGTACTGCAAGAGACAAAGACCCGAGCACAGTTCACTTTCACTGTGAAGATCAGGTCTTACTATCGAGTGAATTAAAGACTAAAGCTGGTCATTCAATAGCGCTCCAAATGGCGCGGAGTGAAATCTTCGGAGATTTCCTAGGCCATTCGCCATCACGCACAAACACGCCGCGCCACCAGTGTGGATCTGACCGCCATAGTGTTGTGTAGTTATCTGTTCCTCGTACGTACAATCTTGTCATGGGCAACGATACTCTCCTGTACTACACAGCAGTTTGCCTCTACATCAAGGAGAGAAAAACCAAAAGTAAATGGGCGAAACAATGGCTTTTCAAGAGAAACCAATTCACTCATTGTGAAGAGAAATTATGAGGATGGATAAGCCCTCAAGATGAGGGGAAGTTTTGCTTTTTAGGACATCCCACAGTAAGACTTGGCGTCCTTATGCGATCGATCTGGGGTGAAGTTGGACAACACTCAACAGAAAAAAAAATAACCTCGCAGTAATCCGTTTTAGACCATTCCGAATCCAAATCCACGAAAAAAACCATAGGTGTATGTCTGTGTGTGTGTGTGTATGTGTGTGTGTGTGTGTGACAAAATCTTGTGTCGTCTGCCCAGCCCTTAGTTCTCAACCGATTTTCCTGGTTCTTTTTTTGTTCGACGCGGAAAACTATCTAGTTGTGCACTACTTCGCCGGAATTTCGAATTTTGCCTTTTAAGGGGGGGGAAAGGGGGGGGTTAATGCTCAAAAAACGTGCGTTTTTGGGCATAATCTTGTGTACTCTGCCCAGGCCTTAGTTCTCAAACGATTTTCGTGGTTCTTTTTTCGTTTGACGCGGAATACTATCTAGTTGTGCACTACGGCGCCGGAATTTCGAATTTTTCCTTTTCAGAGGGGGAAAGGGGGGGTTAATGCTTAAAAAACGTGCGTTTGCGTGCATAATCTTGTAAACTCTGCCCAGGCCTCAATTTCCAACCGATTCGCGTGTTTCTTTTTTTGTTTGACTCAAATAACTTCCGAGTTGTACATGATTTTACCAGAGTACAAAAATTCGCAAGGGGAGGAGGTGAGTGGGGGGATAATATTCACAAAATATCCGATTTTTCAATATTTCGGTTCCTTTACTGCTTACTAATTGTACCCAACCTTTGAAATTGAGGAAAAATTCCCATTATACCTCCGGATTTTCATGAATTATTCTATATGCCACCATGGAACTAATAATGCTGCCACCATGGTGCCAGGACACCATGAACTGCATATCTCGTGGTTTTTTTGTGTGCTTCACCTTGAGTACGTCGGATGTGAACCTCGACGGACCGCCTACTAAAAGTAATAGATGAAAGTTCAATCTTACGACGTATTTCCGCTTTGGTGCCAGACCGGCACCATTGGTGGAGGGGGGGGGGGGGTGAACTCGAAGTCGCATGTTGGGTGTCGTAGATCATGGATTTTAAAATGCTCTTCAGATTCGAGGCTCCCATGCCGCTAGAATTGTTTTGGTGGATAAGGGTGAGGGGGGGGGGGGGGGGGCGAAACAGTTTTATCACTTAACAATTGGTTAAACTGATCTAATGCTTATCCAATGGGACGTCCCCTGGAATGCATGCATTACTAAACAATATGTTTGGTTTTTTTTTTCAATAATGAACCTTCGGAATTTACCAAGAATAAAATTGTTTGACCCCCTCCCCCCTCAAAATTTGTCAGTTTAAGTTTCAAGGTATGTAGAAACCAAAAATCGAATAAAAATGTTGCCATACGTCGGCCATACTTTGGCACTTTTCTTAGTTACTATTGACCGATTTTGATGAAATTTGGTACATGGGCTCCATTGGGTGTCTAGTTGTACCCCGAAGCTTTAGGTTGATCTCAATCACTTCTAAGAGTTGACAAATAAGGGCTGAAATGTTCAAAACGCCCTAGTTGGAAAACTTTCGATACGAAGGTATTGCATTTTTTGGATCGAATGAGACCACGCAGAGCTCTGTAGGATCAACCGTTCGCTCTCCATGAGAACCTAAGGGTTGGACTTTCGATTTCGATGAAACTTTTAGGGATTGTGCTGGTCGGCGTGTAGATGGTCCCCTATGAAAATCATTGCCCCTGAACTGATAGTAGCCGCTGCGCCTGCGCAAGCGTGAAATCCTTGCCACAACCATGACTTCTACAATTCTAATCCGATTTCGATGAAACTTTCAGGGATTGTGCGTGTCGGCGTGTAGATGGTCCCCTATGAGGGTAGTGGAAGGTACTTAGAGATTGATGGTTTGAGATTAACTAATATGCATCGGATCATCTATGAAATCGGGTTATGGATACGAGGAAGCTATGTGCCACACCCACTTGGCAGACGTTTTCCCATTCACACAACCACTTTGGCAAGCCACCACGCCAATTGGCTGGATGGAGCGCTATGACTGGCCACGTTAAAGAATACTACCTATGAAGATACCTGCTCACCACAACCCAAAAAAATATCACGTCGCTCCCTCTAAGGTGTTGAGTTGAAGGAAGCCCTTCAGCTGGGACGAGGACTAATTAAAAGATTAAGTGAAAAGCCCTCGTTTCGCGCCCACCGGAAACCTCCACTTTACCCCCTCCTTCTCTCCCCGAACCTCAGCTAACTTGCATTAGACTTTGACCCCTCAGCCACTAACTGCGTTACTCCGTCTTATTATAAGGTTACCTTCTACCTCCTCTGAGAACGTGGTAGGTGCACTCCCGTCACGACCCCACGTGTCTTCCATCATAACTTTCCGCCTAACCCACAGCTTACTGCAAAGTTGTTTCAAACGAATTGGCTAAGTTGGTGGTTTTTAAGTTCAGAGAAGGACAACATCGAGGTCACATTTTGATACCTAACCAAACAAAATGAATAGTATTTTAAGTTCACAATACATAATCTAGAACGGTGATTTGGGAATTACAGAGTTTCGAACAATTTTAATTCATTCTGACATCTAAATAATTTCATCGGAATTGGAATGGCTGAATTTGAAAATTTTGATTGTTTCAACGTTCATTCTCTTTGAAGTGGTCATTTCACTCGAGTAAACCAACAAGTTTCGATGATTTCGAAGTTCAGTCTCGACTATTTCGAACAATCGGAGGTGAAAACAAGCTTTTGAAGTGGTCGTTTCTCTCGAGTAAACCATCAAGTTTCGATGATTTCAACGTTCAGTCTCGACTATTTCGAACTATCAGAGGTGAAAACCAGCCTGGTCGGTTGAAGTGGTCGTTTCTCTAGAGTAAACCAGCAATTTTCGATGATTTCAACGTTCAGTCTCGACTATTTCGAACAATTGGAGGTGAAAACAAGCTTTTGAAGTGGTCGTTTCTCTGTGGTAAACCAGCAATTTTCGATGATTTCAACGTTCAGTCTCGACTATTCCGAACAATCGGAGGTGAAAACAAGCTTTTGAAGTGGTCGTTTCTCTCGAGTAAACCATCAAGTTTCGATGATTTCAACGTTCAGTCTCGACTATTTCGAACTATCAGAGGTGAAAACCAGCCTGGTCGGTTGAAGTGGTCGTTTCTCTAGAGTAAACCAGCAATTTTCGATGATTTCAACGTTCAGTCTAGTCTATTTCGAACAATTGGAGGTGAAAACAAGCTTTTGAAGTGGTCGTTTCTCTCAAGTAAACCAGCAATTTTCGATGATTTCAACGTTCAGTCTCGACTATTCCGAACAATCGGAGGTGAAAACAAGCTTTTGAAGTGGTCGTTTCTCTCGAGTAAACCAACAAGTTTAGATGATTTCAACGTTCAGTCTCGACTATTTCGAACAATCGGAGGTGAAAACAAGCTTTTGAAGTGGTCGTTTCTCTCGAGTAAACCAGCAATTTTCGATGATTTCAACGTTCAGTCTCGACTATTTTGAACATTCGGAGGTGAAAACAAGCTTTTGAAGTGGTCGTTTACATTTTGCTTTGGCACATGAACTGAATAATCGTCACGAAAACTTTGATGCTTGGGTAACTAACAACCTTACTTCACTACCTTGTTGTGTAGTGGTTGACATGAAAATGTCCCAATTTGTTGCAGACTCGTATGCAAGCATTTAAAATTGAGTTTATGATTTCTAATCGAGTGTGAAGCTTTTAGTTCTTTCTAATAGACTTGATTGTGTACGTGTAAAGGCATTATGGTGTGGTAGGTAGTTTTTAGGACGTCCCACAGTAAGACTTGGGCGTCCTTATGCGATCGATCTGGGGTGAAGTTGGACAACACTCAACAGAAAAAAAAAATAACCACACAGTAATCCGTTTTAGACCATTCTGAATCCAAATCCGCGAAAAAAACCATAGGTGTATGTCTGTGTGTGTGTGTGTGTGTGTATGTGTGTATGTGTGTATGTGTGTATGTGTGTGTGTGTGTGTGACAAAATCTTGTGTCGTCTGCCCAGCCCTTAGTTCTCAACCGATTTTCCTGGTTCTTTTTTTGTTCGACGCGGAAAACTATCTAGTTGTGCACTACGTCGCCGGAATTTCGAATTTTGCCTTTTAAGGAGGGGAAAGGGGGGGTTAATGCTCAAAAACGTGGGTTTTTGGTCATAATCTTGTGTACTCTGCCCAGGCCTTAGTTCTCAACAGATTTTCGTGGTTCTTTTTTTCTTCGACGCGGAAAACTATCTAGTTGTGCACTACGGCGCCGGAACTTGGAATTTTGCTTTTTAAGGGGGGGAAAGGGGGGGTTATTGCTTAAAAAACGTGCGTTTGCGGGCATAATCTTATAAACTCTGCCCAGGCCTCAATTTCCAACCGATTTGTGTGTTTCTTTTTTTGTTTGACTAAAATAACTTCCCCGTTGTACATGATTTCACCAGAGTACCGAAATTCGCAAAAGGAGGGGATAAGTGGGAGATAATATTCACAAAATATCCGATTTTTCAATATTTCGGTTCCTTTACTGTTTACTAATTGTACCCAAACTTTGAAATTGAGGAAAAATTCTCATTACACCTCCGGATTTTTATGAATTATTCTATATGCCACCATTGAACTAATAGTGGTGCCACCATGGTGCCAGGACACCATAAACCGCTTATTTCATGGTTTTTTTGTGTGTTTCACCTTGAACACGTATGTGAACCTCGACGGACCGCCTACTAAAACTAATAGATGAAAGTTCAATGTTACGACGTATTTCCGCTTTGGTGCCAGACCGGCACCATTGGATGAGGGGGGGGGGGGTGAACTCGAATTCGCATGTTGGGTATCGTAGATCATGGATTTTAAAATGCTCTTCAGATTCGAGGCTCCCATGCCGCTAGAAATGTTATGGTGGATAAGGGTGAAGAGGGGGGAGTGGTGGGGATAACGATTTCTTGCCTAAAATGTTTAATAAATTACATCGAGTGAACAGTTTTTTCGCTTACCAACTGGTATTAATTGACCTGATGCCTATCCAATGGGACGTCCCCTGGAATGCATGCATTACTAAACAATATGTTTTACTATTCCACTTTGGCAAAAATATCGATAATATCGTCAAGAAAGTATTGATACCTCCGATATTTGAGGCAAAAGTATCGATACCAATATATCGCTATGAGTTTTTTAGGGATTTTGCGGATTGTAGTGCAGATGTAAATCATTGCCACGGACTGATGGGTTTTTACATATTGATGTTTCGAGACAGGCTACTTTATTTCAGATGCTTTTATACTTCAAAATGTCCTTAAAAACCTGAATTTCGAGGAATTATGATCACATTTATTTATATTTTAAATTATTTAGAACCCTGGAAAAAGTCGAAATTGACCCTGGAAAACCTTTAAAACTCTGGGAATTTGAAACGATTGTGTAATAATTTGCAGCACTTTTTACTTAATATTGATCGCAAGTGAACAATCCAACAAGCAGGCTTGTTTGATCGATAGTTCCAACAATTTTGGTCGTACTGGGTCACTTTTAGCCAACACCTACCAACCCGAAACTGTACCCGTGTACCCGAAACTCAGACTGCAATGGGCAAACTCCAATAAAGTGGATTATGTCCTCGTTGGTGTCCATATTACAGAGAGGGTGTGGTGTCCACGTTACAGAAGCGTGCACCCCTGAGCCTCAACACAAAGACTCAGTACACGTAACTTGTAACACGTTGGTTGCCCATGCCCGATAGTGGGATTACTCAGAGGGCCCACGGGTCTCTAATCTCAACACGACATTGAGACGAAAAGAACTGCGAAGCTGGGGCTAGAACCAGGTGAAGTTTGAACCAACGCTTTTCCATAACAGAGTTTGTCCCATGCACGATGCATTCGTTGGAAAAACCTACCTTCCAAGCCCTTCATTGTAAACTCCCATTGAAACACAAAGAGTATTCGACTCACACTGTGCGTCATGGGCTGCCAACGGGGTAGTAATTATGTACTCTCAGATTTAAAGGTGACCACGGTTACAAAAGTACTTGTTATTTGAATTACTTACCGCGTTAAAAAAATGTGGCAAAAATCTGTACAAAACTTCCAAGTTCTTCTTCGTTTTGGCACTATTTGGTTCTGCTTTGTAGAAGACCACAAATCATTCGACATCAACCTGTTACTCTCGGAAAATGATATCCAGTCTGGAATCCCATAAACCGTCTAGCGGGAAAGCTATCCCCAACGCTCAACTCGTTAGCTGCAATACAGCTAGGATCAACTCAATACCCCTTCTCTATCTACGCCTCACTGTCGCCAATGGTCGTATATCAGATCATAATTCAAAAGGGTTGGAATCATTGCCGACCCCCCACTCCCCTGTATATCTACATCTGTAGAACCGGGTTTTCCAGAGGACGGTGTTGAAAGTGGCATGATGCCCATCCATTAGCCCAGTCCATTAGGGGCGGACGTGTTCGACCAGATACCACCCCGGCGCCACCGTCGTAAATGACAAGCCGGGAATAAATTCTCCGTAGGTACCACGGACGCAGCGTTTCGTGAGCTGTGCAAAACAATTATTTTAACCTGGACTTCATTGCCAAACCGTTGAAACTTGAAACTAACTAACTCCGACAATTTTCATTACAAAGAGTGTGATATTTTACGTGTGTGATAATAATGAAAATCCAAGATATCATTTTTGCTAAATTCTAGAATAACCGAATCCCCACATTTCTGTAATAACAGATTTCGAAAAGTAAAATATCATAACAAATAATAACAGATAAATAAATAATAACAGATAAATAAATAATAACAGATTTCGAAAAACCAAGATATCATTTTTGGTAAATTTTACAATAACCGAATCTCCAAATTTCTGTAATAACAGATTTCAGAAGTAAAATTATATTTTAAAATTTATTTTAATATGTAGGAATCAAAAAATTTTAAATTTATTTTAATTTATGTAGACATTAAAAATTTATTTTAATTTATGTAGGAATCGCGAGAATTAGCGAGATGCATCACCAGTATTATTATTATTCCGTTGCCTAGTTACTGTTGTGTTTCCAGAATTCCGATGAAAGTTGTAAGGCGTGTTATTATTAGGTATGAATTATGATTTATTAATTTGTGATTTTTGAATGAAGTTGCATTCAAGTTGGTTTCTAAAACAGTCGAGTCAATAAAAGTAATCAAATAGTAGTGTCATTCGTAATTAGTCACATCCCGATTTCAATTCCCACATATATTATAATTATTATATCGGAGACCCAAAATTATATTTATTATATTTATGTATTTATTATATTATATTTATTCCCACATTTATTATATTTATTATATTGGAGACCCAAAATTCACTTTCATTGTTTAATCTCTTGTTTGAAAAAGGAAATTATTCTGAAATATCATAAAATAGCTCTGTACCGTGTAATTTGTGTTCTTTCTAAATATTTTCATGTACATGCTCATGTAGAGCCAATTTTGTTTATTGATCAACATATTTATTATTCAATATTTAATAATATTGAATAATAATTCACGAGAAGAACGAATAAAACGATACGAAACTGTACCAAAATGGCAATAAAAATGATATTTTATTTCGTTGGATAGAGTTTTTGGAGTAGGTATTATTAAAAGGTAAATTTGGAAAAATTTAATCTTTTTGTTTTATAATGTTACACAAAATTTAAGGTAGGATTTTGTATATTTTTATTTTTTTATTTTTAGGACGTCCCACAGTAAGACTTGGGCGTCCTTATGCGATCGATCTGGGGTGAAGTTGGACAACACTCAACAGAAGAAAAAAATAACCACACAGTAATCCGTTTTAGACCATTCTGAATCCAAATCCGCGAAAAAAACCATAGGTGTATGTCTGTGTGTGTGTGTGTGTATGTGTGTGTGTGTATGTGTGTGTGTGTAACAAAATCTTGTGTACTCTGCCCAGGCCTTAGTTCTCAACCGATTTTCCTGGTTCTTTTTTGTTCGACGCGGAAAACTATCTAGTTGTGCACTACGTCGCCGGAATTTCGAATTTTGCCTTTTAAGGAGGGGAAAGGGGGGGTTAATGCTCAAAAAACGTGTGTTTTTGGGCATAATCTTGTGTACTCTGCCCAGGCCTTAGTTCTCAACCGATTTTCGTGGTTCTTTTTTTCTTCGACGCGGAAAACTATCTTGTTGTGCACTACATCGCTGGAATTTCGAATTTCGCCTTTTAAGGGGGGGAAAGAGGGGGTTATTGCTTAAAAAACGTACGTTTGCGGGCATAATCTTATAAACTCTGCCCAGGCCTCAATTTCCAACCGATTTGTGTGTTTCTTTTTTGTTTGACTAAAATAACTTCTGAGTTGTACACGATTTCTCCAGAGTACCAAAATTCGCAAGGGGAGGGGATGAGTGGGGGGATAATATTCACAAAATATCCAATTTTTCAATAATTCGGTTCCTTTACTGCTTACTAATTGTACCCAAGCTTTGAAATTGAGGAAAAATTCTCATTATACCTTAGGATTTGCATGAATTACTTTCTGTACCAGCATGGAAATAAAAGTGGTGCCACCATGGTGCCAGGGCACCATAAACCTCATATTTCTTGGGTTTTTTGACCGACTTCAACGCGCCGAAGGCGCGCGAAAGAGGAGGTACTCAATTCGGGTTGTCGTGGGACGACGATTTTTTTTTTTTTTTGTATGTCTGAACACCTTGCATTTCTTTATTCTGGTACCAATCTGTCTGATTCTTCTTGAAATGTGTTCTACCAGTATCCGTGCTGGTCCCATTTCAAACAGATTTCATTTTACTTTGTTAAAAGTATCGAAAATGTGTGAAAGAAGTTGAAAAACGTGGTTCCCGTTTTCGGGAATATTGGTCCGCATTCACTCTTCTTGCCCTGTGACTTCCGACTGAGTCGATAGAGGACCATTTGTGTATAGTCAAATTAAAGGTCTGATTGTGAGCTTTAAAATGATATGCTATATGAGGGGGGTTCCGATAACTAAATGGTGCTGCGGGGGATGAGAAACGGGGAAATTATAGTGGCTTTTAGGTCAGAACCTGCATGAGCCATATCAAACGTGTCTACGAATGCTCAAGTATGTGAGTTTTCATACCAAATATGAAGGATAATATAGTACTGTTAGTTAGGTATTCTACCAAGTGGGTGTAGCACATAGCTCCCTCGTCATTCATAATATAGTTGGATAGGTACCTAATGGTATAGATGATCGTCAGAACTGAATAGTGCTGTACCAAATATGAGATATGTAGTACAATTTGGTGATAAGAGGGTATTTAACCAAGTGGGTGTAGCACATAGCCCCCTCATCACCGATAACATGGTTAGGTAGGTAATAGTAGAGGGCATGGTCAGAACTGCAAAGTGCCCAACTAAATATGAGGCATGTAATAGTACAGTTATAGTTAGTTGGAGAGTATTCTACCAAGTGGCTGTAACACATAGCTTCCTAGTCATCCATAACATAGTTGGGTATGTAATGGTATAGGAGATTGTCGGAACTGAATAGTGCAGTACCAAATATGAGGTAGGGATATAGTACAATTAAGTGATGAGAGGGTATTCTACCAAGTGGGTGTAGCACATAGCTTCCTCGTCATCCATAATATAGTTGGGTAGGTAATAGTAGAGTAGACAGTGGATCGTCATAACTTCATAGTGCCGTACCAACTATGAGGGATATATGGCAGTTAGTTGATGAGTATTCTATCAAGTGGGTGTAGCACATAGCCCCCTCATCACCAATAACATGATTAGATAGGTAATAGTAGTGGGCATTGTCAGAACTGCATAGTGCTGTACCAAATATGAGGTATATAGTACAGTTAGGTGATGAGAGGGTATTCTACCAAGTGGGTGTAGCACATAGCTTCCTCGTCATCCATAATATAGTTGGGTAGGTAATGGTATAGAAGATCGTCAGAACTGAATAGTGCTGTACCAAATATGAGATATGTAGTACAATTTGGTGATAAGAGGGTATTTAACCAAGTGGGTGTAGCACATAGCCCCCTCATCACCAATAACATGATTAGGTATGTAATAGTAGAGGGCATAGTCAGAACTGCATAGTGCCCAAATAAATATGAGGTATGTAATAGTACAGTTATAGTTAGTTGGAGAGTATTCTACCATGTGGGTGTAGCACATAGCTTCCTCGTCATCCATAACATAGTCGGGTAGGAGGGAGGATGCCATATAGGAGGTTGTTGGAACTGAATAGTGCAGTACCAAAATTTGGTATGAAAAAAAATAATAAATATAAAAAATAATATAATAAATATATAAATAATATAATAATATAAAAAAAAATTTGGTATATTTAATATGAGGTAGGTATATAGTACAATTAGGTGATGAGAGGGTTTTCTACCAAGTGGGTGTAGCACATAGCTTCCTCGTCATCCATAATATAGATGGGTAGGTAATAGTAGAGTAGACAGTAGATCGTCATAACTTCATAGTGCCGTACCAACTATGAGGGATATATGGCAGTTAGTTGATGAGTATTCTATCAAGTGGGTGTAGCACATTGCCCTCTCATCACCGATAACATGATTAGATAGGTAATAGTAGTGGGCATTGTCAGAACTGCATAGTGGTGCTGTACCAAATATGAGGTATATAGTACAATTAGGTGATGAGAGGGTATTATACCAAGTGGGTGTAGCACATAGCTTCCTCGTCATCCATAATATAGTTGAGTAGGTAATAGTGGAGTAGACAGTAGATCGTCATAACTTCATAGTGCCGTACCAACTATGAGGGATATATGGCAGTTAGTTGATGAGTATTCTATCAAGTGGGTGTAGCACATTGCCCCCTCATCACCGATAACATGATTAGATAGGTAATAGTAGTGGGCATTGTCAGAACTGCATAGTGGTGCTGTACCAAATATGAGGTATATAGTACAATTAGGTGATGAGAGGGTATTATACCAAGTGGGTGTAGCACATAGCTTCCTCGTCATCCATAATATAGTTGGGTAGGTAATAGTAGAGTAGACAGTAGATCGTCATAACTTCATAGTGCCGTACCAACTATGAGGGATATATGGCAGTTAGTTGATGAGCATTCTATCAAGTGGGTGTAGCACATTGCCCCCTCATCACCGATAACATGATTAGATAGGTAATAGTAGTGGGCATTGTCAGAACTGCATAGTGGTGCTGTACCAAATATGAGGTATATAGTACAGTCAGGTGATGAGAGGGTATTCTACCAAGTGGGTGTAGCACATAGCTTCCTCGTCATCCATAATATAGTTGGGTAGGTAATGGTATAGAAGATCGTCAGAACTGCATAGTGCAGTACCAAATATGAGGTATATAATACAACTCGGTAATGAGAGGGTGAACTACCAAGTGGGTGTAGCACATAGCTTCCTCGTCATCCATAATATAGTTGGGTAGGTAATGGTATAGAAGATCGTCAGAACTGCATAGTGCAGTACCAAATATGAGGTATATAATACAACTCGGTAAAGAGAGGGTGTACTACCAAGTGGGTGTAGCACATAGCTTCCTCGTCATCCATAATATAGTTGGGTAGGTAATGGTGTAGGAGATCAGAACTGAATAGTGCAGTACCAAATATGAGGTAGGTATATAGCGCAATTAGGTGATGAGAGGGTTTTCTACCAAGTGGATGTAGCACATAGCTCCCTCGTCAATCATGTCATGGTTGAATTGTGTTGTCAGAACTACCAAGTACCTAGCAATTATGAAAACAATGTCTACCAGTTAGGGGATAAGAGAGTAGATTGGCAAGTGGGCAAGTGAACCAAATACCTCCTGAAACTAATCCTAAAGCGGAAACTCATCTATTTATATGGAAACTGACCTGGATTACAGAATGTGGTCCACTCTACGGCTTCTGGTTCACCTTATTGAAATGATTCACAGTATTACTAAAACTGTTCGAAAAAACGGCGGGTAAATTAATTTCAAAGTTATATAGAGGACCACTAAAAAGTAAAAATAAAAAATAATATAAAATGGAAAAATAATAAAATAAAAACCTTTTTAACAAAAAAATGGACCGACCTCAAAAATGATGTCTGTAAACACCAAAAAGGGAAAAATAATAATCTCAGCGAATACATACTTGATGTAGTAGGTTGTTGGACATAGATATCTAGTCAACAGATGGTATGTTGGAATACCAACAATTATTTTAAGTGGGATTCACACTTATTGTCACACTCATATCATCCATCATACGATAGCAGTGACATACTGCCCAATAGTTTTGGAACACTTATATCTTTTCGTATTCATGTTGCACGATCGACGCATGTTGTGATACTCACCAGATCATGTGAGTAGTTCTTAAAAACCACAGCGTATCCAGATAGGTAGGTAGGTACGCATTGAAGTCGCCGCCGTGCCCATCTGTAGACACAAACATCTACTAGATCTTCTACTTACCAACATATTATTCTTTTTCGCAAACATACACACCTCTCATACTACGAACATGCTCCCACACTGAGTATGAATGTAAATATCTGTTCGCTTGAGATTGGGGGAGGTTTTGAACGTTAATTTGTAACAACGCTTCCGAAGGTATGTAGCTACATTATAATATGTCCACCAATATAATAATAAAGTCTCATATAATAATAAAGTCCCAAAATACTCGTCACAACCATTCCTAGGGAGGTTCATACTTACTATCATACTCATATGGCAGCAGAGACGTACTAGGGACCTGATAGTTTGGGGAGCACATTTTAGGTCGATGGTAACCAGATCATCGAATAATTAATCCGTAGTTAGGTTGTGTTTACAGATGGGCACGGCGGCGACTTCAATGCGTACCTACCTACCTATCTGGATACGCTGTGGTTTTTAAGAACTACTCACATGATCTGGTGAGTATCACAACATGCGTCGATCGTGCAACATGAATACGAGTGGAGCTAAGTGTTCCAAAACTATTGGGCAGTATGTCACTGCTATCGTATGATGGATGATATGAGTGTGACAATAAGTGTGAATCCCACTTAAAATAATTGTTGGTATTCCAACATACCATCTGTTGACTAGATATCTATGTCCAACAACCTACTACATCAAGTATGTATTCGCTGAGATTATTATTTTTCCCTTTTTGGTGTTTACAGACATCATTTTTGAGGTCGGTCCATTTTTTTGTTAAAAAGGTTTTTTGGTGTTTCACCTTGAATACGGATGTGACATTCGACGGACTGCCTACTAAACGTAATAGATGAAAGTTCAATGTTACGACGTATTTCCGCTTTGGTGCCAGACTGGCACCATTGGTGGCGGTGGGGGGGGGGGGTGTACTCGAATTAGCATGTTGGGTGTCGTAGATCATGGATTTTAAAATGTTATTCAGATTCGAGGCTATCATGCCGCTAGAAGTGTTATGGTTTATAATGGAGGTGGGGGGGGGGGTGTCACTATTTCATCCCTAAAGTAATAAATAAATTACATCGAGAGAAACAGTCTTATCGCTTAACAACTGGTTAATCTGATCCAATACTTATCCAATGGGACGTCCCCTGGAATGCATGCATTACTAAACAATATGTTTTAAGGTAGGATTTTGTTTCTGCAAAGGTATATGGGGTTCTCACGGAAGTTTGAAAATGGCTGGGAATAGTTTTGGGGAGAATCTTGAGTGGTCTAGTTGGAAAGGTGGCAAAATACGAGCGAAATTCTCTTTTGAACCGTGTTAATATCTCTGAGAGATTTGACCTCTATCGGCATCTCCAAAGAATGTTGGAGAGAGACAAAGGATTTGAGGACGTTGCGCTGGGTGATGATAGCCTAAAATCGGGATTTATCTCATCTTTTTTTTCTTTTTTCATTGAATTATTTGATAGGTACTGATTGATGTGCTGCTGGGGGTAACATAAAAGAAAGGCACGCACCGGTGAAAAATCATTCGTTTATTCATAAAAGGACACGAGGAGACTGCCCTTGAGGGAAGAGGAAGTATCTCAACTCAAAGGGCGTGATCCAATTCTAATCTCATTACTTTAGTCTGTTGAAAACAACTGGCCATGGGTCACCTTGATCGTGACAGTACTTACATATGCACAAATTGAATTTTCAGCTTCCAGGTATATGTAAGTGGAAAGGAATGAGTTTTCTCATAAAGGATTTCCATTCTCGAATGGACAAAAGCTAATCATGAAAGTAGATTCAAAATGTAATCATGTTGAGTACAATGTGCAAGGAGAGCTGCGAGAATTGAAAATTTAATTTGTGCATGAACGTGCAAAGGGAATAAAATTTCTATTTCGATTATTTATCCGTTCCTACCAAATATCCTACTAATCAACTCTTCCACGAAACGAAAATATTGTAATGAATCTACAAAATCATGAACACACACTTGGCAGTACAAACTGAGACTGAAACTTTTATTGACATATTTCATTTATCATAACCAAGTTACCAATGTAACCAAGAATCCCAACACTACCCCCTCCCTTTTCCTTAGTGTTTTAAAGATTATTCTCCCTCTTTAATATAATTCCTCTTCACAAAAGAAAGACCATGAGTTCTACTGAGAATCTTGATCCATGAGGTCTTGAGTTTGCCCCTCTTGCCAGCGTCCGTTCTGGCTTTTCCACATCTTCTCTCGAGTAACAAAACATCTTTCCGTGAAACAACCTTACTCGCTCTCACGTATTCCCAGTGCTCTCGTTCCATCCATCTTTTGGGTTGGTACCAGTGACTAGTAAATTCGATTATTCGATTCATGTCTAGTGACTCTGGATTGAATTTATGCCGTTCCTTTCCCCCCTTCCACAGACAATGGTTTTCATGGTTTCTGCCGTTCTGAACTTGCCTGCTGGGTGGAATCGCTCTTCCCATTCTACACTTTCCTGTGCCTCTTGATCCAGCTTCCATCATCTTGAGTACTTCCCGAGATCCATTCTCACTCAACTTTTCATGAAGCATGGTCTTCAACTGCCCCCGTTTCCTCATTCGTTTCCATCGACTACGGCTGGATCTTTTCTTGTCCTGCTTGGCTATATTCGCCCCTCCTGGATCGAAACTGCATCTCTCCACACCGGGTCCACAACATTCCGTTGTCACGGTGTTCACAAACTCTAATCTCCCTTGTGATTCCAAGAGTTCGTCCAATTCCGACGTTTCTCCAACGTCCTCAAATTCGTCTTCCACCTTCCAAATCGACACAAGTTTCTTGTCTGAAGGCGTAGCATCGATATCTGCCAACTTTTCCCATAGATTTTCTTCTCCAGCTTTCATTGCGTGTTTTGGGGATTCCACTGAAAAACACGATTCTTCCGTATAGATCCTCTTACAATGTCCATCAACTACATATTCCAACTCAAGATCCCGACCAAATACTCTTTTCCTGTCAATCACTTTACTCTCACTCGCTACTTCTGTCAATTCAATCTCTTCTTCCATCATGAGTTCTCTGGCTGTTTCGGTCTCATTACTTGGCGGGCACTCTATTTTGACTTCCAGTATCGGAATAGTTTCTGTAGTTTCCATCACCGTATTTTTTTGTTGATCAGAATTTTTCTCGAAGTGTTCTTCACCAGATTCTAAACTACAAGCATTGGAGCTTGGATACTCAAGTAACCACGAATCACTATTTTTTGTTGTTACGCAACTTTCCTCCAAAAATTTTGATTCTTGTTTTTCTCGATCTTTCTTCTCCTTTTTCTCTCTTGCATACTCCGCCAATTCCCTTTTTGCAGCTTCATTCAACGGGCATGATATACGGTGAAAGAACAGTATATCACACTGCGGGCAACGGCGTTTCTCGTCTTCTTCGGTTACCGAATATTTCGTGAGAATCTCGAGTATTGGCGATCTAGCCTGCGATTTCTCTCCCTCCGTTGACTTTTTCGGTCTTCGGTTACCGAAACTGTACTGTCCCCACATCCCACCGCTGCCACCAGTGTAATGAATCTACAAAATCATGAACACACACTTGGCAGTACAAACTGAGACTGAAACTTTTATTGACATATTTCATTTATCATAACCAAGTTACCAATGTAACCAAGAATCCCAACAATATTAACTTTTAAAGAACTTCTAGATAAAACAACCCTTACAATTATTTTCAAATACTTACTGCAAGGAAAATTCAGCAGAATGATAAATAACACTAGGTCTAATAATGCAATACAAATAAGACTACCTAGAAGACAAACCGCCATTGGATTAAAATGCTATGACTACTCTGGTATTGAAAGTTCGACAATCATAATTTTGATAGTAAGGGGTGCCAACTTAAATTAGAACAGTTTAAAAGAAAGTTTAAAAAAATGTTTGTTAAATAAAAAGGAATATTAAAGTGAAAAAATAGCTATAATAATGTAATATAACACAAGCGCATTCTAAGCTAGCTACCACTAAGAACTGTTGAAATAGAGGAGATTCTTAAATATCGAAATGTCAAAAATTCTTTTTCTTTGTATTTAGTTATTTTAGTTTGATAATATCGGGAGATTTCTCTTCCCAATGTGTATATGTAGCTCTGGACGCTCCTCCCTCTACACAGGACTTTTGTCTTTAAGAGGGTGTAGCATTTAGGCAAGTACTCACCCGTGATGATGTATTACATACAATTTTACTACAAGTTTTAATTTATTTATGTGTAAAAGATAAAAAATTGTATGTTTTTAAAAAATAAATGCAAAACATAATCATAATTATGTTGCATGAATGAGAATTTTTTCCCTTATTGGATCTGTGTAGGTTTCATACCATCCCAATAGTTATCCATTCAATGTGACGAAATTTACATTTTGAGCTCCTTGCTAATTCCCTACAATATCGAAGATACAATGGCCTGATGAAACTATGGACTACGTTGGGGTTCATCGCCATTGTTAGCTCGTTGCCTACTCGGCCGAGAGATGGATGACCCTCCAGAAGGGCGTCGAAGAATGTTATCTCCCAAGTTTACTCTCTCGCTGAAGGTCCAGTTTGAGGTCATCAAAGACCATTAATCATCCAGCTACAAGAAGACAATCCTTCGCAGGACCCCCCAACCGTTTTTATTCCAGAGTTCCATTCAGCGGAATCGCCAAGTTTCTTCGTCACTATGCCGAGCCTTATGTTTCTCATAGTAATCTCCCTCGCCTATAGTGAAATATCACGAAAATCATCAATACGATAATGCAAATGCAGCCAAGTCTTCCAGCCTCAATAATCTCAAAAAACTCATTTCAGACGCATCTCTGAAATGCGAGTGAAATTTTTGATTCTGGAGGACCAAAATTCTTTTGATTTGATGAATTAACAATAAATTCATATTTAGAAAAATATTTCTCCGCTACAAAAAATGGCATTCCACATGTATTCATCAAAGGAATAGTATCAGCACTTTTAGCACTCGGCAGCGATATCCATGAGGCAGCTTGGTTTCAGGGAGAGGTCCGACCCAGGACATTAGGGGTGAGGTGAAACATTGATTCGCTTGTCTTCGAAATTGATGGAGAGAAGATTTTGCCACTTCAGGCTATGCCATCAACCGATGATTCTCCTCATCATGGGGTTCACTTGGTCCACTTGCTCAAGCCGTAGAACGTCTTTGAGTTGCTGTAGCACTGAATGCAGACCAGATAAAAGTTCCTCCTGTCAGGACTGTCAGGGAGGTCATTGCCTTTGGGATGAACAATGGGTTGCCTGTACGTTACCATTTTGTCTATTCTATTCGTACTATTTTATCAATAGCAGCAGTGGAAAATTTGGTGATGAAGCAGTTTGATGTCAAAACGGCGTTCCTTTATGGTGAGTTGAAGGGGAGCATTTTTATGACGCAGCCGGAAGGATTTTACGATAATGAGGAATTTCACCGAATTCTGTTAGCATTTTTCCTGAATAGTTAATGGTGTGGGATAGATGAAAATCGGGCTGATTTCGGAAAATAAGTCTCCTGTTATTTTTGGGAGACAGTCAAAATTTTTAATTTCAAAACTAACTGGGAAAACGGACGTGGAGCGGGAACGCTCGCTGATTGGCTGTTTGGATCGCCGTCTCCTCCCAGTGTTGCCCTTTGGGACGACGAAATCGTGTTTTCTAAGAGAAAAGTCATCAAACAAAAACAGGGGAAACCTAATTTTCCCCATCTTGCTTTTTCTATTTTTTTCTTGAGTTTTTCGATTTCAAACTTTACTGTTTCGTGAAATTTTGCATCTGGGGACTATGGATTTCTCGATCTCAGCGCTTCAAGCGGCCATAAATGAACTATTCCAGCATGACGTCATTTTCCCGGTTTTTTTAAACATTCGTATTTTCTACACTGTTTTGTTTATTCGTAAATTAGGAAGTTCGGGCTGAAAGTTTGCCTTAGGGGGTTTTTCGAAGTGCTGAATCCGATTTTGGGGTCAAAAATAGGAAATTCCGACATGGTGAAATTCCTCATTCAGGAAGAGTTTGCAAGTTGCAAAGAAGTTTATTCGGCCCGAAGCAAGCACCGAGGTGCTAGAATTAAAACTGGTCTCATATTTGAATGAAATCAACATCATTGGAAATGTAGGAGATTCTTGGGTTTTCATGAGTCAAACGGAGTCAACCAAACTGATTGTCGCCATTCACGTTGATGACGGGATAATAGCAGTTGTCAGTGCCTATTTACGATTGGGATCTGAATATTAAGGAAGAATTGATAATACTGAAAAGAGTGAAGTTTCTTTATTATTTACAACCCCCCCCCCCTTAAATAATTAGTTAAATCCTAATCCCCTAAAGTCTCTCCTCGTGGTACCTTCACTTCGACGTTCGAGGGGCCTGGCGATGAAGTCCGTCGTTGCTGCGAGGAAACTTGGAGATGAGAAGGGCGGCACGACTGGTACCAGACGGTAGCTAGGCGTCTGGGATCAACTTCTCGAAATGCCGAACAGGAGTTAGTTGTTGCGGCGAACAATCCGTAGACTAAGAGATGCCCGTTATGGCGATCGTCAGGCTTCTACAATATCGGTCGGAGTCGCGGAATCGAGGTTGGGCCGCTGCTAGCCGATCCCACCGCTGCGGATCCGACACAGTTACCATTGCTAATTCAATAACAGTTTTTCTTGACCGACTAAAAATGAAATTTGAAATCACAGTGATGGAGCCCAACTACTACCTTGGTTTGGAAGTACTTCGCTTGAAAGATGGTTCAATTTTCATTTCACAAGAGGGATGTGTAAAGAGGATTTTGAAGAAATTCGATCTAGAGGAAGCTAATCCCGTTTCAAACCCCATGGAGCAAATACCAGAAGTACAAGAAGAACTGAACCAAGTGGATGCGCCATACAGAGAAGCGATTGGCAGCTTGATTGGAAGCAGGCCGGACATTATTTGCTTCGCGGTCAACACGATGAGCCAATACTCTGTGCATCCCAGCGAAACACATTGGAGAGCTCTGAAGAGAGTTATTCGATACGTGAAAGGTACAATGAACTATGGAATTTTATATAGAAGCCAACGAATGTCAGAACTAATCGGCTATAGTGACGCAGACTTTGCAGGAGACATAAAAACAGGAGGTTCAACTACAGGCTATGTCTTCAAACTTGGAACTGGAGCAGTCTCATGGTGTTCGATGAAACAGAGATCTGTGAGTATGTCAACTACATAGTCCGAGTAGGTGCATAGCAGGCTCAGAAGCAGTGAAGGAGCTTGTATGGCTACAATGACTTCTAGAAAGTTTTGGGATTCGGTTCAGAAGTCCGAAACTTCCAGAATTTCACAAGCGAATGAAGCATGTAGATGTTCGCTACCACTACATCCGCGAGAAGTATGCTGAAGGTTCATTTGATCTGCAATATATCTCCAGCAAACAGCAAGTTGCAGACATCTTCACAAAGGCCTTGCAGAAAGCAACTCATGGATCTGAGGAATCAGCTTGGGGTGTTCTCAAGAGACAATCTCGGAGTTCGACTTTAGGGGAGTATTGGATATTTTTATTGTTCTAAATTCAAACTCCTCAACTTATGATTGCCACCTGGCTGTTAAAAATGTTACCATACGGTTGTTGTTGATTCCAAAAGTTCTGTTTCTATTAGAAATATATTCTTCTCAAAACTATCTACAGCCCACTGTCCATTTCTAAGTATTACAGATCCTTGGTTGACTAGCCATGCCTTATCCCACACCTGGTGATCGTTGCCCCAATCACCTATATTTGTCGGAAGCGCAGTTATGTTTGCAAGTGTTCCTCTATTATGAAGGCTGGAGGCTCTGGCCATCCTCCACGACATGCATATGCATAGCCGTCTAATAAGGAAGAGTTATGGCGGGCATACCTGGGCCTCAACACGGATGCGCAAATCTGGAGCACATGTGTGGGTGTCTCGCGTGTTTGAAGCCCCATTCGGCATTGGTTAATGTTACCAGCAAGCCTGCCTCTAGTCCTCACTCCTGTTGGTAGTGACTCAGAATGTATTCTTCATACGCAACAGTCCTCCATCCTCGTAATTTCGCTAAGCTGTTCCTGATCCATGCTGTGCTAGCTACTCTTGCGTGATCTTGTCAATTCAGCTTAATCTGTAGTTTGATGAAGACGTAGTGCCCGGCCGATTCAACGGTCAAGAAGTCTTGATGCCCCAGTTTGCTGTGGGTGACTCGTTACTGCTTCATGAAGCTTTATAGCAGGTATTTCACCAAGCAGTTCCGTAGTTCCTCCTTGGATATACGGATTGGCTGAGTCTAATTCACGAATACAAAACTTCTTTACCATTGGTTGTGAGGAAGCCAATTATTGTTGTCAACCAGAATTATTAATTTATTGCTTAGAATGTTTTCGGTCTAAGCCGGGCGATAAATTGGCTGATGAATCCTCACAAGCGCGCTTCATTTCCCTAACCCTTAACTCCCGGGGTTCTCTCCGCAGTTTGGGCCCCGATCAATAAACAATCGGATAGCTTTGGTAATTGCCTTTTCTAATCCTTTTAGGGATGTTGGGATCCGTCAATTAACTCGTTACCGTACCGGTTTGCTGGGAAGGCAGTCAGTATCATCCGATTTTTCACTAATCAAACGCGTCAGCTTCCCCATATTGGCGTACGATGAGCTGGGGTAGGTAGGAATGGGGATTCCTGTTGATAATCGAGAGAGAGTTCTCAATCATGATCGTATTAATGATCAAAACCATCAACTTGATCGCGAATTCTATGTGTCGTGTCGGAATGTTTGCTTCCTCGTTTTAGAACATAGAAAAAGCATTGTTGGACGTCTAGAGAAGAAATACACTCCTATCGTGACGTCTGTTTCTCAAAGAAGGCAATATCGACTAGCCTTTGGCAGCAAACGTAGGAGAAAGGAAGTCGATGGAGAGACCAACCGATGTGTATCAGAGGATTTAAGAGGGGGGAGAGGAAATGGACCGCTACATCAAGTACCTACCTTCCGACTTCCACTAAGGATGCGGAGACGGGGTGGATACTAGTGAGGTGGATACTCAATACAAAGGGTCCGAACGTAGAACGTCTTTTTCGTTTCCTTTTCCCCCTCTCCTGTTTGTATTGGGAGGGCAGCTTTGAGTCTTATATTACAAGCTTTTTCTACCGGAGGTCTTGGAAACAGTCCATTATCGTGAGGCTCTATTTCTTTCCTGTCTCCCCGCGGCTGGCGAAGAAATCTCAGGGGGAAATCCAAGGTTTGGTCTGTCGTTACTGGTAATGTGGGTTCATGAAGCACACATAGAATTCTCATTTCCACCTCATTTTCACCGTACACAATAACTCACGCGAAGTTTAGCGGAAGTAGGAGATTGGATCAGGTAGACCTCTTGAATTCTACTACCTGTATTGGTTTATTCATCAGAGAAAACTGAACTCAACAAATGAGAACTATACATTTTTGAGCACCAAGAACTGAATTTCATAAGATCGAAAGATATCATTTGCTTCACATTGAAAAAACATTCCTGTTGTTGAACTGGATGGATTCGACACATGTAGAAATGCTTTCTCCTTGTGCATCAAGAAAGGGAAGATGTTGGTATACAAATCCAGTTCAGCAGACCCAAAAAGAAGTCTGGTTAGAGGGGCAACGGTGGTATGCAAACAACCACTTACTCTCTCATTTCGGTTGAGAATAGGCACGACTTTCAAATACTGATGAACTTAAAAATGCACCACTCAAGTCAGCTCAACCACTCACCGTCGACCATTACTCTCTAACAGCACTCAGCAGTTGGTAACAGTCATATCGACTAGGTCAAGTGATCTACACCAGTCAACTCGACCACCTCAAATGAGGTACCTATAATATCGTCTTGATCAGCCAACTATACTAGTCGCATCGAAAAGAACGAAATGCCAGCATTCCGACTGGCTTTAAAACAACCTCCCTCCTTCTTCTCCTTCGTTTCAGATCATTACCCGATGTTAAAAGTTATCAGCACTACGACCAAAAATGCCTACCAAGTGGGTGTGGCACATAGCTTCCTCGTAGTTATAACCCGATGCATAGTAGTTAATCTCAGAAAATCTCTAAGTACCTTCCACTACCTTCATAGGGGACCATCTACACGCCAATCAGAACAATACTGAGACATTTCGTCGAAATCGGATGGAAAATGCAGAAGTTATGGATCTTATTAGAAATTGACGTTTGCGCATGCGCAGTGGCTACCATCAGTCTGGGAACAATGATTTTTATAGATTCCACCTACAACCTAATCCAAATAATCCCTGAAAATTTCATTTAAATCGGATGAAAAATGTGGAAGTTGTGACTGTTACAAGTGTGAGCTGCCGCTCAGCAGCTCACTGTTCCCCCTGACAGGCCACAGAGGCCAGTAAGCCCTGATCCCCCTTGAGAGCAAATCCCCAGGCCACAGAGGCCTGTAAGCCCTGAAAACCCTTGGACAGGAACCCAGGCCGCAGAGGCCAGTAAGCCCTGAAGGAGAAGAGAGAAGACCCCAAAGGCCACACATCAAATGGGGCGTGGCCCCTTCAAAGTGCCCTCCCACCACCTTGGGCACAATCAACAATCACACAAATAGTCAAGCCACTGGATGAAGAGATGCAATTCTACCAACCAACATTTGGTGAAGTTAAGTTGGACAACCTGGAGGGGAGGAGAAGGAAAGGCCGTTGTCATACTGGAAGAGCTTCATTCCCTGATGCGCCGCCTAGCCAGCAAGTCTCGAAGTGTACTCCCCAGTCTTTGAAGCTCTCTCCCCCTGTACCGTAACGCCTTAACGTCACCGTACCGTATCGCCCTCCTGCCTCCCCAGTCAAGTTCAGAGATAGGTTTTGCCAAGTGAGTGGTGCTATTCTGAAACTGTGATTGCTCGTCCTGACCCCCCTGGAACCGTGTCGTCGTGGTGTATCGCGCGCGTAACTCCAGTCCTGTCCCGGCTACTCCCCCTGAACTCTCTCTCGCCTCTCATCGTGACCAGGACTCGCCTCGGTAACCCTGCAGCACGTGAGTGTAACTATAAATCTATCTCAAATTGGCCAATTTAGGTAGAAGGTGGAACAAAGTGAAACTCAGTTTAGTCACTATTGTATATCTAGTTAAGAGGATATCGAACTGGAACATTAAGCGTAACCATAAGAAACTTCCTAGTCAGCTTGTACAACGTACCGTAACTCTAGTAAACTTAGTCAAAAGACCACATTTTGTTCTTAACAGTAAGCCCCTCAGGCAGTGTCGGGTCGTTGGCCCCGTTACGTATCTCGAGTCAATCTTATTAAAATTACGTTTTCTAATTCAATCTTTCTTTCAACTCACCCTGGTTCTGGTTCTGACTTGTAACGGGTATCGGTGATAGGTAGTTAAACTCATTGCAAAACACAGTAACGTCAGTAAAATCATTTTTATTCAACAACCGATACACCTTAAATGGTATAACATACAGGTAAAACAAAGGTATCTTAACAGTAACCAACAGTATCGTCAAGGTGTGTCGCAGAGCCTCATCTCCCAAGCCGCCTCGGACGGAGCTACCACGACCCACCAAAGTTAAGTATAACAACAATTCTTAGCCTAAGTGTGTCGCTCTTCTACCTTTCAGTGACCCGTTACACCCCCAATTTAAATAGGAACATTTTAACTTCTCCCCTCCCGATCGACTGGTACTCTAAACCCACAGGCTTACAAATTGGTGGCAGCGGTACGGATTCCTGCAAGCGTGAACCCGGAACTATATCGGACTCGTAACTTTCACTCCTCGAGTCCGGTGTATTGACGGATCGCGCGTGGTGGCGCCCTGCACGAACCCACAAAACAAATATTTGTGCCTGGAGTATCGGCCGATCCACTTTCAAATAGTTCAAAACAAGTCAGAACCCAGGGTAGTAGGTAGGTAGGACGCCTCGTAACGGTAATTCCGAAAAGTAGGTCGCACCTCACCACTATACCTGCATTCCAACGAACTGTGTCGTCACACAGGGACACAATACAAAACCGTATCGTCATACGGGAACACACAACAACTAATACCGAACCACTAGACAGTAACTGTGACAGAGAACCGAACCGTATCGACTGTGCTGTGTTTACCCATTTTTCCGCGTCCTTACAAGTGAAACATGGTGCTCTCGGACGTCGAGGATGAGGAGGAACAGCAACCCTTCAACAATAAGGAAGCGGTCGATACACTGACCGAGACAATGAAACAAATGAACGTATTGCTCAAGAGGTATCACGAGACAACCCAAGATGGTGACAAGGACGGTATTCCACGTTCACTACTGTTAGAACTGGAACCGTGGGACCCAGATACACCGGGGTCGCTGAGTGTCGGGTCGTTTTTTGCAAATTTCGACACCGTAACCAGTGGGTTGTCTCAAAAGCAAAAAATGAGACTCTTGAGAACCAAGACAAGAGGTACTGCGAAGCAGTTTTTGATCGACAGAGACGATACCCTCGACTATGACAATGCCTACGAAGTGATACGGGACGAGATGACGAACTGGTTCATGCGCGAGAACCCTCAACATGCGGCAGCCCTACTCTGGACCATCAAGAGGAACAACCCAGAAACGCTTCGGCAGTTCGCCGATCGGATCAGGGGACTGGCTCGATGCGCCGTATTGGAGGAAGGAACGCACCTCGACCGTCATGAAAAACGAGAGTGGGTCGAGCGGAAGACTTTGAGCGCCTTCGTGAGGGGTGTCGGAAAGAAGATGAGCGCATTCCTCGTAACCAACCGTCCCACATCACTCCGCATCGCCCTGGAACGGGCGGAAGAACTCGAAAATACCTTGACAGAGACGGAAGAAACGGAGGAACGATGGGATCTCGCGGCTGTATCGGGAGAATTGAGGTGCTATAACTGTGGTGGAACCAACCACTTCGCCGCTCGATGCCCCCGAAAGGACCAACCGGTACCCCGACGGGAACAGCGTGTTGGTGATGACCGCCGGAACAGGTGGAACAGTGACGAGCAACGACAAAGAACTGATGAACGACCCGCTCCTCGATACCCCTGTATCTTTTGCGCCGCGATGGAACATTTCCCCGTGGATTGCCCTAAGAGTCCGCAACGAACCATATTTTGCAATTTTTGCGGGTGTCGGGAACATCTAGAAGAAAACTGCCCCGAAAAACGGAAACTACTGCCCGTGTCGCAACCAATCGCCGACCCGAAACACCTAAACGAGGTCAACCGTTACAAACAGGAACCGGCTGGACTCCATGTAACGGCCGTTGAACGACCAATGATACGAACCCTAAAAGTGGAAGTGGGCCTCGGAAACGAGACCCGTAACATGCTAATAGATACCGGAGCCGCCTTATCGGTACTGGCGAGACCTGTATCGGGAATTCCGATGGTACCGACCAAGGTCATGGCATGGGGAGCGGATGGGGCCCTATTACCTTTCGCTGGGGAGCAGTGTATCGACACCCGTATCGGCAAATACAAATTCAAACATAATTTCCTCGTGTTTGCCCGGAAGGGCGCGACCCTTGATTTACTGGGTCTTGATGTCTTGAGACGGGTACCAATGACGTTCACAACTGGACCGACGATGGGAATGAGAACGGAAAATGAAGCGGAATGGAGGAACATGGACCCCCTTTATTGCGAGTTGGGAAATATCGGGATGGTGTCGCAGCTCGGGAGGAGGGAGGAAACTGGGTCACCGCGTCTGAGCCTTCGTGAAAGCGCCGACACAGTCCTCCCCAGCACCTTTCGAGTTGTGATGACCCCCCCCTCACCCCCGCATCACGGAGGTTCGCAGGAGAGCCCCATCGTGACCTTCGAGGAGCGCTTCACAATGGAACCCGCCCTTGAAACTCCGGACAACGAGACCTTGACCCAACAAGAGGAGTGGAACCGAGGTGGAACGTCGAAAGTGACCGCCGCGCTGTGTGCGAGCCATGACGTCGACCCTGTATCGCCCGCGAAGACAAAGTGTGAATTGATAACTGTAACGGCGGGTGAATCGCTAGGTGTAGCGTCGGGTGTAACACCACTACTATACCGAGACGAAGAGACAGGAACAATGGGTGGATCGCCTGGTGTGTCGCCGGGTGTATCGCCCCAAATACACCAAGAGGAGGTGACCGGAACACCGGGAGTGTCGCCGGATGGATCGCCGGGTGTGTCGCCGAGTGTGTCGCCGGGTGTATCGCCCCAAATCCACCAAGAGGAAGTGACCGGAACACCGGGAGTGTCGCCGGATGTATCGCCGGGTGTGACGGCAGGTGTAACACCCTCCATATTTCAAGAGGAACTGACAGGAACACCGGGTGTGTCGCCGGGTGTATCGCCGGGTGTATCGGCAGGTGTATCGCCCCCAATAATTCAAGGAGAACTGGCAAGGACACCGGGTGTGTCGCTGGGTGTATCGCCGGGTGTATCGGCAGGTGTATCGCCCCCAATAATTCAAGGGGAACTGACAAGGGCACCGGGTGTGTCGCCGGGTGTATCGCCGGGTGTATCGGCAGGTGTATCGCCCCCAATAATTCAAGGGGAACTGACAAGGGCACCGGGTGTGTCGCCGGGTGTATCGCCGGGTGTATCGGCAGGTGTATCGCCCCCAATAATTCAAGGGGAACTGACAAGGGCACCGGGTGTGTCGCCGGGTGTATCGCCGGGTGTATCGGCAGGTGTATCGCCCCCAATAATTCAAGGGGAACTGACAAGGACACCGGGTGTGTCGCCGGGTGTATCGCCGGGTGTATCGGCAGGTGTATCGCCCCCAATAATTCAAGGGGAACTGACAAGAGCGCCGGGTGTGTCGCCGGGTGTATCGCCGGGTGTATCGGTAGGTGTATCGCCCCAAATATACCACAAGGAAGTGACTGGAACACTGGGTGTATCGCCGGGTGTATCGACGGGTGGAACGACACAAGAATCCCAAACCAAGATACAGAATTGGAACTACAACTTGAATAGCTGCGGTTACCAATTTGGTGACAGTGACGCATTGGAAGCAGAACCCATACCCGAATGTGAATCGGACGAGGAAGAAAACTTCCCGGAAGAACAAATGACAGTGGCTACCCTGCAAGCTGGACGACCGTCACTAACGTCAGACCAGAGCGCCCCCGAGGCGTCGGGAGGAAGACAACAAAGGGCTCTAGAGGCCTCGACGAGTGACGATAATATCGTTCATGATTCGGCAACCCCAAACGACATAGAAACCGAGATGGAGGACTGGGAGATGATACCGACGGATCAGTGGGACGAACCACAACCGGAGTTGGAAATAACCATCGAAGCCAAGCTAGCTCATTTATCGGGCACAGATCGTGAAGCAGCGAGAGGGACCCTCCTGAACTTTCGTGACCTATTTCAGCCGCCAACCAGTGAAGGATGCAGTCTCGAGGTCTATCACGAAATTACGACTACGCAACCCGAAGTGACCGCTCAGAAGCCCTACCCCATACCGCACGCGCTCCGAGACGTGGTAGAAAAACAATTGAAAGACATGTTGGAAGCTGGAGTCATCAGTGCCTCAACCAGCCCATGGTGCGCTCCAGTTCTCCTTGTCAAGAAGAAGACACCACCGGGCGAGGAGCAAAAGTGGAGGTTTTGTACGGATTTTAGGCAATTGAACAAGATTACGAAGGGGGACGCGTATCCAATACCTCGCCTGCAGGAGACCCTCGCGCTGCTGGGTGGTTGTCAGTGGTTCACGACAATTGATCTCCTATCCGGATACCATCAGATACCCGTGCACCCCGATGCGAAGGAAAGAACAGCGTTCTCAGTCCTGGGGAGACACTTTGAGTATGACAAAATGCCCTTCGGGCTGAAAAATGCTCCCGCGACCTTTCAAAGGGTCATGAACAACGTTTTGGATGGAGTATTGGGAAGGAACTGTTTGGTATACCTGGATGACGTGATCATTTTCTCCGCGACGCTGGAGGAACACCTTGAGCGACTTCAGGAGGTCTTCGAACGTTTGCAGGATGCCCGGTTGCAAGTGAACTTGGCAAAGTGCGAATTCCTGAAGACGGAGGTACGCTTCCTGGGTCATCGCGTCACTACGGGAGGGATCCACACCGAACCTGAGAAAACCCAAGCTGTCCGTGAATTCCCGGTACCGACGTCCTCCATCAAGCTTCAGTCCTTCTTAGGACTAGCCGGATTCTATCGACGATTTATACCGAATTTCGCAGAAATCACTACACCGCTAACTGATCTCTTGAAGAAGACGAATCCATTCGAGTGGAACCAGGTGCACCAGACCGCCTTTGACGAGCTCAAGAAGCGCCTTACCGAGGAACCTGTATTGGCATATCCGGACCTCACCAAACCGTTCGTTTTAGCCACAGACGCGTCAGGAACAGCCCTCGGAGCGGTTCTGTCTCAAGAACACGACGGAGAAGAAAAACCCGTAGCGTACGCAAGCCGCAAGCTCAACCCCGCCGAGACCCGCTATTCCGTGACAGAGCGGGAATTACTCGCAGTCGTATGGGCCGTAAGGCATTTTCAAGAGTACCTACTGGGACAACCCTTCGAATTGCAGACGGATCACATGGCTCTCACAGCTGCAATGAGATTGAGGGACCCCACCTCCCGTATCGGTCGCTGGGTTTTGCGCTTGGCGGAGTACAATTTTATACCAAGATACCGCCCAGGAACCGCCATGAAGCACGCGGATGGTTTAAGTAGGATGGACGTAGCCGCGCTGACACTAGAATTCCCGAAAAGTTTGATGATTGCGGCGCAGAATATTGATTCGTGGGTCCAAGCTACTGCGATCCTTGAAAAGGGAGGAAAGACGCGGCGGAACGACGGAGTGCTCGAGACGCAAGTTCGACTGGAAGGAAGGGACGAGTGGGTACCGCTCATGCCCGTGTCCTTGAGGGAATGGCTCCTTGACAGGTGTCACCGGAACGAGTGGTCGGGGCACCCGGGAGCGGAAACGACAGAAAAGCTAGTTCGAAGATTGGGATTTTGGCCACACTTGTCAAGGGATGTGAAGGAATACGTGAAAAGATGCGGGACATGTCAACGACGTAACACGCCGACTGGTCTTCGACACCCAATCCAGAAACCCCTCTTGCCCGATAGGCCAGGACAGATTGTAGGGATAGATTTCGTAGGACCAGTCACGTCCGGAACTACCCAAAAATACATTCTAACAGCCATCGATCATTTTACGAAGTACGCCGAAGCCTACCCCGTACCGGATTGTACCGCCGGCACCGTAGCACGCGTTCTGGCAACCCGCTATATCCCCGTTCATGGTGTACCCGAACGACTGATCTCAGATAGAGGAACCGCTTTCACGGCGAAGTCGACGAAAGAATTGTGTAATAAATGGGGGATACGGCAAGTTTTTACAACAGCGTACCACCCCGAAGGTAATGGCGTTTGCGAACGCTTCCACAAAACTCTCGCCAACATCCTTTCCAAGATCATCGGACGAACCACCGCATGGGAATCAGCGTTGCCCATCGCTCTCGCCGCCTATAGATCCCTACCGCACAAAAGTACAGGTTTCTCTCCGAACTTCCTAACTTTTGGAAGGGAAATGAGATTACCCAATGAGACCTTCCAAAGTATCAAAGGTCCACAAGAAGAGACTACTAGACTCAAACATTTACAGATAGCCAGAAACGCAGCAGTCCAATGTCTTCACAACGCATGGAAACGAAGGAGTAACATCATCAACGCACGCTTGGCAGCCAGATCGTTTCAACCTGGAGACAGAGTATACTTGAAGGAAATGCAGCCACCATCTGGAGCAGCCCGTAAACTATGGAGCCCATGGTCAGGACCTTGGGTCGTCACCCTGAAACATTCTGAAGTCACATATGACATCCGAGACATCGCAGACATAAAACGTCAGACGGTGCATATCAACAGACTGAAGCCTGCTTTCGCAGCTGGAATCCCTGACGACGCGTTTATGGAACACCTGACCGAACTGGAACGGGAACAACCCATAGTTCCACTGCCCCAAATCAACGACTCAAGAAAGGAGACAACTGAAGACCCCGATTTGATGGAGTGGGTTACAGAGGAACCCTCTAACCAAAGCACCCAGACTATAGACTCACCTGATACCACAGCAATCATCACGGAAACGGAGCAGAGCCCCGCTGGACCCTCAGGTTCCACGACCAGAGAAACGCCAGGAAGCTCCGCCACCCCCCCGCCAACAGTAACAACCCCACATCAGCAAGAGATCTGGGACCAAACCACCGAGTCCCCTGACACACCACCGAGCGAAAGGAACGAACGACCCGTAGCCTCACCGTCACAGCAGCTAGCCACAACCAGCCGCCAGACCAATGAAGACACGGTGAACCGTCCCGAGCCGAGGTACTCACTGCGACCCCGAGTACCGGTGAATTACAGCCAGATCAATACGGGGAAGTGATGACTTACTGACTAACTATGACTACGACTATGACTAACACTTACCCGACATGGAACAAACACGAACACATACACATAAACATCTAAAACATAAACACACACATGCATTAATAAGATTGAACTCGAAAGGACCCCTCAGGTCAACAAGTTAAACAGGACCCTTCAGGTCAAACCATTTAACTAGGACCCTTCAGGTCACCTTCCCAAGCCCATAGACCCGGAAAACCCGTTTGTAGACCCTTCAGGTCTAATCATGCTTAACGAATCGAAATGTAAACTGAGACTCACCGTGCTTTCAAGCCTGGATTGAGCCAAAACTGCGCTGGTTCGCACTGAAGTAAATGCCGTACAATTTCAAGGGGCAAAATACTATTAGGGGCAACTTGTGGTTTCTAGGATGACGTCTCAACACCTAAGGGATCCCCGAGTTCAGAAGGGACCACCACCGCCGGATGAAGATATCGCCCTTCTCCACCGTTACCTCGATAAAGAAGAAGCGCGTCTCGCCGCCCTACCGCGTACCGTTCTTAACACCACAGAGCCCCCATATAATCCCCGTTTTGTTATGCCCACTTTGGCCACTCTCATAAAATTCATGCTAAGGACTGAAGAGCAAAGGGCGAAAACCATTCTCGCTGAAGCCGCCCTAGTCTCCGTCACCGAGATAACGGAACTTCTCCCAACATACCACCGCATCGCCCAGGAGAGGGACATCCTGCTCGAAAAACAAGATGAGTGGTTGGAGGAGAAACGTCTCCTTCTGCAGGCACTGGTGGAGCATGAGCAACTCGACACCGTGCCGGTACAGGCAGCTGCGGAGCCACCCGCGGCGATGACCGAGCTGGCTGAGACCCAAACAGCAGAAACGACGGAGGACCCCACCGCCTTGCCCTCTTCAACCAAGGAGGCCACATCCACCACCACGACAACCACTCCTACAAAGAAGAAAGAACAGGCACCAAAGAAGAAGAGCAAAACCACTTCATCGTCCTCCTCCTCTTCTTCGTCGTCCTCCTCCGACTCTTCCTCGTCGGATTCGTCCTCCGACTCGAGCACCAGCCAAACCAAGAATCGGAAGCAGAAGAAAACGGGACGGAAATTGAACAACATACCATCTGTTGTACCCCAACCATCCACGGCCCCAGCAACCGAGCCACCACCTATGGAGCCAGAAGAGATCACGGTATCCGTCACCCCGCCCTCACCTGTGACCCACCTCGAGGAATCCCTGTATGAAGAGGCACCCGAGACACCGTCCGAGATCCATGGACAGGAATTCGTCACATGGATGTCAACGCCGCAGCGGACTCCACGAATTCACCTCAAGCGATGCGAGACCCCCAGAACCGTCTCACCCTTGGTCCTCCGACTGAAAAGGTCGTCGGCCCCAAAAGGACCAAGGACATGTCCCGTTTGCACGCGCCCATGTCAGCAAATTCTTAAATTTCGCTGCATGGCCTGCAAAACGTTCTGGCAGAGGTTGAAGAAATCGAACGAAGCACAGAGGGAGCTGCCAACCTGCCCGGACAGCCACAAGGAGGAGCGACAACCATCAACCTGCCCTGGATGTAGACGGTACAAGTATGAGGCTGGGCTGCGACGAGCGTACCCCTCGCAACCCTTGCCCATACCCAGCGTCATCGAGGACGACGCTGGCTCCCGGAGCGGTGGGGGATGTGAGCTGCCGCTCAGCAGCTCACTGTTCCCCCTGACAGGCCACAGAGGCCAGTAAGCCCTGATCCCCCTTGAGAGCAAATCCCCAGGCCACAGAGGCCTGTAAGCCCTGAAAACCCTTGGACAGGAACCCAGGCCGCAGAGGCCAGTAAGCCCTGAAGGAGAAGAGAGAAGACCCCAAAGGCCACACATCAAATGGGGCGTGGCCCCTTCAAAGTGCCCTCCCACCACCTTGGGCACAATCAACAATCACACAAATAGTCAAGCCACTGGATGAAGAGATGCAATTCTACCAACCAACATTTGGTGAAGTTAAGTTGGACAACCTGGAGGGGAGGAGAAGGAAAGGCCGTTGTCATACTGGAAGAGCTTCATTCCCTGATGCGCCGCCTAGCCAGCAAGTCTCGAAGTGTACTCCCCAGTCTTTGAAGCTCTCTCCCCCTGTACCGTAACGCCTTAACGTCACCGTACCGTATCGCCCTCCTGCCTCCCCAGTCAAGTTCAGAGATAGGTTTTGCCAAGTGAGTGGTGCTATTCTGAAACTGTGATTGCTCGTCCTGACCCCCCTGGAACCGTGTCGTCGTGGTGTATCGCGCGCGTAACTCCAGTCCTGTCCCGGCTACTCCCCCTGAACTCTCTCTCGCCTCTCATCGTGACCAGGACTCGCCTCGGTAACCCTGCAGCACGTGAGTGTAACTATAAATCTATCTCAAATTGGCCAATTTAGGTAGAAGGTGGAACAAAGTGAAACTCAGTTTAGTCACTATTGTATATCTAGTTAAGAGGATATCGAACTGGAACATTAAGCGTAACCATAAGAAACTTCCTAGTCAGCTTGTACAACGTACCGTAACTCTAGTAAACTTAGTCAAAAGACCACATTTTGTTCTTAACAGTAAGCCCCTCAGGCAGTGTCGGGTCGTTGGCCCCGTTACGTATCTCGAGTCAATCTTATTAAAATTACGTTTTCTAATTCAATCTTTTCTTTCAACTCACCCTGGTTCTGGTTCTGACTTGTAACGGGTATCGGTGATAGGTAGTTAAACTCATTGCAAAACACAGTAACGTCAGTAAAATCATTTTTATTCAACAACCGATACACCTTAAATGGTATAACATACAGGTAAAACAAAGGTATCTTAACAGTAACCAACAGTATCGTCAAGGTGTGTCGCAGAGCCTCATCTCCCAAGCCGCCTCGGACGGAGCTACCACGACCCACCAAAGTTAAGTATAACAACAATTCTTAGCCTAAGTGTGTCGCTCTTCTACCTTTCAGTGACCCGTTACACCCCCAATTTAAATAGGAACATTTTAACTTCTCCCCTCCCGATCGACTGGTACTCTAAACCCCCAGGCTTACACAAGGAATTCACGTTTGCGCATGCGCAGCAACTAATATTAGTCTGGGGACTACGATTTTCATAGAACATCATTTAGACGCCAATTCGAACAATCCTAGAAAATTTCATCAAATTCGGATGAAAAATGTAAGTGTTATGGCTGTTACAAGGATTTTACGTTTGCGCATGCGCAGAGACTGCTGTCAATTTTGAGACCTTGATTTTCATAGGGGACTGTCTACACGCCAATCCGTACAATCCCTGAAAATTTCATCGAAATCGAATGAGAATTGTGGAAGTTGTGGCTGTGGCAAGGATTTCACGTTTGCGCATGCGCAGCAGCTAATATCAGTCCGGGGGTGATGATTTTCATAGGGGACCATCTACACGGCAACCCGCTTAATCCCTGATAATTTCATCGGAATCGAATGAGAATTGTAGAAGTTATGGCTGTGGCAAGGATTTCATGGCAGACACGGAACCAAAATCGTTCAGGAAGGTCTAAAACGTAAAACGCGAGTGGAAATTTCGATTTTGGAGAACTTTTTTTTCAACCTTGAAAAGTGAAAAAGCTCCCGCTACCTTGGTAGACTCGAAAGCAAAAATCACACTCGATTCCAATCATAAACTCAATTTTAAATGCTTGCATACGAGTCTGCAACACATTGGGACATTTTCATGTCAACCACAACACAACAAGGTAGTGAAGTAAGGTTGTTAGTTCAACACAAGCATCAAAGTTTTCGTGACGATTTTTCAGTTCATGTGCCAAAGCAAAATGTAAGGTTGTTGATTGTTCTCTACGCAACTCAGTGAGTCTATTTTATTTATTGGTCGCGTGAGCCAGATTTGCTTAGTTTTCGTGACGATTTTTCAGTTCATGTGCCAAAGCAAAGACATGAAAATGTCAAAAAAATACAAATTACCTGACACTAAAAACCCCTGCTTCTGTGTCGAACTAATCGACCATAAATACCTACCTTCGTACTGGAATAACTCAACCCAACTTCGATAGTCCAACTAGCATTTGGGCTCCATGAAGACCTCATGTAAACGATCAAACATTGTCCACAGTTTCTAATTGCTGTCATTTTTCAGTAAGCCTTGATTATCCTAAAAAAGGTAAATACCAAACCTTTGAGGACTTTCGACCAATACCCAAGCTCCCTCTGCTGGTTAAGATTGTTGAATTAATTGCTCAAAAGCAGATTAAAAATTACATTGATACCCAATCTATTGTCCATCCTCAACAGTTTGGCTTTCAGCGTGTAAAAAGCACATCGTCTGCAGCATGCTCCCTGGTGGTGGATATCCTTGAATCCCTTGAGCAGGGCAAACTGACGGCCATAAGATTGTATGATCTGACCAAGGCGTTTAATCTGGTATCTCATGATATTCTTGTTGCTAAGCTTCGTCATTCGAGTCAGAGCTTCAGGTCCTGATGCTCCATCGCTGGCAAGTCACCTGGCTACCACTGACACCTTGATAAGTGATTGGTGTTCTGCGAACTCCCTAATCCTAAATAAAGAAAAGACACAAAACCTGCAGTTCAACCTGAGTGGTCCTCTGAAGGGTTCGGTGAACTTCCTGGGCATTCAGGTGGATAACCGGTTGTCCTGGCAGGTTCATATTGACGGCCTGGCTCCCCAATCAGCGAGGTGTAACTTTGTCTTGTTACGGCTATCAAGAGCTGTCTCGTTCGACATCCTGAGGACTGTTTGTTTTGCTTACTTTATGAGCAGAGCATGGTGTTCCCTTATGGGGAAACTCCGTCCATTGTGGAGCTGTGTTCCGTCTGCAGAAGGCTGCTATTCGAATCATATTCGGCCTGAGTTATAGGCAGTCGTGCCGTGGATATTTTAGGCGGCTGCAGAGTCTTACCATTACTAGGCTCTATTTATTTCACTTGTTAGTTCTCACGAAGAATAATCTAGAACGCCTACAACGAGGATGCGATCTGCACGAGCATGCAACCAGATCGCGTTATGCCATACGACCTCCGCTGGCTCATCTCTCTACCTCCCTTCGTACAAATCCTCTTCAGCAGGGAGTTTGCTTGTATAATCGACTACCTGATCGGATTCGGGCATTACCGGCTGATCGATTTGGAAAGAGCGTGAAGGAGGCACTGAATGAGGCTGAACTGTATACTGTTTTGGATTTTTTAAAGTTGGAATTTTGATACTAATTATTTGTTTTTGTAATTATTTATATGACATTTGTGTTTTATGTTCCCTTAATTTAGTATTCTGACTATTGTAATGCCATCTAGTAATTGGTTCTACAATAAATAAAAAACGTTTTGACTTTGACTTTATGCAATTATAAGTATACCTGCTAAACTGCCTTTACTCCACCATCTTCCTGTTCCAATGATTGGCACCTAGTTTGGATGTTCTGCTCACTTTTTGAACTGCTCAAGTCCTACCCAAGATCTAACTGTGGCTACAAAGTTTCTTTACTCGTCTATCAAAAGACCTTACGTGGGCACTGAGCACTATATAAACCGTATTACTCAACGTTTCATGTTCACATAACTTTTATGAGCCTTTCAGATTCAATTGCAGCCTCCCCTTCGATCCCTCAGCTTCATTACTTATAAACTACAAGTGCGAAGGGGACACACTCAGCTTCTATTCAGGTGACTTCCTTGCACTACAATGTTTTATGGCGTCCTAAGTCCTAACCCTGAACGTTCCTACGAGTACTTACAGCAGTTTGAGAAGGTTAAAAAAGTTCTTCTTGAAAGTAGGTTCGCCAATGAAGAAGGAATACTGCCTGCTGATGGACTTGAATGTACCAGAACACTGGTGTGAGTCGATAAATGTTCCTTTTTAACTTCCTCTTTCGTGTAGGAAGCGATCTAAAAAAAAATCAACAAACTTGATTATGAAAAGGAACTTAATAGTGATTCGCAGTTCTACTACTAATATTATAAAAGTCATGTGCTTGGTTGGTTACAATGCGTTTGGTTCGTTTTATAAAAAGTGTTTAGTTGTTGAGATTTCGTAAGTCGTCAATGTATTTTGTGAAGCTACTGGGCTATCCCATAATAAACCTTTATGTGCATTAAATGTGTTACAATATAATGAAAATTATCTAATTTTCCCATAATGAGAAAAACAATAAATCATGGATATGTCTAGGAAGATGTAGGGAGGAAGATAAAACAACATTGGTGTATAAAGACGAAATGTGTATTTATATATACATCATTTTGTTGTTTTCCTCTTCTTAATTGAAGTAATTAATTACACAATTTATTAAATTACAAAGAAAAATTTATGTCACGGCCGGAAATCGAGTCTCCCACACTAATGATTCTTCTAGTCTAGTTACCTAATCGTCGCATGATAGGCAACACCCCTAATGACCATTTTTACGAAAATGGGATCTTAAGTTATTCCTATTCCTCTTCTCCCGTTGCATAGAGTTTTTGGCTTCACATTATTCCTATTGGATGAAGGAGTCATGGAAACTCGCAGATGATAACAACCCCTATCAGCCTAAGGCAACAGCCCTAAGCAACCAGTTTTTTTCTCGGAAATTTGTTTTTGCGTCATACCGGGCTGAATAAATGTTATCTAAAATGTTTATAGCTAATAGATAAATTACATGAACGTATTCTAGTTTCTAGCAAACGATAAAACTTTCATAAGTAACATGGGCTTGAAAGATCGACATGAACGCTCGCCTGAAAAATCGATTTTGCTGGAATATAAAAGGAACCACACTAACAATAAATATACCTTCGGTTAGCTCAGGTTTAGGTGAGAACGCTAGACTCGTCCTTATCAACTCCTCCTCAGTCCGCACACCGTTGATTTCGCTTTTCTTTTACAAGCTTATCGTCTAAAACTCTAAAACAGGCAGAACTAGAGATGGGTCTCAGAACTAGGCAGGTTCTGAGGCAGAAGTTCTGCCGCAGAACACGAAAAGAAAACGCAAAACCCTTGCGAACTAAAATCTGTAGTACCCATGGGGTGGTCAAGAAGGGTGGAGGTGGAACTGGCGGGGGTGGAGGACAACTCTCTTCTACGTGTATTAAGATTGTATACTAATAACTATTTGATAACCTACCACGTCTGTATCAAATATCAATCTACTTTGAAATTTTATCGCAGATCTATTATTTCACTTTTTCTGTAGGTAGGTAAGTTACTAGGTACCTGGTATGTTGTTCCTCGAAAACTTCTTTGTGTTCCGTGGGTTTAAGTAACTGACAAGTGGTACCACTGGCAAGGGGGATAGTAGTTTCATTGTGAGGTGCGGTGTTCATATTAGTTTTTTTCTTTATGGATTTTACCATAATTTGTATTATTTATTGACAAGCGATGTGATCAGAAAAGTGAGTAGAAGGGAAAACGGAACAAGTGAAGCCAACAATGTATCAAAACCGATCTTCAGCTGGAGCGGCAGGGAATGAAGTGTTCAGTGAAGAGACCTTATCTAAGTACTTAACCACCTAATATAGGTATCAACCTTATTTTAAAGACGATTGGGTTGCAGAAAGATAATAAAATACAGGTACCTAGTAGTTATGGTTATACTTTTGGCAAATTTTAGTCTACCAAATTGAAAATATCCACTCGCATTTTAAGTTTTACAGCTTTCCAAACCATTTTGGTTCCTTTTCAGTCTGTAGACTGCACTCTATCCCAGGCTCAGCTATAAGAAACCAGTGTCCCCTGTGTATCTTGAGGTTTTGGTGAATTATCTCAAGTTAATAATCGGAAAAAGTGTGACACATAACAGTTCATTTTTCATTTTTCAAGTTGCTGAATTGTAATTTTTTCCAAAAAGAAGAAAGTTTTGAAATTAGTGAAGTTTGAAAAACACTGTTGGGTCATTTTCCTGGAAAGGTACAATCGGTATCCCAAGATTTTAGAAAACTTAAAGTTCGACTCAAGTTCTGCCAAAAATCAGGGATTAACCTCACACCATACTGATTGAATTCCGACGAAAGAACACACAGTGGGACGCTTAATTAATTAATTAAAAATTGAAGACGAAAACCTATCGAAAGAAACCTATTGGCGTGGTTTCCGCGTAAAGGAGAATACTCGGAACCCCATCTCCATGAGTAGCGAGAACTGGGAGTTATTCCAAAAATTGAACCAGGGCGGGACGCAGGTGTAGAAAAGGGTTAAACCAACGTGGAACACGGTTTTTCTGATAGCAACCTAGAAACGTCCGAAAGTAACCAAGTAATCTCAATTTATCGGTTTTTCGAGCCAAAACTTGGAACCAGGGGATTTTTACGGTTGCTGAATACAGTTTTGAGGTCGAAAAATGTAATTCAATGTATTCAAATTAAATTGTTAACAACTTGAAAAAAAGTCTTTCATCTCTCCAAAAGCCACCATCACCGGCAGATGAAAGACACAAAATTCCTGGGTGGCACTTAGGTTTTCAGCTTTTCCCGCGTTCTGGTGCTGTTCTGCTGAAGTGTAACCATATCGCTGGAACCAGCTCGGTAAAAACAAGAACTAGAGACCAAAAAGAAAAAATAATATCGATTTCTTGCCGTTCTTACAGAGGGCAGATGAAAGACAGACGGTGACTGTGACACCACAATTTCGCAACTGACTCCACTTGCGCACGCTTCCACACAGAAGGAATACGTTTCCCGCCGCTTTCTTTGATAACCTAACGACTAACCTCACCTCTTACAGTGGTAGTAAAACCGCGGGAAACGATAAAAAGCTGCCAAAATACGAAAACACAAAAAAGGCAGATTAAAGACAAAAACCTCCGGACAAGCACATTTTATCCTCCTGCTCGCTTTATTTGCTTCTGAAAAAATCTGCAAATCCTTTTTTTTCATGTCCAGGTATATGCAATAAAGAATCACTACAAATTCAGGCCGCTGCTTTCATAGGTGAGTCACAGTGTTCAAGCAAAGATGACGACCTAGGGGTCCAGACATGGCAGATTACTGGACATTTAGCAGTTTAAACTTTAATTTCTACATTTTAGCGTGAATAAGTGCATATTTTATTGATTGCCCGAAGTAGAACAAAGTTGATAGTTTATGGAGAATCTTGTAACGCGCATAACTATACGAAGTTATTGTCCGATTTCCATGAAATTTTCAGGGATTGTGCGGGTTGGTGTGTAGACGGTCCCCTATGAAAAACGTCATCCCCGGACTGATAGAAGCGACTGCGCATGCGCAAACGCGAATTCCTTGTAACGGCCATAACTTCTACATTTTCCATCCGTTTTCAATGAAATTTTCAGGGATGTTACAGACTAGTGTTTAGATGGTCCCCTATGAAAATCAGACGTTTTTTTTTTTGACACCCAAATCATAAATGTGCATTCGGAATCTTCTCTGGACAACGATTCGCCCTTTCTGGGAAAATGACCCTGTTACGTTTAACAAAAAAGTTGAACCTAAGAAATTTGTCACTTTGGGGTAATTTTTTGCGTATTCTGCCCGTACAAAAAAAAAAATGTTAATGAGCTGAAAGGTCACTCTTTCCATTGGTACCTTCAAATTTGTATATGAGGATAATCTGAGGAAGTTACGGTCATTTTTATAAATTGAGATCGAAAACACGAAAAAAATGTAATTGAACAAAGTCGGTTTAGTTGGGGGTTTTGGAAAAAATTTTATGAGACAAAAGTTGTTGGAAATTTGGCGTAGAATCAGTCCTTGAAGTTTCTATAGTTGATTCGGGGATTCCCTGTATACAATCCTGTTATGGATTTGAGAAAGCTATGTGCCATACCCACTTGGCAGGCTTTTTAACGACTTCTTAAATACCGCTCAATAGAATGTTAATCAAAGAGATTTGTCGAAACGTGAAAAAGTTGAACATTTTCATTATGAACTTTCCTTGTTGAGAAAATTGATTTTTCGCCGATAACAACGCTTTCCTTCTCACCTGTAGGTTGGGCGGGGGAAGTAAAAATGAAGATTGACTCGAAACCTCCTTACTTTCCTTCCTCTCGCTAGACTGACGTGACCCGGTAAAATAACGCCGACTAGGTATTACGAATTTAATAATGAAGTTACGACTTTTTCTACAGCATAAATCTCAGTGTGTACTTGATTATAAGAGGCCTCCAGCACGTGCTCCTCTGAATTAAGCGGGCAAATAAAATTTAATATTCATTGGAAGGCGCTATTTTTCTTGGCAACTAACGACGAAAAACGGTATCGGAAGCCCCGTGACCCCGAGGAAAATTAAATTAACGGTTGGCTGTCGTTTGGAAATGAATCAAAGGGGTTCACTAGGTACATCGCGAAGTTTTAATTAAAGGGACCGCGGCGGTTATGAATTATTTTATGATTTATACGTCGAAAAATAGAAAGCCGCAACCACAAACAATGTCAGTAGATAATGGGAGGATGAGGTGTCGCATCATTTATTATTGCAACACATTAGACAACCAGTATGAAAACGTCTACCAAGTGGGTGTAGCACATAGCTTCCTCGTGTCCATAACCCGATTATATAGATGATCCGATGCATAGTAGTTAATCTCAAAACACCAATCTCTAAGTACCTTTCACTACCCTCATAGGTGACCATCTACACGCTGATCTGGACAATCCTAGAAAATTTCATCAAATTCTGATGAAAAATGTAAGTGAGTAGTGATTGGATCAAAAAATTCCTTGGCAAGGCTGGGAGTCTACAGAGCTACGACTGAGACACTGGGGCCTCGTGGTAGGTTGAATAGGATTTGAGATTCTCACGTCACACGGCAGGGCGACGAATTCACGGCTGTTACACGGATTTTACGTTTGCGCATGCACAGAGGCTACTATCAGTCTGGGGGTGATGATTTTCATAGGCGACCATCTAAACACTAATCTGCATAATCCCTGCAAATTTCATCAAAATCGGGTAGAAACTGTGGAAGATAATATCTTCCATATTATGGCCGTTACAAGGAATTCACGTTTGCGCATGCGCATCGGCTTCTATCAGTCCGGGGATGATGATTTTCATAAGGGACCGTCTACACGCCAACTCGCACAATCCCTGAAAAGTTCATTGAAATCGGACAATAACTTCGTATAGTTATGCGCGTTACAAGGATTTCATGACAGACACACAGACAGACAGACACGGAACCAAAATTGTTCAGAAAGGTCTGAAACGCAAAACGCGAGTGAAAATTTTGATTTTGGAGAACTTTTTTTTTTTCATCCTTGAAAAGTGAAAACAAAGCTTCCGCTACCTTGGTTGACACGGAAGCAAAAAATTGTTCTTTTTGAAAAAATACTACGGCGTGGTATAAATAAATCAAAAAACCAAGTGTAAGGAATGTTACCATTCCTCAAAGTGTTTACACAATGTTCCACGAGTAAGTAAAGTAAGTAAACAACCATTTCAGGTTGGATTTTCGTCCGACTGCCATTCCTGGCGTCGCGGACGTCATCAGCTGTCTTCCAGAGGGAAGATCAGAGAATTTGTTCTGATTTCGCTCATGGCTTCCCATTGGCCTCACCGTCCTGAGTTGTGACGAGGGGGGCGATGAGAGCCCTGGTCGACGAAAAATGCACGCTGCCGGCGATGAATTCTGAACCCACGACCCCGCAGAGGTCGGTCCAAAGTCGACAAAACAACAAGGCCCCAACGACCGTAGCTACACCGCTGTCCACCATGTTCCACGATATCCAAGACAAATCAGTATCTAAACGTCTGCCAAGTGGGTGTGGCACATAGCTTCCTCGTATCCATAACCCGATTATATAAATGATCCGATGCATAGTAGCTAATCTCGAAACTTCAGTCTCTAAGTACCTTCCACTACCCTCATAGGGGACCATCTGCACGCTAATCTGGACAATCCTAGAAAATTTCATCAAATTCGGATGAAAAATGTAAGTATTATGGCTGTTACAAGGATTTTACGTTTGCGCATGACATACATACATGCGCAGAGACTTCTGTGAATCTTAAGGCCTTGATTTTCATTGGGAACCATCTAAATACTAATCTGTAACATCCCTGAAAATGTCATTGAAATCGGATGGAAAATGTGGATGTTATGGCTGTTACAAGGAATTCACGTTAGCGCAAGCGCAGCGGCTACTATCAGTCCGGGGTGATGATTTTCACAGTCATTTTCACCGTCTAAACGCCAACCCGCACAATTCCTGGAAATTTCTTCGAAATTGGACAATATCTTCGTATAGTTATGCCGGTTACAAGGATTTCATGACAGACAGACAGACAGACAGACACGGAACCAAAATTGTTCAGGAAGGTCTGAAAAGTAAAACGCGAGTGGAAATTTCGATTTTGGAGAACTTTTTTTTTCAACCTTGAAAAGTGAAAACAAAGCTTCCGCTTCCTTGGTAGACTTGAAAGCAAAATAGTCACCAACTGAGTTATCTTTTCAGACGAGTAATCTATACAGAAAAATAATGAACCTTTGTGAAATAATTTGCAGCGTCTTCGATTAAAGTTTCAGATCACTCAGTTTTTGTGCTTCCTTAGCAAGAAATTTCTTAATGAACCTACTAATAATGAAAAGCCGTGTTCTTTGCAGTCGTGTGAACTATATTAATTATCAATTATTTAATTTAAAATTACCATTGTGTAATAATTTGCTAACACCAGCTAATCCGACCGGCTGTTTCCCCTTACTGAGCATCTTTATGGAGAAATATACCAAATTTATTCAAAAGAGCAGGAACATAAGTAGGCTTGGAATATGTAAGATGTCTGACGTCGACCTTTATGAGCTGTTACACTGCTTTGTGGGACCTCTTTTACATCGTGAGCGGTTTCCGAGTTTATTGTTGTAGAACGGAGCCAAGGAAATTGGCCACGTGCTGTATCACTCCGAGGGTTTCACTTTCTTCGCGGATTTACATTACATATCGTTTCACCCGCTGCTTCTTTTGAGGGGTTTCTTTCTTTTTTGAGCGCAGCCCTTTAATACGAGTAGAACGTTTTTTAGTTACTCTGGGGTACACCTTTTAGGTAAGGCTGTTGGCTCTTTTGGATGAGTCTCTTGACCTTAAAGAGGAATACGAAGATACTCCGAGAAGTTCAGAGGCAACCGGATGAAGGAGATTTTACTTCAAGACAAATCGTTCAAGAATGGTATTCCAGAAGGGACTGAATGTTAACTTGAGAGCTGACTGTAGCACGAATTAGGCTAAAGGGGACGGGTGTCTAGTCTTATGCAGAGCTCCTCGTCACAGTGGAATTATACACTTTGTGTGGTTGATTACAACTTATTGATATTTTACAATAAATTCATAGGACAATTATTACTATTTTCAAAACACACAACACAATGTACCGGATCTAAACATTCTACAGGTTGTTCCGGCCACATGACATCGACAGTATCTACTGTACTGTAGTCACATTCTAAATTCCCCCTCAAGCTGGATGTTGCTGCTGCTGAACTCCCAAGCTTGAAGTCAATGACAAATGTTTCAGTGCCCTGTTAGCGGTTTGGTAATAATGTCTGCTGCCATGTCTCCAGTTGGTTTGTACTTTAGGTCAATTCTTCCTTCAGCTACTGCTTGTCAAACAAAATTATGCCTATTATCTATATGTTTGGTACGTGGATGATGTACCTACTGGATTGTGAGCGAGTTCTCGAGCGCCACGTAAGTCACCATACTCCGTCGCAGGTCCTTCTTCCTTCATCATTCTTAGTTCGACTAGTAATCGTTTCAGGCTGATCGCCTCTTTTGCTGCCTAAGTTGCTGCCATGTACTCAGCCTCTGTAGTTGAGAGTGCTACCGTACGCTGTTTACGAGCCTCCCAATCAACTACCCAGCAAGCAAGAACGTAAATCATGTCTATGACTACCTGTCGTCATTAAACGACCTCCAGTCAGCATCGACATACCCATGCAGCTCTCCCCTGATTTTGTCTAGACAGCTCATGATTAAGACTTCCCTTCAGATATCTTAGCACTCGTTTTGCTGCTACAAAATGCTCCTTGCGGTAACAAGAATTGAGTTGACTCAGCATGCTAAGGGCCGGGGGTACAATACCCGTTTAAACGTCACTCATCGATTAAACTACTGTGTAAACGGAGAATGCAGTTTAGGGCTGGGGTACAAGTTCCTAAACTACGCTTTTAGTTCCTGATAAGAGCTAAACTAAGACTAAAGTTAAACGATCGCTGATGGCCGTTTAAGCTGAGCTTAGTGGGTAATAACGAGAAATATTGTTACCAATGTGGTGAAGTATTTTGGTTGAGGTTGAATTTTATTAAATACATTGTAGTAGCTGCTCAACTATGTTACATTATTCACGTACAATTTTAGTGTAGAAGTTAGTCTGTACAAATATGCATTAAATTTAAGGAATACCTAGTTGGAAAAAGCATTCAACAATTTGAACATTAAATAAGGAAAATATTCCAGCGTTTTATTCAAGTTTCAATGAACTAAAGATAGTTATTTCAAGAACGGAATCAACAGAGGTAAAGTCACAAAAATTATGAAAAAGGTACAATTGTGTATTTTTCGGAAAAAATATACAGAATATCTCAAAACATTATTGATTTGTGATAGGTACAGTCATTTAATAAATAGATATCAGTCAGGTCCTTTACTCAGTTACACAATAATTGATACCTACAGAATAATATTGTATTGATAAAATAAAATGGGAAGGTAGGAGGAAACGACCATTAGGAATAGGGCAGCACCCCACGTAGGAGACGTATCTTTAGTTGAACATGGTAATCACCTGAAAAAAAGGAATGGGGTGTGAAAAGAGTTGTGAAGTAGGTAAGTAACTATGAAGAAGACGTGAGAAAGTACTTCAAAGAATGCATCTATAGTATTACGAGCAATTTGAGCTACATGAGTTGCTGTAGGTGCCTACTTGCTGGTTTTGTAGGAGTGCTTTTTGGTAATACATTCTATCAGGTATTCTACCGATCGTTATGATTATTTACGTACATCAACCAATATTCGGAACAAAGTTGCTTGCTAGTGAAAGAAATAGTAGTTATCACTACTCACTTTCACATTGTCGTCGGAGGTATTCGGCTTGCAAAATTTCTTTTAATGACAAGAAATAGGAAAAAATTAATATGTCGAAAGTACTCACCACATCTTCGAAAACCCGGTTCTTGGACGGGAAGACTCTTTCTTGAATAACCGATTTTTGGGTCAATCATGAAAGTTAATACGTCGTTTTCATCGTTGGTTTGTTTTTATTTATTTTTCGACACTCCTTTCTTTCACCACTAGTGTATTACAATAAATAGAAACGCTAAAATGAAGGTTTTTGAGCCGATTGAAGTAAAAGTCGTCCGAACTTTTATTCTAGCAAAACTCACATTGAGGTTTTAGGTTATCCTGATTAACGTGAAGTTGATGTTTATTCCAACTTCTGCCTTGAAATTCATAAAAAATTTGCAGTTACGAACATGGAACAGCATGGAACCTTTATAGTTCCATGCAGTTTTGTTCTCTTTCTCTTCGTCTTCGTCGTCTCTGGATTCCTAAACTCCAGTTTCTTAAACCAAGCTGATAAGGACTTGTACACCCTGCCAAACGGGATCTGTAGTTTAAACGGTGTTTCAAAATTAAGCTAAGCTTAGCTATATCCCCGTTTAAACGATGACTTGTACCCCCCCTAACTGAGTGTGCCAAATCAGGTCTTGTGGATGTAGCCAGGTACATAAGAGATCCGATTAGATTTTGATACGGATATTTTTTCATCTCCCCCTGTATCAAATCTCTCAGCTTCTGAAGCTTTACGTTCACGTTTTCTGGTGAGTTTACAGGATTAGAATTCTTCATTCCAAATTTCTCCATAATTCGCTTGATGTACTTGAATTGAAACATCTTGATCATGTCATTTTCTTGCGTAATCTCAATGCCAAGTGTGTAGTGAAGTGCTCCCATATCTTTTATTGAAAAATTTTCTTTCAGTCTGTTTTTGACAGTATCCATTGCGTGCTTTGAAGTAGTGGCTAGGATTAGATTGTCAACATGCACTCCAATTATGGCGAGGTCTCGATCAATCTCCCCTGTATACACGCGTGGATCTGCGTATGATGGTCTGAATCCACTCTCCCTGAGTCTTTCATAAAGTTTTTGGTACCACATCTAGTATGATTCTGAGATAAGAGATGGCACTAGTGTCGCCCCATACTTTCATCCGGTTTATCTAAGCTCGAACGAATATTACTTTCATATCTGCCCATACAATTCTAAGACACTTTCTCGAAGGGGTTCAACACAAAACTGTGGCAAAGTTCCTGGCTAGGCTTTAGCGAATGTTCTAAAACTTCCTCCTTCATCCCCTACCGGCCTTCCATTGTGGTATTTCTCGAGTAAGCGCGTTCGATAGAACAGGGAAGTCTCATTTCATCACTCTTGAGTAAGCAACGTCGTACATGTTAACTTGAAAACTCGCGTGAAAAACCCCCTGTGTCCTCTCAGCACGAGAAAATCAACGGAAATGAATGGAAAGGAAATCTAAAGCTACAGTATTTGAATTAACACAACATAAAAACAGCTCTCGAGAATCTCCGAGCAAAAAGCCGACACCAGGTGGAGGATTACATTAAAAACCGATTGACCCACTTCTGCCGTCTACCGACTGCCGTTTTGCATATCAGCCTCGCAGTGGTTGTTTTGCAATGTCGGGGTAATTCCGATAGAATGTTTCCTCTCTCGTCAAAATGTCATTTCAGTTAATGCTTGTCGTGCAGACTCGGGTGTCACCGACTGAAAATAATGTAACTAAGCTAGTTCGTCTTTCGCACGTGGACAGTTTGGGAAGCTACTGTTTCCACATCAGCGTGCTCTTTGTTTTTCACGCTTTTCTTCGACGTTGCTTGGAGCCACCTGTGGCATCAATAGTCTTGTTTGTGTGAAAAATATCAAAGCTTAATTGATTTTGACATAAAAAGCCCCCAGAAGTTCACTAAAACAGAACACAAAACGCTGCAATTTATTACACAAAGGTTTATTGTTTTTCTGTATACATCACTCGTCTCCAAAGATTGTCACCATAGGTACTACCTAGCAACCACATACCTACATCAAAATCAAGTTTATTTGGAAGAAATAAAAGCATCACAACTGGGAGTTGTGGATGCCTTCGTGAAGAAATTAGATTACTGGTTGCTAAGGAAGCAAAACTGAATACAACTCGAAGAAACGAACAGCGATCGCGTTTTGGTTAGCTGAAAATTCAACGGAGATTAGACCTCTTTTGTGATTCTATTTTATCGAAGGGAGCGAACGGTTTGTCCTGCAGAGCTCCGGGTGGTCTTGCAATTTTTTAAAATCCTATACTATCTAAAATTGGTTGAAAAAAACGATACCTTTATTTCGAGAGTTTTCGAGCTAGCACTTGAAAATTTCAACCCTTATTTTCACCCCTTAGAAGTGACTGACATCAACCAAAACTTGACCCCAATTGGAGCCCATATACCAAATTTGAACCATATCTGTCCAGGGTTGCTAAGAAAAGTGCCGCGTACGGCGGACGGACGGAAAATTTTTCATTCGATTTTCGGATGCTACGTACCTTGAAACGTAAAACGTCAAATTTTGAGGGGTTAAAATTTTTTCTTGATCGATTCCAATGGCTTATTATTGAAAATAATAAACCAAAATCGTCATGTTTATATTCTCTTGAATTGTTTGTTTTAACTTCTTACAAATTACGCCTAATCGTGAATGTGTAATTCATCGTGTATTTGATTTTGGCTCTTGGAACAACTATGTGACCTTTTGGCAATTCGTATTGACAATTTTGGCAATACCAAATCAAGAATAACTTCACTATGATGTCATTGAAGAGTCATCATATTATCTGCCTAAATAATTGATTTTTTCTTGAAAGTGGATGTATAATTTACTCCAATAAACCTTTCAAGATGTATCATAGCAGGTTTTCTTAGAATTGTTGATAAGTGCGTCATCAGAAGGAAAAGACGGTTCATGTCTTTTGGTGGTTTATTGCGTTACAACGAGGGTTCCCTGACAAGGGGGAAGGAAAAGGGCTGAAACGTGCTCCCGATCTGTTCAATCAGCTAAGAAAAGATTCAGAGTAATGAGCAACAGGCTGAGGAACCCTTCAAAACAGAGGGATAAGAAACCGGATAACGAATGATCCACGGGGAAGTAATGGCGTTCCTCCTTGATGGTTTGTCTTCCTCTTCGTTCCTTATAGATGGGGTAAAACCTGCGGTTAACCTTCCACTGAACAAAACCCATTTGTCAGTCCCCTTCCCCGCTCTCTGAGACAGTCGGTGATGGCTTCACGATTCATTGTAACTAATCACGTGACATAATCGAGCCTTTGAGTAATTAGGCACCTATTTTCATAACCATAATCAATTGGTCATATTTCTGTCATACAACTTAAAAGTGTAATTTTGGTTTTCTATCATGCTGATAATCATAATGAGTTTATTTATGTCAGAATATACATTCCACAATATTAACTACTGTTTATGGACTTTATACTGTTTACGGACGTTTAACTACTACTATTTATGGAGTTGCTAGCTCAAACATCTCAAGCATAAGCCTGCTACAAAATACCATCAAAATGGATTCATAACCAATAACTCAAGTCATTAGCCATCTTGTACATGAAGTACGTCAGGAGAACAATATTTTAGCGATGTCACTGACGGATAGCTTGAGAATCTCTTTTAAATTTTCCTGAGTTAAAAATTGTAATTTTATTGAAAGAATCCATACCTATTTTGCTAGAAAATTGTGTATGAGGCCGCAGCCATTCACTGTGGAGAGGGACAAGCTTTTCACAGGTGCAAAGTCGGTTAAGTTTTTCGAGTTCCAAAAAAACCCAACATTCCATCAGGATTCAAAGTCATCAATCCACAATGTCTCTTCACACAGTAGTGAAAGTACATTATCATCTTCCGAATCACATTATTAACATAATTATATCCTTATAATCTCTTGATCATAGAGATATAATCTATTGATCATAGGGATTTCCAGGGTGTCTACACTTTCGATGGGCATAACTTCAGATTTCGATTCTGCAATATATTTCCAACAAAAAATGTCTCTTAGCAATTTTCTTTTAACCCACTCAAAATTCCTTTTTTTCACTTTGAAGTTTTTTTTCGCGTTGTCGACCTCACGGCACTGATATGGTCATACTTCCCTTATTTCTCCTGAAAATTCAAATCTGACTACACCGTTAGAAAGAGCGCTAAATTACCAAGCTACCTAAAGCAAAGTCAAAATTTTAAGCAATAAAATAGTATCAAAAAATCAAGTCAAATAGTGAATTTAAAATTTTTTTTTGAAACTTGACTTTCTTCGACCATCGTTTTCACTCTAAATCCCTTCCTATTTCGATGGGCGCTCTTCGGAGAAAACATGCTCAGCTTTCCAACGGTCTATCAATTTTTCTGTTCACAAATCAAAAAGAAAGAGTAAATGAAGTTTGAATGTCAAAAATGTGTGTTTTACAAGCAAATCCAGTGTTTCAAGTCGGTTTATGGTCCCCTCGATCTCAAAATGGCTTGACGATTTTAGTATCATTTTCTATGTAATTATTTACGCTGAATCTAATAGTGATACTTCCGAATGATTCCGACTGCTGGAAATTGGATTTTTCGAAGAAAACCTTCGTTTTTCGTACATAAAATTCGCATCGTACATAAAGTAACACCTTTCTACTCAATAAAAACACCTAATTTCTAGCTGATTGAAGTTTTTGTTGAGTAGAAAGGTATTAATTTATGATATCTTCCATATCTACGAATAATGCGCATTTTATGTACGAAAAATCCACTTTCTAGCAGTCGGAATCATTCGGAAGTATCACCATTGGATTCAACGTAAATAATTACATAGAAAATGATACCAGAATCGTCAAGCCATTTTGTGATCGAGGGGGACCATAAACCGACTAGAAACACTGGACTTGTTTGTAAAACACACGTTTTTTGACATTCAAACTTCTTTTACTCTTTCTTTTTGATTTGTGAACAGAAAAATTGATAGACCGTTGGAAAGCTGACAATTTGAGCATGTTTTCTCCGAAGAGCGCCCTTCGAAATGGGCAGGGATTTAGAGTGAAAACGATGGTCGACGAAAGTCAAGTTTCAAAAAAAATTTTAAAGTTCGCTTTTTGACTTGATTTTTTGATACTATTTTATTGCTAAAAATTTTGATTTTGCTTTGGGTAGCTTGGTAATTTAACGCTCTTTCTAACGGTGTAGTTAGATTTGATTTTCCAGGAGATTTAAGGGAGTTATGACCATATCAGTGCCGTAAGGTCGAAAACGCGAAGAAAAACTTTAAAGTGAAAAAAAAATAGAATTTTGAGTGGGTTAAAAGAAAATCGCTAAGAGAAATTTTTTGTTGGTGAATACCTTGTAGAATCGAACCCTGAAGTTATGCTCATCGAAAGTGTAGACACCCTGTATAAAGTCCCTTCGTTTGAAGCCTTTTCGTAGAAACAGCTGAGAATAGTATTTGTCTGGACTTGGATATTTCTTGTGCCTCCCTGGCGGTTGTTATGAAACATCCATAAAATCATCTCAACATATTATGTTGACATATTATGTTGACACTATTATTAATAGTGACCTCTTTTTCTATGAAAAATACATAATACAAGCCCCATTTAAATCATGTGTCCGGCTCCTGGAAGAAGAAAAATATGCTTTATTTGATTATAATATTATAAGAAGCAAGATATTCGGAGAGGCAAGTATAATCATGATGGATCGACTGATTAGAGTTCGATTATACTAGCGGTTCACAGTATGATCTCAGTTACAATATAGGTACTTATTTACATAATAATCAACAGACTATTCTAAGCGTAATGTACAGGGTAAATTAGGTATGACGACGCACCCATTCACGGCCCTATAGTCCATACTCAGAAATTGCTCTTGCTCGGAGCTGCCAGGCAATCCTACAGTAGCAAGGTTACTATCAGCCTGCCCTAACAAATTCACGTATGCAACCCTCTGTAACAGGACTATGGCTCCTGAACTTGTAAGTACAAATACACAAACGTGCAACAATCAAGTAACAAAGGTCAAGGCGGATGGGTCTTTATGTTATCAGGACGCCAAATGAACTTTGCCAATAAGCTTGCTAAGTCTTGAAAGTTTGCAAAATTTTGAGCCAAGGATTGGAGCTCCACTAATACGATGGAAGGGCCTTGACTGGCCTGATTTAAATGAATGAAAACCATAGTTGAAAGTTTTCGCAAGTTCACTGATTATGGATCTAATGTACTGATGTGAAAACAATTGTTACTTACTCCATCTTCATTGTTTCAGAGAGACTGAATGTGCTGTACGTGCAGAACTGGACAAGACTGGTAACAGAGCAGCTGAGGCAGCTCGAAGCTGACGTGGTCCAAACGATGAGGCGCGAAAGCCTGGCGGAATCTGACCATCAGTGGTCGTTTTCGGGATCGCTTCTCTACTCACTCACAATCATCACCACGATAGGTAGGTTCGTTTGATGATTCGTTTATTCGACGAGTCTGAATAGGAGTTGAATGGATGGGTAATAATATCCTTGGGGGTAAGGAAAGTTGTGCATGGGTCATGATAGAAACTGTACAATATGCACCCGCATGTTATGGCAGAGCCTGCTTGTCTCTTCATAACTTCTTCAAGATTCCTATTCTACTTCCGGGGGTGATTCTGAAAATATGAACGGAGCTGATGGAGTCCCTGCTGAACTAGATATGAATAGAATTATTGGAGGATTTCGCAGTAGCCCTTCGGTTCGACATTTTTTCACATCTATCCAGCATCCCGTGAAAGAATATGCACTATTTTAATCAAAGCACGAACTGGATGAAACTTTGGGAAATTACCACAAAAATCAATTATTTCAGGGTTCCTTTACTAACCCACTATTGGAGGCTACTAAGTAATTGTTACCAAATTACAACTACTAAATTATTCCAAAATTCATCATATATGTTCCCAAAATTTCCCGTTTTCGATCATTACAATTCACGAGCTTAAAGAAGTTGCTTATCATTTCTAATAATATTTAAACATTAGATATTTACTTGCGCTATCGATAACATTGTGGTCCTTTCGACTTGTTCGAGTGAATAGAGGTTACTAATGAGAGTTCGAGGTCACCGGCACTTGAATGGTCTTCGCAGAGATCGATTTTCTTTGTTTGGCTTGTCGATCTTCATCTTCTTCTTCTTGTAGTGCCCTCTCCATTACCAGAGGTTGGCGATCATCTCTGCATATAAGGGATTCCCTGGAACGGTTCTAATGGTTACAGTGACAAAGATGTAACCATTCCAAATTAGGTACCGGTAAAGTTCCATACAGCCTTGTCCAAAATTGGCTTCCTTATATACAATTGATTTTATTTTGGAAATTTCATTACACGGGAAGAACGACTTTTCATATGGCCACTATATTCAATAGATGGATGTATAGTGTGAGTCTCCACTCACTGGGGAACCTTTCCAGTGAAGAGACTGGGTTAATTCGTTAACTCCCTTCCGATCCGAATTTGTCATAGCCACCCGCGGCGATGATTGTCAGATTCGGATCCGTGGTCAGCTCAAAAGGTGACGTCACCCCCCCCTCAGCATGAAGACGCCGTCTCCAGCCCGAGCGTCCCTCCCTCGGCGGGGGGAGCCAATCAGAAGTCTCCACCTGGCAGGCGCCCGTCCGTCGAGGGAGCGGAGGGGGACCATCCAGAACAAAACCAACGAGCAGCCCCCTCCACAGGCAGACCCCCTTAGATATTCAGTAAGAGTCACCGTGAGCCCTGCTGCCCGTGAACTTGAGCCTGCTAGAGTCAAAACCGCCCCCCCAAATACTTTCAAGACGCTTTTTCGTAAGATCCCTGACCATCGAAATTGCCGTCTCGCGCCGAATTGATCTGGTTGAAGAACCCTTGGATTCACTGGACGTCCGTCGCCACAACCACCACAACCGCCACATCACACCTGGAAGGATACCTCAGGGCCCTGACACGTGTGAGTGAAAACTATAACTTACCTTTAAACCATTGGCCAATGCAGTTAGGACAGTGCGTAGAAGTAATTCTGAAACAGTTGGACAAAGTCGTAATAATGAAAGTTGTAACTTAAAGCTAAATACTTACCTGCAACATAAAGTTAACCTATACTTACCATACTCACCTTTGTTGAAAACCTGGAACGTTGAACTGATATACTCTGGAAACCTGAAACACAAAGTCAAATTGGAGTTATTAAATTGTACATTTGAAATATTATCTGCAAATCTATCCTATTGAACATTTAATCTTGTGCCATACTTACTTGTGTTGTTGCGCCCATCAGGCTTCTTTTCGACACACCCTTCGGTGTGCCTAGTCAGAAAACCTTTTGATTATTTAATAAATTTACCTTTTATTGTTGTAAATCTGCATTTGAATATCTTTTCTCATTTACCTGGTTCCTCAGTGTGAAAACCGGAGCTTGGTGACGCGTCACACTCCGCCATCTTTTCCGAGGCGTCCCTCAGACACCTTCGTAGGCCCCTTCGGCAGCGTCGCATTTGGCGGACGCCATTTTCTCAGTAGGACGCCCTTAAGGCTAATATTTCAGATTGCATCATCCCGAGGAATCCGACTGGCCGCTCCACCGCCTCGTCACAGGTAAATACCACACGCTACCCCTTGTAAATTTAACTATTGTTTCGATATTTGTTTGTCTTCCCCTTCCCCACCTGAGCTCGCCACGTTAGGTTTTGTGTCATTCGGTGAACTTGGGATCGGCACGTGGCGTCACAACCTCGTGCTGCTACCAACTACGCCGCGGAACGAAACCTTAACCCTGTCGAACGCAAATCCCGCTTACAACTGGTATGTCGCCACAATCGTCACAACCACCACGAGTAAGCCGGGACGCTACCTCTGTGGTCATCGACACAATCGCCACAAGTAGCAGGCCTACAAATTTGGTGGCAGCGGAGTGGATCCCGGTGTGAGTAAGCCTCACACGAACCCACTCAAACTCGTAGGCCGTTCGACACGAGCTCAGTTCTAAATTTAGAGTCTATCGAAACAAACCTTGAAAATAAAACACACTGAGACAGGTAAAAATAAAAATAGGTAGGCTGTACATCCATTTTATTATACAGGAAAAGTGACATTAGAAGCAGCCTTCCGCACGAAACGACGCGAGAAGACGTCTCTTCTCGTAGTTGTATTTTTCTCGACTTAGACCGATTCACGCCGACAGACTTCTTCGTGCCTAGGTGGTAGTTAGTACAAATCGCTACCATGTTCCTCAATAACCCGACATCTAGCGACAGGGGGACCGAAACCCAATCGTCCTCCGGCACGGAAGCTGTAGAAACAATGACTCAGACAATGAAGGAGATGAACATTCTCCTTCAGCGATACAATAACGTAACACATGAAGCAGATAGGGAGGACATACCGCGCTCGGTATTCCTCGAAGTAGAGTCGTGGGACCCAGACGCGACCGGTGCATTAAGTGTTGTGTCGTTTTTTGCGAATTTTGATATGGTGACCACGGGTTTGACCTCGCGACAACGATACCGTTTACTCCGCACAAAAGCGCGGGGAACCGCTAAGCAATTCCTTATCGATCGGGATGATACGCTCGACGTAGACAACGTCTACGAGATCGTCCGTGACGACATGATCAAGTGGTTCCAGAAGGAAAATCCACAACACGCCGCCGCACTCCTGTGGACAGTCAAGCGGAACGCCACAGAAACGCTCCGCCAATTTGCCGACCGAGTCCGCAGCCTCGCCCGGTGTGCCGTCGTGGAGGAGGGAGGACAACTCCGACGTCACGAACGCCACGACTGGGTAGAAAGAAAAACCCTGAGCGCGTTCATACGTGGTGTCAGCAAAAACACGAGCGCACTGCTCATCACAAATCGCCCCAGATCGATCCAGGACGCGCTGAGCAAGGCGGAGGAATTGGAGGAGACCCTAGACGACACAATCGACACAGACGAACGTTGGGACTTGGCGGCCATTACCAACGACCGCCGATGTTACAACTGCGGAAGTCCTGAACATTTCGCTGCCCGATGCCCGCGAAAAGACGAACCCCTACAGCGTCACAATCGACACAGGGAAGAGGACCACCGCCAAGATAAACCCAACGAGCGCCGAAGCGCCGAGAAACCGACCCCACGATATCCGTGTATGTTTTGCGCGGACAAAACGCACTTCCCCGTAAATTGCCCATTCAGCCCGAACAAGACCATATTTTGTGACTTCTGTGGCGTCCGAGAACATCTGGAGGAGGATTGTTACAAGAAGAAGCGTCTCCTCCCCGTGTCGCAACCTGTCATGGCGCCGGCACATTCAATGGAGGTCGCCCGTTACAGGAAGCCAATCGAGGAGGCACATGTTCCCGCCGTGGAAGCTCCGATGTCGCGGACTATGAAAATCACCGTGGGGCTGGGCCCGGAGGAACGAGAGATGACCCTGGACACCGGAGCGACGCTTTCGGTACTTTCAACCCCCGTAAAGGGGATTCCAATTCTCCCAACCCGAGCGATCGCGTGGGGAGCTGATGGAATGCCCCTACATTTCTCCGGTGAACAGCGCGTCGTCACGAGGATCGGCGAATGTGTATTTGAGCACACATTTTTAGTATTCGCAAGGAGAAGCGCTACGCTTGATCTTTTGGGGCTCGACGTACTTCGAAGGGTGCCCATCACATTTACAACGGGACCGGAAATGAAATTCCGCACCCCTAAAGGCGTCATCCGCCCATATACGCCGGTCGACACACCCGAGGAAATCTACAGCGTGGGGGTAGTGTTGCGGCCTGAGGGGCGGGAATTTGGGACGTTTGCGGATCAAAATGAAAGTCATGATCACAACGCTCCTCTCCCTAGCACCCCTTCGGCGGCAACAACTGCCTCCGCCACGCAAAAACTATCGTGCGTGGATTACGAAGAACCGGACGACGCTTCGGAGGTGCGGGCAAATTTCGCCACAAATCAAGATGGCGCCAGAAGCCTGAAGTTTTGGAATCGGCAGTTCAAGGGCGTTTCTGTCCCTATCGATACACCCGTTGAGCGGTACGACGATACACACCACTACAAAAACTTGACGAAGGATCCGGCCCAAACCCTTCCACTTCCTCCGAAAGTGCATTTCGGCGCACCAATTTCACAACGTTATGCAACCCCCACTACGCCGACCGAATTCCAGGAAGTTGACGACGCAAGCGACAGCACGGACCCCGCACCGGACTCTGATGAGAAAACCTCCCTCGAAAAATGCCTCGATCGGATGCTCCACAACTACCATCGGACTTATGTCGATCACTGGGATCAACACAGTGCGACACAGTTCGACACGGTGGATCGGCACAGTGCGACACAGTTCGCCACAGAGGATCGTCACAGTGCGACACAGTTCGACACGGTGGATCGGCACAGTGCGACACAGTTCGACACAGCGGATCGGCACAGCCCGACCCAGTTCGCCACAATCGACCCATGTGTTGAACCATATCCCGATATAGTCGATACCCCTGATGAAACGAGTTCTAACGTATCCCTTAGAGAAGAAAAGGCCTGCGCCGGGATTTGTTCTATTATTCCCCCGATTCAAAACTATGAAAAAGAAGTATGTATCAGCGCCGCGCCAGACGGTCTAGAAGAAGAGGAGTGGGGAGAGCTACCGACCGACCAATGGGAAGCCCCGTTACCCGAGTTCGACGTGACCTTGCAAGAGAAACTACGACATCTCACAACTTCGGACGCGGAACCAACTAGGGAATTGTTGTGTAAATTCCGGGACTTATTTAAGCCACCTACGGGGGAGGGATGTCGATTGAATGTATCCCACGAGATAGTTACGACTCAACCCACCGTTACACAACAAAAACCCTACCCGGTTCCTCACGCCCTCCGCGACGTCGTTGAAACTCAAATCAAGGATATGCTGTCAAATGGGGTAATTAGCCCGTCGACTAGCCCATGGTGTGCGCCTGTACTACTCGTCAAAAAGAAGACGCCGCCGGGAGAAAAGCAGCTTTGGCGATTTTGCACGGATTTCCGACAGCTCAATAAAATCACCAAAGGAGACGCTTATCCTCTTCCCCGTTTACAGGAGACCCTTGCGATGTTAGGTCAGTGTAAATGGTTCACAACCATCGACTTAATATCGGGTTATCACCAGATACCAGTTCACCCCGAGTCAAGGGAGAAAACGGCCTTTTCCGTATTAGGACGTCATTTTCATTACGAAAAGATGCCGTTTGGACTGAAGAACGCGCCCGCTACATTCCAGCGAGTCATGAATGATGCCCTCGATGGAATCCTCGGAGATCATTGTCTCGTTTACCTGGATGACATCATAGTATTTTCCGCCACTCGAGAGGAACACCTCCAGAAATTGACTCAAGTTTTCGATCGATTAACCGAGGCCCGTCTTCAAGTGAACTTGTCAAAGTGCGAGTTTTTGAAAAACGAAGTTCGCTTTCTAGGTCACCGCATCACGCCCGAAGGAATCCTTACCGAGCCCGAGAAGGTCAAGGCCATTAAGGAATTTCCCGTACCTACCTCGGCGTTGAAACTGCAGTCGTTTTTGGGGCTGGCTGGGTTTTACCGGAGGTTCATACCTCGATACTCGGAGCTCTCGGTGCCCTTGACCGACCTCCTCCAGAAGAACCGACCCTTCGAGTGGACAAGTAAACAACAACAAGCGTTCGACGAACTCAAGGTCAAGTTGACCGAGGAACCCGTACTCGCCTTTCCTGACCTGAATAAACCCTTTGTGTTGGCCACCGACGCTTCCGGCTCCGCTTTGGGGGCTGTCCTCTCGCAGAACTTCGAAGGGGAAGAGAGGCCCGTAGCATATGCGAGTCGAAAACTAAATCCGGCCGAAACCAGGTATTCCGTCACGGAGAGAGAGTTACTCGCTGTTGTGTGGGCGGTCCGCCATTTTCAAGAATACCTCTTAGGTCAGACCTTTGAACTTCAAACGGACCACATGGCACTCACGGCCGCGATGCACCTCCGCGACCCGACATCACGAATCGGGAGGTGGGTTCTAAGGCTCGCTGAATACGACTTCGTTCCCCGATACAGACCCGGAACTCAGATGAAGCATGCGGACGGATTGAGTCGAATGGACATAGCCGTTGTGAATCTCGATTTCCCGCGCGAACTAATGATCGCAGCACAGGATCTCGATGATTGGGTCCAATCGATGGTTTTGAGTCGCGGTAAGGAAGGATTGCGCAAAGCTAACGGAGTGTGGGAAATGAGAGTGCGACACGATGGTCGACACGAATGGGTACCCCTCATCCCTAGTTCACTTCGCGAATGGTTGATTGACAGATGCCATAAGAATGAGTGGGCAGGACACCCCGGAGCCGACGTGACGGAAAAGGTGGTGAGGCGACTCGGAAACTGGCCCGGACTATCGAGAGACGTCAAAGAACAGGTGCAACGTTGTGAAACATGTTTACGTCGCAATACTCCGACGAATCTGAAAAGCCCGATCCAGAAGCCGCTCCTCCCCGAGAGACCCGGACACATCGTCGGCATCGACTTCGTGGGGCCCATCGTGACAAATGGAAAATCCAAATATCTCCTTACCGTGATCGACCATTTTACCAAATATGCTGAAGCATACGTTACCACCAATTGTACCGCCTCAACTGTCGCGCAAATTTTAGCAAAGGAGTTTATACCGAGACACGGTGTACCCGAGAGACTTGTTTCGGACCGCGGAACCGCCTTCACCGCCGGATCGACACGCGAGCTTTGTGCCCAATGGGGAATACGGCAGATCTTTACGACCGCGTACCACCCAGAAGGAAATGGGGTGTGCGAGCGTTTCCACCGAACCTTGACCAATATTTTGGCGAAAATTACCAAAAAAACTAAGGACTGGGAAACCATGTTGCCCGTAGCACTCGCAGCGTACCGATCCAGCCCACATAAGAGTACTGGATTTACTCCAAATTTTCTTACCTTTGGGAGAGAAATACGCCTCCCGAACGACACCTTTCAAGGACTTCGAACACCTTTACCTGAATCCTCCTTGTTGAAGAATCTCCGAATGGCCCGTGACGCCACGACACAATGCCTACACGAAGCCTGGAAGAAACGGACGGAAGCAATCAACGCCCGCCGCTCTCTGCGCTCTTTTGAGGCAGGGGACATGGTGTACCTGAAAGACATGCAGCCGCCCCCAGGTGTCGTTAAAAAATTCTGGAGTCCATGGAGTGGACCGTGGACGGTGCTGAAAAAACACTCGAATGTTACTTATGAAATCAGGGACTCACCCGACATAAAACGTCAGGTAGTACACATTAACCGCCTCAAACCGGCCTTTGTGCTGGGTGTACCGGATGATACTTTCCTGGACCATACCGAATCCACTCAAACCAAGGCAACAGACGAAATAAGGAACAGCCACGAACCAGAAAAGGAGACACAGGAAGAAACAATGGAGGACTCTGATGAGGAGTTGCGATGGCCGCCTCCAAACCCGGCCATGATGGAATGTGGCGATGTGCCGACCGGATCTCACGAGAACGCTCCCACTACACCGTTTTCGGAACAGTCAAACCAAGGGACTGCTTCGCCACAACCGACTCACCTCGAGGACGCGGATCGACACTCAGATCGCTCCTCGATCAGTGAAGAAGATAAAAGCGTCAGCTACCCTTTGGAAAAATCAGCCGAGAATTTAGCGAGAAACTCACAACACCCGGTCAACCACCCCGAGGAAACCCGCCCTACACACCAGGGTGATCGCCTCACAGACCGCGATCGCCCCAGTCAGCACAACCGACACAGCGACCTCACTCGCCACGACGATCAAACTCGCCACAGCGAACATAATCGCCACAGCGAACACAACCGCCACAGCGAGCACGATCGCCACAGCGAGCACGATCGCCACAGCGAACACGATCGCCACAGCGAGTACGATCGCCACAGCAAGCACGATCGCCACAGCGAGCACGACCGCCACAGCAACAACCCCCACCAGGAACCAGTGGTGCGCAAAGCTGAAGAGCCGTCGACACCTGAAGGTCTACCTCCTAAAAGACCCCGAGGAGAAGCGCCAACCGGAACCACTCCATATTCGTTCCGCCAGCGTGACCCTTCCGTAAATTATAAGCAACTCCACTTAGGCCGAAAGACAAACTGACTGACTACTAGGAAAGACTGACCACGACCTTGACACATGGTCCTTCAGACCAACAAGTTTAGCTTGGGTCCCTCAGACCAACCCATTTCAATTGGGTCCTTCAGACCAACAAACTTCACTTAGGTCCTTCAGACCAAGCCGAACCGTTACTTCTGCTACCTTCCTAACAAGGCCAGAATCATTTGTGTGAAGTAAAATGAAATCCATTCCTGAGTCACTTTTCCTAGGCAGGATGTTACAGTAGGGCGTTTATTTGTTTGTTGTAGGATGGCACAAGAACCGCTAGATGAGTGGATAGTGGACGGGGGTCCCCAGTCGCCGGACCCCATGGTGGAATTAATGAGGAGGCGAACGGAAAGGTTTGTCGCCGGCCTTCGAGACCAGTCGCCGGGACACGTGAACACGCCCGCGCCACCCGACGACCCCTATGACGTGCTTGAGACTTTGGCAAACTTCGTACGGTTCACGATGTGTGGCGATACACCAACCAGCCGCCACACTTCCGGGAATTCGGCGCTCCTCACGATCCTCCAGATACACAGGTGGATTCCCATCTACCAGAGGATCGTGCAGGAGCGGGATGCGTTGTTGGACCGCCAAACCAAGTGGCTGCTGGATCGACAACAACTGGTCCAGCAACGGGACGCAGCTGTGGCGGAGTCCAAGGCAGCCAACGCACAGGTGGTAGTGGAGCCACCTGCGGCGAAGACCGCTACACCTGAGGCAATCAACCAGTTATCTGCAGAGGCACCTGCGGCGAGGTCTGCGGAGGCTGAGGGGAAGTTGGCTCGCTCCCCGGCTCCGCCCCCCGCTTCGTCCCCCGCCCCGTCACCATCGCCTCAGCCCGTTGAAGTCAAGAACCCTCCGCTCGACCCGTACGTGGCCTTGACACCCTTGCATTCGCCACCAACGACGCCTCGACCACCCCGGCGCGCTCGTGGCAGGGTTAGCTCCTATGAAGAATCCACCACCCGGGACGTACCACCAACACCCGGGCGCTCTCCCATGACATCCAGCGAAGAGGAAGCAGAACCATCAAAAACGATCCCGCCCCCGGCTCACCCGAGGATCGTTCTGCGGATAAGCCGAAAGCGACAATGCCCCGTCTGCACCAAGAAGGTACCACAACTCTTCGTCTTCCGGTGCCCGGGATGTAAGGAATTCTGGCAACGCCTCAAGAATTTCCACCGCCAGGGACGACCGCTGCCGGAGTGCCCCGAAGACCATCGGGCACAGCGCGACCCAGCCAACTGTCGCGGGTGTCGTCGCCACGCCTACGAGCTGGCCATAAGGAAGGCGCGTCCCTTGGCTCCTCTGGGAATACGCAGCGTCGTCTTTGACAACGCTGGCTCCTGGAGGGAAGGGGGATGTGAGTCTCCACTCACTGGGGAACCTTTCCAGTGAAGAGACTGGGTTAATTCGTTAACTCCCTTCCGATCCGAATTTGTCATAGCCACCCGCGGCGATGATTGTCAGATTCGGATCCGTGGTCAGCTCAAAAGGTGACGTCACCCCCCCCCTCAACATGAAGACGCCGTCTCCAGCCCGAGCGTCCCTCCCTCGGCGGGGGGAGCCAATCAGAAGTCTCCACCTGGCAGGCGCCCGTCCGTCGAGGGAGCGGAGGGGGACCATCCAGAACAAAACCAACGAGCAGCCCCCTCCACAGGCAGACCCCCTTAGATATTCAGTAAGAGTCACCGTGAGCCCTGCTGCCCGTGAACTTGAGCCTGCTAGAGTCAAAACCGCCCCCCCAAATACTTTCAAGACGCTTTTTCGTAAGATCCCTGACCATCGAAATTGCCGTCTCGCGCCGAATTGATCTGGTTGAAGAACCCTTGGATTCACTGGACGTCCGTCGCCACAACCACCACAACCGCCACATCACACCTGGAAGGATACCTCAGGGCCCTGACACGTGTGAGTGAAAACTATAACTTACCTTTAAACCATTGGCCAATGCAGTTAGGACAGTGCGTAGAAGTAATTCTGAAACAGTTGGACAAAGTCGTAATAATGAAAGTTGTAACTTAAAGCTAAATACTTACCTGCAACATAAAGTTAACCTATACTTACCATACTCACCTTTGTTGAAAACCTGGAACGTTGAACTGATATACTCTGGAAACCTGAAACACAAAGTCAAATTGGAGTTATTAAATTGTACATTTGAAATATTATCTGCAAATCTATCCTATTGAACATTTAATCTTGTGCCATACTTACTTGTGTTGTTGCGCCCATCAGGCTTCTTTTCGACACACCCTTCGGTGTGCCTAGTCAGAAAACCTTTTGATTATTTAATAAATTTACCTTTTATTGTTGTAAATCTGCATTTGAATATCTTTTCTCATTTACCTGGTTCCTCAGTGTGAAAACCGGAGCTTGGTGACGCGTCACACTCCGCCATCTTTTCCGAGGCGTCCCTCAGACACCTTCGTAGGCCCCTTCGGCAGCGTCGCATTTGGCGGACGCCATTTTCTCAGTAGGACGCCCTTAAGGCTAATATTTCAGATTGCATCATCCCGAGGAATCCGACTGGCCGCTCCACCGCCTCGTCACAGGTAAATACCACACGCTACCCCTTGTAAATTTAACTATTGTTTCGATATTTGTTTGTCTTCCCCTTCCCCACCTGAGCTCGCCACGTTAGGTTTTGTGTCATTCGGTGAACTTGGGATCGGCACGTGGCGTCACAACCTCGTGCTGCTACCAACTACGCCGCGGAACGAAACCTTAACCCTGTCGAACGCAAATCCCGCTTACAACTGGTATGTCGCCACAATCGTCACAACCACCACGAGTAAGCCGGGACGCTACCTCTGTGGTCATCGACACAATCGCCACAAGTAGCAGGCCTACAATAGTATAATACTATACACTATAATACTATATGAAAAGTCGTTCCTCCCGTGTAATGAAATTTCCAAAATAAAATCAATTGTATATAAGTTATTTTTAAAAATATAATAGGTAACAGGTAATAGGTAAGTTTTTTTTTGTTTTTTGGAACAAACAAAATTCAAGAATATTATAAAAATCGAATTTTTTCAACCAGTTGATCTAGTTGAAGTTATTTTAATGGTTTCAAACAAACAAGAAAACTTTTATTTTATTGAGTGTTCAGACACCTCAACTTCTGACTTCTTCTCTCTGATCAGCTTGTACATTTGTGAACAGCTGATTCTGAATGTACTCGTCAGATCCAATGGTTTATTTAGCCGAAAGTGAAAGTGAATGTCCTGTCTCAAATGATCACGGAGATCAATTTTCGACTCAAATAAGCTCAATTCAAGGCACATTCGAATTTTGTGCCTTATCTAACTCAGCTGACCAGTGAGCGCTATTTTAGACTGAACTGAGTTTCTCATTTTACTTTACTAGCTGATCCAGGGGCATAATTTTCAATAATGCCGATGCTGAGTGTGTTTCAGTCCAGGTATTTCCCTGGAACGGTTCCAACGTTTACAGTGACAAAGATGTAACCGTTTCAAATTACCGGTACAGTTCCATTACCCGTACTGCCTACCGAGGGGGGTCAAATCCCACTATCATGACATGGAAGAAGCAGGCAGTCAAATCCCTATCTTCCTTCTTCCATGCTTATGATCTAAACTTTCAATACAATAGCTTCATTTTCCTTGAAAATTCGCTAAAAGGAAGGAATTTGAACAAGTTTTACAAAAGAGACAATTTATTATAAATGATAGTGACCAATCAATTCAAGGAAAGAATAATTTTTCGTTGCAGTTTAAGAACTAAACATGACAATAATAAAATAATAATACTGGAGAAAACTTCCATGCTAACCAGTCCATAAGATCCCTTCCCGGTCAAGAGCCATTCCATGATACTAATATATTTTCACTCCATGGAAATAGTAAGGGTGCTTCCTGCTACAACATGGAACAGCACTGAGAACAAAATCCATGCTTACCGGTCCAAAACCCTTCCCAGTCCAGAGCCATTCTCCATGATATCTTATCGGTTTGTGGAATCGGCAAGGGTGCTTCCCGGAACATGGAACTGAACTGTAGACAAGTTCCATCCTTACCGATCCGAAAGATCCCTTCCCGGTCAAGAGCCATTCCAAGACATCTTATCAGTCCGTGGAACTGGACCGGTAAGGGCTGAGTTTTTGTCACTGCATGGAACCGTTACAAGTTGATACTCGGTTCCACAGTCCCGGTACAGCAGTACCGACACACCTCTACTGCATATCTCTCACGGTCCTGCGCCAGGTGAATCAGTTTCGCTGCTCGGTCGATTCCCATCCCTGTATATTGGACAACCAAGAGGCCCTCTTCCTTCCAACTCCTCTACGTCCGCTGATCAGCAGTTCGCGCTTCAGAGAGTTTTGCTGAAGGATACACTCATTGCGAAGTCTGGCGGTCCAGGAGATTCTCAGCATAAGTCGGATTAGCCACATTTCAAAAGCCTCCAGCTTGTTAACGTCCTTGGCTTTTAGAGTCCAAGTCTCCACTCCATACAGGAGTATAGACCAAACGTCACTTCACTACACGCCAACGTAACGCAAAATTCAAATCCCGGCGACATATTATTATACTCTGCATGTTGTTGAAGGCCCCCCGAGCAAATCTCTATCGCTATCCCCTTCGAACGACCACGTTTCTGACACCCTCTGGCCCAAATACTTTAACCAAGCTCGATAAGTTGCCCATTGACTGACAGTCGAATACCGCTATTCACCATCTTGGATATCACCATCGACTTCGTTTTTGCTACGTTAATACTTCCTGAAGGCAACAGCCACCCTGTCTAAAAGAGCCTGAAGTTCAACCTCAGAGTGCGCCAGCAACACAGTGTCTGGAGACAGGCAATCTGTTTACAGGGATACCAGTTCACAATTATCCAGAGCCTCCTTGAAATCTTCGATCTTCATCAAACACCCACAATTTGAGAAAGTTAAGGTCCAATTCAGCCAACTACGGTTAATGAAATTTTGTTGTTTAAGCTATCATTACTGAACATATTCATTTACAATGTAGAATGTTGGCATATTTGAGCTCAATGAAGTTTCCTCGATGTTTTGTGACGAGAAATGGCTGATGGGATTAGCTTCCTAGTCTTCAAAATCGTTCTCTTTGAAGCTATGATAGGAAGGTAGATTAAATCAAACAAAGCTACTTCCTACAATAGGATGTGTTGAGCTTTTAATGACTTCAATATCTTTGATTTAATAAAGGTCGCTTTGATGGTATGGTAGAAGGTATAATCTTATAGTTGCTTGTGGAGTCAGCTATCTAATGGAACGTGCTGGTCTTGATGAGATGTGCTGTTTTCTTCAATGTCTGCATCCTAGATCAAACTTCTATGTGTCTTTGATGCTCACAATAGACGGTATAATCGATCAAATTGTCATCCTACAACCGTTTCTAGCTTATACGATGTGATTCTGATGTCTTCTATGTTGGCATCCTTGTATGACAGCAGTCTCTTTGATGTTGAGATGACAGGAATAATTAAACAAATTGATTGTTTTGTCTCTACCGTTTCTGAAGTCAGATAATGTTAGAATAAGCTCATGGGATAGCTAACAGATAAGCTAATTAGACAAGCATCGACAATGCCAGTATCAGTCTTTTGACGGTCCCTTTGATGCAAACGGTAAAAGGCACAATGAAAATAATTAAAATCCTGCAATCCGTTCTGGAAACACCCGGCTGACGGAATGAGCTTTGAATGACTTTGATGCTAAGAAAGCTGCTAACAGGAAGGGGCGCAACCCCACAATGGTTTCTATGGCGAATAGCATCTACATAATAGTAACAAATTACAACTTAATTGTTGTGTGGAAATCAACAGAGATGTGTGCTTAACGAAACAAACAGGTACATTTTTGACAACAACATTTTTTATTGATTCAATTAAATGGAAAGCGACACAGATGGGAAACGTGACCGAATTATGGAGATTCGTCTTTCCCTTCCCTCAAACGAAAACGTATGTTGAAAAGGGTTTAGAAGATTAGAAGGAACTGCCTCGGTCCACTTTTTTCGTGTGTCCCCGCAGTATAAACCTCACCAGCAAATAAAATTCCTATCATATTTCACCGGTTTTAATTCCGTCGGGGGCGAACAAAACCGCGTTATTTCGCCATAAGGGAATTTCGGGGTTCCCAGTTACACCGGATTGCCTTTTATCTTCCGAGGGAGTTCGAGTCGACATTTTTATGGTTAAAAAAGGAGGTACCGCGGAAGGGATCCGTTCGCGTCGAAGCACGGAAATAACATATCTATTGTGAAGGACTATCAACGATCCTTCTTCCCTGTACATTTTAAATTTTAAACCTATTGTTTAGTAATTTATCCGGAGGTCAGCTGTGGCCGAGCAAGCTACTGCTTGTGTCTCTGGAGACGAGACTCGGACCGGTTGCAGGGGCCGTGAGTTCGGAGCTCGCCTTGAGAGCATGTCGATACCTTAAAGCACAAAGGTGCTATGTCCATCCATCTTCCACATTTAAATTTTTTTTCACTTCAGAAAAACTCAAATTTAACAAACTATCATTGACGTTCTTGACGATTATAGCTTGACAATTACTTGAAGAAATTAAAGTTTGTGTAATAAGCCATTATTCTAGGAATATATTCTTCGTTTATTATAGGAATATATATTATATTATATTATTATATTATAGGAATATAACTTCGTTTATATTTTTCTCAAAACTCCGTTTTTGGACATAGCGCCGTATTATCGATATTTTCGGGCAAGTCGGTCGCAGTTCCTCCTCGTCCCAACTTTACTTTTTACTTACTTTACTTTTTTACTAATAAACCCTCTTATTCCAGGGGACGTCCCATTGGATAAGGAGTAGTTCTTTCAATACCCACCGATAAACGATTAAACATTTTTAATTACCTTTTTACGGAACAAAAAGTTTCATCCAGTGTAATTTCGTTACTACGCGAAAGAATTAAAATACAAAATATGAAATAATATGAAAATGTATGAATGATTCAGAGCAATATGAGAGTTCAAAACTGGATATTTAAAAATCAGAAGTCGTCGGCAAAAAGGTACTAAACATGAAACCCTCTCCCCTCACCAATAGCCACCATAACTTTTTCTGGTGATTTTAGATAGAGCCCCGAATTTGAACAGCATTTTAAAATCCATGATCTGGGATACCCTACTACTAATTTGAGCTCACCCCTCCCCACCCCTCTTCTACTCATGGTGCCAGACTGGCACCATATCGGTTATGGATGAAAACATTGGATTTTTCACCTATTGGTTATCTTCAGTTACCCGCAGAATACGCGGTTTCAGGAGCCATGATGACACCACTGATTTGGTCTACAGTGGCACTAAGATTATTTCATAGAAATCCAGAGGTGAACTGATTATGTTTCCTGAATTTCAATGCTTGGGTTCCATCTGTAAGCTCTCATAGCAAAAGAAATGTTTAAAAATTGAGTATTCTCTGAATATAGTCCCTCACTCGCCTTCTCTCCAGGCCAATTTTGATTCTCTGGTAAAGTAATTTGCGTCGAATAAAAAAAACACGCAACTCGGTTGAGAATTGAGAACTAGGTAAGCAACTCGCTAGAGATTTCAGTAAATAACCTTATTTTCAGTAAATATCCCCAATTTCAAATTTTTTTTTTTCGTAGGGGGTGAGGAAATCTTTAAGATCCGGTGGTGGAAATTGGATCTCGTAAGACACCCGAGGGAACCGCTCGCACGGGTTATGTGGGATTCAAACCCACTAAAACCTCACGTCCTTTTTTCCCTACGTTGATGATGATGGTGATCTCAGCCTGGAACTGTTCAACACATTACTTCAAGCTGAGTCCTGGGAGTCTTCTTAGTTCTCTGCTAGGGGCCGGTCCATGGTTCCCCTTCGCTGCCTCTCCCGTTCTTGAGAATTTTTTGTTCATTATTTTTTCCACAGTGGTTCAGTTTTTTCGCTTTCCAGCATCTTTCCTATGACCGCCTCTGGGGTTGTGTCCTGTGCTGCGAGATGCAACTCTTCCTTAGGCAGTTCCTCTCCCCTGCCTGTCCCTCAATTGAGGTCGAATTCGTGGTGGTCGTGGTTGAGCCAACCCTACTTCATGGGCTTGTACCAAGAAGGCTTCAAGGGGAGAGATGGTATCCTCAAGGCTAATCCCTGAAGATGTCTCTCGGCATGGGAGTTCTGTTATGAACTCGGGCACCAACCTGACTAGTTGGTTCGGCCTTACCTGTGGTGTTAATACAAACAGGTACCTCCAGGAGCTGATAGCTATGACTAGCTTCCTTGGAGCTCCCGGGTGGTGAGTTCCTTCCACTCCCTCGATCACCCTCTCAGGGTTTTCGGGGTTTCATCTATCTGCTTGCAGATGGAGGGGGTTGCGAAATCCTGTTTGGATCGGCTCTCCTTACAACCAAATAGTAGTTATTTGTCTATCGCATGCATTCAAAAAATGTATGGAATGCGTCATCATCCTCGTTCTCCTGACAGGACATTTTGGAGACCTCAACTTCTCCATGCATTTCAAAGCTTGAGTACAATAAATTAGTAAGCTTTAAGGAACGGAAATAGTGAAAAATCTTATGTTTTGTGAATATTAAGCCCTCAATCGCCTTCTCTCCAGGCTAATTTCGATACTCTGGACCAACTCGGGTTACCTGTGCCCTCTCATCATCTCCCCTTATATCTAAAACGTCTGCCATGTTGGGTGGGCAGTGTAGAACTCTTAAAGAACAACACAGGCAAATGGAATCAATTGGTTTTAAGAAGCTTGCTATTGAGGTGCACCAATGATAAATTCCCCAATAAGATATTTGATTTTCAGAATTTATTTGGGTGATGACTTTTAATCCAACGAACAGCAACACGATTGACATGTCGTTCACAATTATGATATAATAGACCATCATAAAATCAATGTGTATTCTTCTGAGACTCAACCACAAAAGTCCTGTAATAATTTAAGAGTTTTCTGTAAAACAACTTGGTTAAACGGGGATTCGAAAAACATAGCCCAATGACGACCGCTTGGCAAAAAATCAGGAAGGGAATGCATTTTATTATAAGTATCATTATCTGATAATATGGAAGATGTCATTATACAACATGAAAGAAGTACATGGATGTCATATTTTCCCCCTTTAAAAACCCTAAAAATACTAGTCCTCTATTTGTCCCTACAGTTAGTGCTGTAGTAAAGCCATTTGTTTGTGTTGTTCTGTGAGAGTTCCACAGTGCCAGATATACTGTTGGACCGTTTTCGTGAGTTTCCAATAGTCCTCATCTTGGATTAGGAAGTGAAATGCCAATAAGCTTGAATTCGAGCTCGAGTCATGAATATCAACTTCCACATTGAAGAGCGGTTTAGACGTTTTCACGATTTCAGTGGTTTCCCAGCCGTATTTGAGGGTAACCAGGGTGGTCGCTGTTTGCCTCGTAGTCGACATAGTGAACCAACAAGTCAAGATAATTGGCGGGATGAACGGAAAGCTGGTGGACCAGAGAAGCGGATATCGCCGGCTTTTGCTTTCGACCACGAAGAGACCTGGGGCGCGGTAGCCGAACTAAACGTGCATGTGGGTTGACTTTGTTCTCACCTATCATTAGTTCAGTCTTCTTGTAAAGGAATATTGTAGAGAGTGAAGCGCTGTGTTTCCACGAATCTGAGCAAGAGGCTTCACTGTCTATTTGAGAATTTCGGCAATTTCACTTTCCTCAACCAAGCTGAAGCAACGAAAGTATTGGAATCGGTGTCCTACCTTTTTTCTTCAAATACTACCAACTTTAGAATGGATCTCAACATTTAACTTCCTTCGATTTTTATACTATAATTTTTATTTATATTTTTATACAAATGACTGTAATTATACTGTGCAAGTCACATCTGGGTTGCGGGATCATTCTGATTTCTCGAGCCTCATCCATCAGAATGCAGTATCTTTTTAATTAGAAAGCAAGATTTTTTTTTAGATAAGCATCAGCCAATGAGAACGCGGGATCGTTCTGATTAGCTGAACCTCTTGTAATTACAATGGAGAATCGTTTTAATTAGGTCAGCACCATCCAATCATAACGCTGGATCGTTCTAATTAAGTGCGCCTCATCCAATGAAAATGAAGGATCGTTCTAATTGGGTAAGTCTCAGCCAATGAGAATGCAGGATCGTTTTAATTAGGTGAGCATCAGCCAATCATAACGCTGGATCGTTCTAATTAGGTGAACCTCAGCCAACCTGAATGCGGGATCCTTCTAATTGGGTGAACCTCTTCTGATTACAATGGAGAATCGTTTTAATTAGACGGGCTCGTCAAATGAGAATGTAAGATCGTTCTAATTAAATCAGCCTCATCCAATCAAAATGAGGGATCTTTCTCATTAGGTAAGTCTCAGCCAATGAGAATGCAGGCTCGTTTTAATTAGTTGAGCATCAGCCAATCATAACGCAGGATCGATGTAATTAGGTGAACCTCAGCCAACCAAAATGCAGGATCGATGTAATTAAATCAGCCTCATCCAATCAAAATGAGGGATCTTTCTCATTAGGTAGCCAATCAGAATGCAGGGTCGTTTTAATTAGTTGAGTATCAGCCAGTCAGAATGCAGGGTCGTTTTAATTAGGTGAGCCTCATCCAACCAGCGTGCGGGATCTTTCTAATTGGGTGAACCTCTTCTAATTACTTGTCTATTTAAGTCTAATTAATTGTTCATCAGTGGCACATTCTAAGGGATATCAATTTGAAATATCTTTCCAATTTCCAAGAAATTGTCTGGGTTTGCCCAATAGTGTAGTCTGCGCATGTGCAAACGTGATTTCCCTCTAACATGAATTTCTCGTGATTTAATTTCCCGATTTCGCTCTAATTTTCTCATTGATTGTTCACGGTCCAATCAGATGGATCAAACCTCGTCTCTCTAATTTATTTATCTCAATCCATATGGTTGAGAACGATTGCGTTATATCCAAAATCAACCAAATAAACCGTATACATTGCCACTTTTAAAACAATAATTCATTGTATTGAAATCATTTATAAAAATTTGCCTATTCATTGTGGCATGTTACTATGTTAAATATATTTATTTGAAGATTTTCCGAATTCATTATGAAATACACGTCAGGAGGTGGGCAAGAGATTTTTTGACAAAATGTGTTTGTTGTATCAATTCATTATTTGTTGTATTAGATGTTCTCTGGAGATTCCAAGGCACTTAACGGCGAAAACACTTAATTTTATGGAAATATTCGTTCTGGTAAAAAAAATGAGAATACGGGTTATCTCTTTCCCACCATAGTATAATCCACCATATTTCATCTAAGATATGTGTTCGTAGTGGATGGAAATATATGATAATTTCAAATTTGGACTGGAGTGGAGAAATAAATTATTTGTACCCAACTTGGATTATCTAAAAAATTGTCCCATTTTCTCTTTTTCTACCTAATTGAGCGACTTCACTATTTGATCATTACTTAATCGTTGTATGTTCAGGGTGTGGAAAACTAGGACCGCGGACGGTCGAAGGAAAATTGGCGACGATGGTCTACGCCCTGGTTGGTGTTCCTCTCATGCTCGTCTGTCTGACGCACCTCGGGGGACAGCTGGCAGACCTCATTCACACAGTCTACTTCCACCTCTGTACCTGCCCGCACAAGAGGTCCCCAAGCAACGGTGAGTCAAAACATCGAAACAAGCTTAATTTACTATCCTAAATGAACAAAATGTGTTTACAATCATTTTAAACGTTTAAATTATTTTTATTAGGTATTGCCTATAGCCCTATGCTGATAGGAAGCTGACTACACTATTTCTGAAAGGTTGAGGTACAGTTTTTCCAGATAGGTAGGATTGTCTCAATTTTTTTAAGATTGGACACCATATTATGATGAAATTTCCTACTGTTTCGTTTTCCTCTATATTGCACAAGTAACACAAATCCAGTGCTTGTGGTCTGAGACATAAATGTTACCTGCTTAAATTTCTACCGTCAGCAACATAAAGGGTAATTATTCTCAATTCCTCATAAATATACTTAGTGGAACGCAGCAGCATCAGCTCTCAAGGTCAGTTCCCGTTTGAAATTATTTCTCCACCTTTCCCACTATCACAGAGGCAGAGATTTGCATGAATGGATGCTCAACCTGCACACAGTTGTCAACTATAACAAAACATACTATCGGACCCAATATCTATGACAAGTACAACGTATAGGTACGTTGGGTGTTTATGGACACACAGAAAAGCTTTTGGATGAAAAATCAGTGAAGTGTTCAATATTTCAAACTTTTATCAACAGAAAATAGCAATATAAATGGTTGCATTGCAATTTCGGGAGTTTTCCCGTTTGCTCCCGGCCAAGAAAATTGTGAGCTATCAGCCTTATCCGGAGGACACCACGTCCTCGTGTTGGTATCTCACGTTGTCCCCCAAATCGGTACCGAAGAGGCACTTCGTCAAATTAATAAAAACTTATGTTAATTTTAAAATCATCGTAATTTAGGACTAGTCTAGTTAATTTTTTTTAAACTCAGTTATTCCTTCTCGTCAACGTGAGGTCGAAAGAATTTGTAACCGGAAATTTTCATTTACTCATGTCTCCGAATATACCGCTTCAATCTCGATTGAAAGATGCATGGAGCGACTCACACGCATTGGTCGCGTATGTCACATCACCAGATTTTCGGGCCCACAACGTCGGACATCAGCGACGTACTTGTCGTGTAGGTACTCCAAAAATTGTTGATCGGCGGCCTCATTGTTTGGCTTTTTGACGATCCACTGAGAGTACACATCAACAATTTATTTCACTTGGGTGACAATAGGGCTTTACGAAAGGCCAGTGGAGTTCCGACTGAACTGATAACAAACACTCGTGCTAATGTTGGGAGCAAACGGTCAACGTCTCTGAGTCAAGGCCACGACTTCTGAACCGCCCGGGAGTAAAGATAATATATTATATAGATAACATAAGTATAGAGAGTATAGATAACATAATTGTCTCCGGTACTCTGTGGTAAAGAGTCCACAAAAACCATCACAGGCACTTCCGCCAGCCGGGAGAAAACGGTAATAAGCCCGCAATTTCACAAGTTGGACAACATTTCTTGGTGAATAATCCAAGCTGTATACGTCGATTGTGTAGTGACGTCAACTACGGTGGAGTCCCCATTGTTACCAACAGGTGGTAACTCCGTAGTTATGTTGTAGTTTACGGGAAATACATTATTCTATATCTTGATCTTGCCACGTTATTTCATCTGGCGACGAGGATGGGATTCGAACCCACGCGTGCAAAGCTCCTTTCTACATGCTCATGGGGGAAGTGTATGACTCAGGGGCATATCAATCCGTAATCAGCAGGCGAGTCTGGGAACGTATAGGGCAGCCCAAGTTAGAGCCGTTCTCCTGAACCTGTCGTTGTTCTCTTTAAGCCCATTTGGGTTAGGTTCAATTTTGTTCATCATTTCTACCCCAATACCGGCGAGTTGATCCAACCTTTTCTTAGCAGTGAACCCTTGTTCCAATTGGTTGGCTAAAGCTTCCACTTGAGCCAGAGTGTGAGTATTTCCTGGAAATGCCTTCAACAGTTCATACTGCCAATCAGAGTCGTTGATTCCGACTATAATTTGATCTCGGACTCGCTCCGTCAAGGAATTTCCGAAGTCACACTTCCCTGCAAGTGCTCTGAGATTATTGATGAAGTGTCTTATTCTTTCTTTTTGTCCCCTCTTCCTCATGGTAAACGCCACCCTCTCTGTTGTGATACTGTGAGCCTCGTCATAAAATTGGCTAATGGTCCCAAGAAGCTCCAGATACGTGCACTCACGTAAATTGCGTGGCCTGAAATGGTCCAAGAGCAATCTGAAAGTTTTTGGACCCACCTTTCGTAGAATTGCATCCCGACGCTCTTCCACCATGAGAGTGTCCATGTCCAACACTTCCACCATGGGAGTGACCATGTCCTACGCTTCCACCATGAGAGTGACCATGTCCTACGCTTCCACCATGTTGATGACCATGTCCAATGCTTCCACCATGAGAGTGACCATGTCCTACACTACCACCATGAGCATGACCGTGTCCGACGCTACCACCATGAGAGTGACCATGTCCTACGCTTCCACCATGTTGATGACCATGTCCAATGCTTCCACCATGAGAGTGACCATTGTATCAGAAAGAAAATACTCCGTAATAGATCGAGAGGCTCTGGCCATCATTAATGTTGTAAAGAAGTTTGAAAGATATTTGTATGGACGGAAATTTCTCTTGAGAACAGACCATAAGCCATTAATGTTCATCTTGGGAGAAAAATCAGAATTACCAACCCTAGCAATGAGCCGAGTAAGTAGATGGGCCATTATGCTGAGCGAATTCGACTTTGAAATTGAGTACATACCTGGGAAAGACAACAGCCCGGCGGACGTACTTTCCCGGTTACCGGTGGGAGAGAGCGGTCCAACAGAAATTGAATTTGGGTTGAAAATAGCTCATACCAGACTGAAGGACATAAGTATTTTTAAGAGGCTGATGACTGCCAGAACTTCTACAGATCCTCTGTTAAGTAAAGTGACAAGGTTTATTCAGGATGGTTGGCCACGGAAAGAAGGGATTGAAGAGGGCTTGCGAACGTATTTTGAAAAAAGAGAAGAATTGTCGTTTGAAGAAGGGATGCTGTTATGGAAGGGTCGGATAGTGATTCCTACTTCTTTGAGGAACGACGTGTTGAATATACTTCACGAGGGACACCCAGGTTCGTCAGCAATGAGGTCAATCGCGCGGCTCCACGTATGGTGGCCTTCAGTGGACAAGGAAGTGGAAGAATATTTGAAGAAATGTAGTGCGTGTCAATGGTACCGCCCATGGGATTCCGAGTCCCCGGTTTATTCCTGGAACGTTCCCGAGGAGCCTTGGTCAAGACTACACATCGACTTTGCAGTGGCATTTGAAGGGCATAATTTGCTTGTGGTTGTTGATGCCACAACAAAGTGGGTGGAAATTGTGCCTATGAATCTCACTACATCAGAGAAAACAATTCAAGTGTTGGAAGAAATGTTTGCTCGATTCGGCTTGCCCAGAATGTTGGTGTCCGATAATGGACCGCAGTTTGTCTCCCAACAGTTTGAGGACTACTGTAAAAAAAAAACAACATCAAGCATGTAACAGCCAGCCCGTACCATCCAAGAACGAACGGCCTGGCCGAGAGAGCTGTGCGTACGTTCAAACAAAGATTTGCTGCATCTAAGAACGCTGGGCAAGACATAAGAACCAGATTAGCACAATACCTAAGTTCGTATCGTAACTCGGTGCACAGTACTACTGGACGAACGCCGGCTTCGTTGATGTTTGGGAGGCAACTACGCACTCGGTTGTCATTGTTAAAGCCTAACCTCGTAGAGCACATCGATCAGAAGTTGGATCAGCAGCAGCATGCTCGAGGCCACTATAGAGAGTTTGTTGTGGGAGAAGTTGTGTGGTTTAAACGCCGGAGAGAGGACAGAGAATTTCAGAGAGCTCAGGTGACAGAGAAGACAGGTCCCCTTTCATATTCTGTGATACTTGCAAATGGGCAGGAGATCAGAGTGCATGCTGATCACATGAGAAAGGGGGGAGAAGATGTAGTGACGTCAACTACGGTGGAGTCCCCATTGTTACCAACAGGTGGTAACTCCGTAGTTATGTTGTAGTTTACGGGAAATATATTATTCTATATCTTGATCTTGCCACGTTATTTCACATTGCTGTATTCAGTTTGGGATTTTTTTCTTCTTCAGTTGATTTTGCCAATGTATTGAACCGTTTAAAAATCATATTTCCAGTAATTTAACATTAATTTTCAAACTACCTACTGTATTGTGTTATATTGTGTTGGTGAACAGCAAGTTTTGTGATTGGCGAAAGCCATAATTAAATAAAAAAATGTGTCTGCATGGGTTTCTTGGGCGATACTGAGAGTCAAGTTGGATATTATAATACAATGGAGTTTCCTTCCAGACAAAGATACACTTAAATTCAACTTAGCCTAGTTGGCTACCCTGGCCTCAGTCTGGTTTCCTTGATGATCTCCAGACTGCTGATAGATAATGATGAATGATGTCTTCCAATTTACTGTTCAGATCGCATGGAGTACCAACTGGAAGAGCGGGGATGCAAAATGCGGAGCGTGGAGGTTGTTGGAGGCGGCTGCGGTCGAGCCGTTTGCCGTTTGACGTCGCTGGACAGCATGCTCGACTACCCTCGAGCAGCAACTGCGCATGACAGCGACGAAGACGACACTGAACTCTGCAGAGGGTAGGTTCACATCTGGTCACTGTGCATCACTACTGCCTATCGCGTTTCTATCATGCTATCGATTACATTTTTTAGGAGGAATCAACTAGGTAGCGAAGTCAAAAATACAACCACATTTTCCTATGTAACAACTAACAAACCTGTGACCAGGGACTGTAGTCATATCCTTTCCTTCTTCCCCTTCTTACCCATTTTCATGTCGAAAAGGACCTCGTTATAACGCTCTGGGTCTTACGTGATCAGTCAGTCGCGCGTTCCGGGTTAGTATTTCACGAAATTACCGGCGCTCAAACTTTAAAAGTTGTACCTAAATTTGAAAATTTCAAGGATTGCAGGATTGATTCAAGGAATTGAAAAACTAAAATATTTCCTCTGGAATCATCAAAATCGAACAATAATTGCTGGCGAAAATGGAAAAACCCGTTTATTCAGTTAGGTTTTTCCTATTTACCAATTTTGATGATTCCAGCGGCGATATTTTAGTTTTTCAATTCCCTGATGATGCACTAATAAAAAATGCTGCAAATTATTACACAATGGTTTATTATTTTTCTATATAGATCACTCGTCTACAAAATCACCAACCATCCAATATGAAGGGGGGAAAAAAATCAAAAAAGAAAAAAAAATCAAGAAAAATTAAAACCACCAACCATCGATCGCATTTCGGTCAGCTCTATTTTGAACGGAGATTAGGCCTCTTTTGCGATTCACACTCGTGTTTTGATTTATATATACATATATACATTTCAATATAAACCCTTAAATTTTCGTAGGGAGCGAACGGTTTGTCCTACAGAGCTCCACGTGGTCTCAAAAAATTCTAAAAATTCTATAGAATCTTAAATTGAAGGAAAAACAATACCTTTATATCAAAATTTTTTGAGTTAGGGCGTTTTCAAAATTTCAAAATTGATTTTGGAACCCTTAGAAGTGACCTACATCAACCAAAATCTTCGGAGCACAACTAGACCCCAAATGGAGCCTACATACCAAATTTCATCAAAATCGGTCAATGCTAAGTGGCAAAAGTGCCGCGTACGGCGTACGGCGGACGGACGGCCAAATTTTTATTCGATTTTTGGATTCTACGTACCTTGAAACGTAAACCATCAAATTTTGAGGGGGGTGTTAAAATTTTTTTTTTTTCTTGGTCGATTCCAAAGGTTCATTATTGAAAATAATAAACCAAAATGAAAATGAAAATTGAAAATTGAAAAATCTCTTGAAAATTTCAAATTTAGGTACAACTTTCAAAGTAATTTCGGGAAATACTTACCCGGAACGCGAGATCGACTGAGACCCCCTTATGACGGAATTTACAGTCATTACTGAAAGAAGCGTTGAGGAACTCCTCGAATTTCGGTATTCATAGTTCAGATGAGGAACTCCTCATCTTTCGAGGATCTCCTCGACTCGAGGAACTCAGACTGCTAGGTTTTTCTTTTCTGATCAAAAGCTCCCCCCCTCCCCCCTCAGCACGTCAGAGAGGCTTGTTTGGGCATGAAAGCAGACACGTCATGCTCATCCTATTATGTCACGCTCATCCTTCGTATTCGGAAGATTCTCGGCAAATTCATCAACTGTGTCAATTGATCGGGATTGTGGTCAAATGGAAATATACACCTTCTTCGCCGAGCTTTCGGTAAATTTACTACCTTCTTCAGGGCTCGAAGGATGTTTATTTAGCGATAGTACTACCAAACGTCGATAAGTAATGAGAAGGTGGAGACGCCACCATAATTATAGAAGATAAATTTACGGAAAAGTGAAAAAAATTAATTAAAAACACCGGCTTTATAAAACAGAACAATAGAACAACAATTGATTGCGTTTTTGTTGTTCTATTGTTCTGTTTTATAAAGCCGGTGTTTTTAATTAATTTTTTTCACTTTTCCGTAAATTTATCTTCTATAATTATGGTGGCGTCTCCACCTTCTCATTACTTATCGACGTTTGGTAGTACTATCGCTAAATAAACATCCTTCGAGCCCTGAAGAAGGTAGTAAATTTACCGAAAGCTCGGTGAAGAAGGTGTATATTTCCATTTGACCACAATCCCGATCAATTGACACAGTCCGTTTTGTTGGGTCGATCTACATAGTTGAAATTCATCAACCTATCAAACTTCTTATAATTCGATAATTTAAAAATAGCAATTAGTAGATTCAGAAAATTTTGATGCGAATACAACAATCTTTCTCCATCAACGTTGTGAGAAAGCAAAATACCAGCTCGATGTTGCTCTCATCCTGTTGTTGGAACCAAACCACCGAATTCGACTCGATTAAATTCAAATTTAATCTTCCCTGATATCTTCCCACGACACTGAGCCAATTTGAAACGTCCATCATAATCTCGGACTACCTGACGGATCTCAACTCCGCGCTCGAAGTTTTCTAATCTGAAAGCTGAAAACCTCCTCATTGGAGAGAGTTATGGCGTTAGTTCTCCCGCGTTTACTTGTTAATTTTTCGAGGTTTCAGCTCAAACTTTCCTAATTTTGGCAGCTGCTGAAAAAAAAAAACGCAAACTTTTGATGAGAGAGAAATTACTTGGTTAAATATTCATTTCAGCAGTTTTCCCGCTTTACAAGCATTTGTCGCAGTTCTATCTTCTCGTGATTCTTCTTTGCATTATGTTGAGGATGGAAGCATTGGCTGAAGAGGAAATAAAATTTAAGCTCGTTTTTCTGAAATCAAAGTGTGACCTAGGTCGATTCTGGGGACTCGCAATTCATTTTACAGATAAGAGTGGTTTTAGGACATCCTGCGCTTCATTTTGCAATATTTCGGAAATGACTAATTCAAACCTTTCGAAAAATTGAGGGTTTGCTCCTAAAGGTATGTTTGACTCTTCCTACAAGTTTGATCTATTTTCTATGAGTGGGTATCTCAACTTTGTATTTCTAGAACATAAGATTTTCCTCAAATACTCGTTTCCTCGATAACTTTCAAATTTATTTACTCCAAACTTTTCTGCCAAGCTAATGAGACGTTGATACTCCGTTATGACAAGTTTTGGGAAAAAATGCATACGAAAACGCTGCAAATCATTGCCCAAAGGTTTATTATTTTCTATATAGATCACCCTTTTGTATAGATCCCTCCCTACGAACCGTAGGTACCTACTACCTACTAGGGCATTTTTAAAAATTTTCACCCCAACCACCAACCAAATCGAAATAAAGGGTTGAAATTTTCAAAAATGCCCTAGTAGGTAGTAGGTACCTACGGTTCGTAGGGAGGGATCTATACAGAAGGGTGATCTATACAGAAAATAATAAACCTCTGGGCAATGATTTGCAGCGTTTTTTTTTTTACCTACAACTTTTTTTACCTACCAACCATTGGTAGGTACTACCTACCACACCATTCTGCCTTCACACCTTCACAATCAAGTTTATTAGAAAGAACTAAACGCTTCGAAGCTATGTCCAAAGACGGATTTTTGAGAAAAACGCAAAAGAAGTTATCACCAGTGCACAATTCCTAAAATAATGACTTATTACACCAAACTCTTTAATGTCTTCAAGAAATTTTCGAGCTATAATCGTCAAGAAGGCCAATAATAGTTTTGTTAAATTTGAGTTTTTCTGAAGTTGAAAAAAATTTGAAATGTGGAAAATGGATAGACATAACCCCTTTGTGCTTTAAGGTATCGATATGGAAATTTGATTACTGGTTGCACAGAAAGCAAAACTGAATACAAATCGAAGAAATGAACAGCAATCGCATTTTAGTCAGATAAAATTTGAACGGAGATTAGACCTCTTTTATGATTCACACTTATGATTCTGTTTTATCGAAGGATAACCCTTAAGTACTCTTAGGGAGCGAATAAGTTGTCCTGCAAAGCTGTGGGTGGTCTCAAAAAGTTTTTTAAATTCAATACTATTTAAAATTGGTGGAAAAACGATACCTTTATTTCGAGAGTTTTCGAGCTAGGGCACTCTTGAAAATTTCAACCCTCAATTGGAGCCCCTAAATGGAGCCCATATACCAAATTTGTACCTTATCGGTTCAGGGTTGCTAAGAAAAGTGCCGCGTACGGCGTACGGCGGACGGACGGACATTTTTTTATTCGATTTTCGTATTCTACGTACCTTGAAACGTAAAACATCAAATTTTGAGGGGGGGTTAAATTTTTTTTCTTCCTCGATTCCAAAGGCTTATTATTGAAAATAATAAACCAAAATTGGGCCAATTTTTTTCAAAACCAAAATTCTTATTTATTTTATGTAATTGCATCTAACAAGTCTAATAATTAGACTTGTTAGATGCAATTACATAAAATAAATAAAAATTTTGTTTTTGAAAAAAATTGTTAGACTCAATTATTGAGTCTACCAAGATAGCGGAAGCATTGTTTTCAATTTTCAAGGTTGAAAGAAAAAGTTCTCCAAAATCAAAATGTCCACTCGTTTACGTGTCTGTCTGTCTGTCATGAAATCCTTCTAACGAGCAAAACTATACCTACGAAGTTATTGTCCGATATCGATGAAATTTTCAGGAATTAAGCGGGTTGGCATGTAAATGGCCCCCTATGGAAATCATTGCCCTTAGAGTGATGGTAGCCACTGCATTTGCGCATAAGTGAATTTCCTTGTATTACCCACAACTTCTTCATTTTCATTAAATTTCAATGTATTCAGAGACAAGGGACAAGAGCTTAGAGATTGAAGAACGTTCCCTGAGAGGGAAGATAATTAGAGATTGATGTCTTGAGATTAGCCACTATGCATTGGATCATCTATACAATCGGGTTATGACTACGAGGAAGCTATGTGCCACACCCACTTGACAGACTTTTTTCTTGCTCGAATCCAAAGGTTCGTTACTTACTGAGAATAATATTCCCAGAGGAGGTTATTCATGAAGGTTCAAAAAATTAACGAATCAGCAATTTGGGGCCCACAAGATTAACGCCTCACAACGAAAAACCTTTGGCATAAATCAATTTGAATTTTTGGCAAACTTTTGGCATCTCAATTGGCACTCAAATCCATCACGTTTCGACTACTACTGGAGTCCTTGTCCACCTTTATTCCTTCTAAAATGTTCAATAAAGTGTTTTTTTTTCTCTCATGATTAACCCTCCATGTTAATGTTGTCTCGGGAAGATCTCAATTGCTCATGCTTACTTGAAGGTCGGTATTTACAGTCAAATGATGATGAAATTCATTAAGGACCGTCCAAGTCCCACATAAAAACTCTCACTCAACAGTTTTTCTTCATAATGAAACCATGAGTTGTTCAAGAGGGCAAGAACTCTGATAGACCGACGGAAAACTGAAATAGTATGGAAAACTCAGATTTGGATAACTGTTAGAGAAAATTTCGATTTTGGAAGAAACTCCATAATCAACTGTCACAAGTTTCCATTTCAGTAATTTAGTTCTTTGAAACTTATTCTTGCGATGCTGCTCACTTCTAGATTCTATATTTCAATTGGTATAAAAGAATAATTCGAGAAAACTCATTAATTTATTCAGATCAGAGATCATTGCTGTTGTAGCAGCAGGTCTGAACAGGGATGCTAGTGCAGCGTTGCCAAATCTTGTGCCATGGCCTTCTATTGAAGCCCGCCTTGGGAAGTTTAACTAATGGTTGATTCTCACTGTTATCGACAGGCCAGCGCTCAATGACACGCCGAGTCGGATGCCGCTGATCTGGCGCGGCGGCAGCGAAATGCCGCGCCCCGGAACGCCGCCGCCTCCGCGAATGACGCCTCCGCCGCCGCGCCGCCCTCCGGTGCCGCCGCTCGTCGCCGTTCTCCTCATCGTCCTCTACGTCTGCGCCGGCGCCTGGTTCTTCACGACGTGGGGCGAACGGCGCTCTTACCTCGAAGGCCTCTATTTCACCTTCACCGCTCTCACCACAATAGGTTAATATTCTAGATATTCTATATTCTAAGTTGTATTGTACTTCAATATATCAAATCTTTTTATCAGCAACAAAACATCGTCCGAAGTCAGTCAGTCGTCTAAACATGGACAATTTTGATATGACATAGTTAAATTTTGATTCTCTATTCATAATATCATACCAGACTAACCCCACCACGTTCACATCACAAAATCATAAAAAAACTGATGCGGGAACAAAATTTGATGAGAAGAACGGAGGAGCTGAAGATTAATGTCAATAATAAAGAGACGCTATTTTACAAGAGCGTAAGGGTAGCTCCTGAACATCATTGGTTTAAAAATTTTTGACGTGACAAGGTCTTATAAATTGGTATGCCGGGTGACACTTCAAGAAACCGCGCTCCGCTCCGCTCACGTTATGCGCTCTTCAATGAGAGCGAGTGAGAGGCACGCGTCCCTTTCACTTCTCTCGCTCTTTCTCTCTTCCGCCTAAGAGCGAGAGAGACAGAGCGAGAGAGATAGGCATACGTACACACCGGTTCATGTCTTGCGCTTCTATTTAGGCGCCTGCATACAATTTTTTATTATAATAAAAAAATTTATTATAATAATAATATTATTCTTCTTCCTACTATACGAATGAATATTAACATTAAAATTATTTTACCACTCAAAGTCGTTGTCACGTAATAAAACTTTCGCCCGTATACCGACTTTACAGGCAACCAATTTTTTATTTTTATTTTTAATTTTATTGGTTTTAAGATTTTTTTAAATTTTATGTTTCGTAGGATTGAGCGATTTGGTGCCGAGCCGCCACAAAAAGGCGGACAGCCAGCTGCAGCTCCTCGCCGTCTGCCTGTACATCCTCTTCGGCCTCATCCTCATCGCGACGGCCTTCGCCCTCGTCCAGGAGCAGGTCGTCTCCAAGACACGGCAAATCGCCATTTCCCTCGGGGTCGTCAAGCGGGAGGAGCTCCCCGTATGATACCTGTCCGCCCACCGCCTCCTCCGACGCCTCTTCTCCCTCGCCCGCGCCTCCGCCATCAACTGCACGCCGTAAAAACAAACGCGGTCGCACTACTTCCCTCTTCACCTTTCCGGTGGGTCGAGGAAAGTATATATTTCCAAAACAGCGTATAAGTGAACCATACGGCTCAAAATCACCATTTCGTCTAAAAATCAAAATGGCCAAATCCGACAAAATATTTTTTCCTGAAACCATCATCGAAAATACTCGGTATTTTAGTCACTAAACCCACTCTCTTTTTCAAATTTGGCAAAATCCAGTTTTGCACTCTGGAAAAATATAGTTTATAAACACGAAAAATACACGTTTGAGTGAAACTGCTTCCCTGAAATGTCGAAACACACGACTTTTTTTGTTCCTATACATCCCCGAAAAATTGAAGCTAGACGATTTATAGCATTTCCAAGTCAAATCCAACCTTTTCCAAGTCAAATTCAACCTTTTCCAAATCAAATCCAACCTTTCCAAATCAAATTCAACCTTTTCCAAATCAAATTCAACCTTTTCTAACTCAAATTCAACCTTTTCCAAAACAAATCCAACCTTTTCCAAGTCAAATCCAACCTTTTCCAAGTCAAATTCAACCTTTTCTAACTCAAATTCAACCTTTTCCAAAACAAATCCAACCTTTTCCAAGTCAAACCCAACCTTTTAAAAGTCAAATTCAACCTTTTCTAACTCAAATTCAACCTTTTCCAAATCAAATCCATCCTTTTCCAAGTCAAACCCAACCTTTTCCAAGTCAAATTCAACCTATTCTAACTCAAATTCAACCTTTTCCAAATCAAATCCAACCTTTTCCAAGTCAAATTCAACCTTTTCCAAGTCAAATCCAACCTTTTCCAAGTCAAATCCAACCTTTTCCAAGTCAAATTCAACATTTCCCAAATCAAATTCAACCTTTTCCAAAACAAATCCAACCTTTTCCAAGTCAAATTCAACCTTTTCACCATTAAGGAAATGACGAAAAATACGCACAAGCCCTAAATGTAGTACCAAATGCTTGTCTGTGATTGGGGACTGGGCTGAAAATCATGTTGTTTTTTTTTTTAATAATTAAAAAATATAATTTATAATGTTTTTTAGTCTAATTCAACCTCTTCCTGGAAGCATTTTTTTTTTGAAAATTTAACCTATTGATTCAAATTTTTAAAAGACACTTTCGCCAATTGTTCTTAAAGTCCTTCATTTGTGCTTCAATTAATATGGAAATCCCAAGCGGGTCGAAATGAAAAGTATGTTTTGAGCAGAATCAAGTCTGTTCACGAACTCTAAAAGGGGTGTGTAGTTTTATAGAAAGAATTACTCGCTTCGGGGTTTTTGGTGAACTGTGACGGTTCGTATATCATCATACTAAATGTAGTAACTAAGGAACATATTATAATTAGTGGGTGCACATCCAACATCCTCCCCGCGGCCTTACTCTTGCTCTACACGCAGCTTAGTGATCTTGGACTCTGGTCTCTTCTGAGAGTTCTGTGTGTCTCAAACCTTCTTTGTGACGTGTCTTAAAATACGTAGCAATGCGCGGCACTAAAGCTGATGTTCGTAACTGTCATGGATGTAGATACATCCATGAACATAATAAACACTAGAGAACCTCCAGTGGCAGGTTAGATTTAGTATTCGTTAGCTTGCAATGATATTCTGATATTTTTCCGTAATAAAAACTTTATATTATATTGAAGAGTTGTTCAATACTGTTGGGAAACTGTCGTCAATATAGCAACATATTTTTCGTTGTTGGATACATCAAAAATCCCGTAGTTCAGTTCGAGTTCTGGTAAACACCTAGTTGTGCTATTTTTCTAAAGTTCTTACAAAAAATACATAGTTGAACCTAGATCATTGTCTCTCTTTCCAACACTGGTGTCGGGAAGTGGGATTGTCGATTATGGGAGACAATGAGAACGGGGAAGATGAACTGAACCTGGAAGGTCGAAGGTTGAGGAGTGGTCGAGTTATTGTTCATAATGAACCCACAAGAGAGACCACAGATCCAATGCCCCCAAATGGTGAAGAAAATAATGGACAGCTTGAAAGGGATGAAATTCAGAGGCTTGTGGCTGAGGTGAGAAGGTTGCAGCTGACATTGGACGAATCAAGGGATGCAGTCAACGGACAGCTAAGGGGGTTCTATGAAGACGTAGTTAGAGAAGTACAGGCATGGCGGGACGATGTCAGAAGAGCAAGTGACAATAGCAACCAGGCGAGACAACGGCAGGTAAGAACAGGCAAGAGCTCAATAAAGCCGGGTTGGTATGACGGCACAGCTAGCTGGGGGGACTACCTTGCTAAATTTGAGAGGGTTAGTCGGAATAATGATTGGGAAGGGGAAGAGAAGGCAGTGCAGCTTATAGCTTCATTGCAGGGTGCAGCTCTGGCTGTAGTTTCAAACCTTGGACCTGAGGCCTCATTTACGGAAATGGTAGCAGCATTGGAACAACGGTATGGGACAACAGGTCGGGAGCACCTTTTCATGGCTCAACTAAGGAACAGAGTTCAGGGACCAAAAGAAGATCTAACAGCCTTTGCAGCTGATTTGGAAACTCTAGTACGAAAGGCACTCCCAGGAGGTACCCCTGCTGCACTCGAGGTCATAGCCTTGCAGCAATTTTATGATGGCTTAAGGAGTGTTGAACTCCGCAAGCTTGTACTGGCCTATCCAACAACAACTCTTAGGGAGGCAATTGGACATGCTCTGCAAGCGGAAGCAAACCTCCTTCGAGCAAATAGTGGTATCAATGCGATACGGGCCATAGAGGATGTGGAAATTGAAGTACGAGCTTTAGGGGCAGAACGATCAAGGAAGGGAGATGGTCTGTGTTGGCGTTGTAACGGGAAGGGGCACGTTGCGAGATATTGTCCCACTGTACAGTGTTACACGTGTCGTTCGCCTGGCCATACGTCTTATGATTGCCCCAAGAGCCAGCAGGCGGGAAACGGACCACGGTCATAGGAAGAGGGGTGCCTATGATACGTGGTGGAGTAAAACTACCCCACAGACAGAAGACTGAAAGTCCACCCATCGTTTACCGACTTAGTTCTGAAGCATCAATCTTGGTCAAAGGATTCATCAATGGCAAAGCCTGCAATATGGTGGTTGATACTGGTGCCATGGTGACTATTGTGCGACGTGGGGTAGTGACAGTGAAGCCGAGGGAGGAAGTTGAGGGAAGTGGACTTGTACTGCATACAGTGACAGGCCAGGAGTTTCTTGTGGATGGTCGAGTGGCAGTGCAAGTGGAATTGGGAGGAAGTAAGCCCAGGCAACATGCCGTATTGGTTGCAGACATACGTGATGACTGTATCCTAGGAATGGATTTCCTTGCAAAAGCAAGGTGTAAGATTGATGCAGCAATGGGGACAGTGACAATGGAGGATCTTGATGATGGAAGAGTGGGGGAGATGATGATGGAAAAATCAAAAGATGATTGCACCCAAGTAGGAAGAGTTGAGGGGAATGAAGAAGGAAAAATCATGGTAGAAGAATCATTTGAAGAAGATGTAATTCAAGAAGGAGCTGTATTAGAGGGGGGAACTGCAAAACGACAGGGAAAAAGAGAAGAAGAGTTGATAGAGTTAGAAGGGATGAGTACAAAAAGCCAGGACTGTCAGCATGTTGAGGAGCTAATCCAGAGGGCAAACCAAGGATTGACAAACGAAGAGCAGGGATTGATGGCCAGTTTGGTTAGAGAATTTGCGGACATATTTGCAGCAAAGAAGGACGGCTTGGGCAGGATTCGGGGAGTGGAGCATGAGATCGTAGTGGAGCCCGACATTCCCATTCGACAGGCGCCTCGTAGAATACCGTTACATCGAATGGGAGAAGTAGATGCATTGATTGAGGAAATGGAGAGGGAAGGTGTTATAGAAGTCTCCAGCAGTCCATGGGCTAGCCCTATTGTCTTAGTAAAAAAAAAAGATGGGTCGACCAGATTCTGCATTGACTATAGAAGGCTAAATGAAGTGACAAGAAAAGATGCACACCCGCTACCACATATTAATGACCTACTGCAGGCAACAAGAGGCAGCTCCTGGTTTTCGTCACTTGACCTAAAGAGTGGGTATTGGCAAGTACCAATGAAGGAGGCTGATAAACCAAAAACAGCCTTCTGCACGCCTCGAGGTCTATGGCAGTTCTTGGTTATGCCTTTCGGGCTGTGTAATGCTCCTGCAACCTTCCAGCGAGCAATGAATAGACTGCTGTATCAACTGGTAAGAAAAGGCCGGGTTAGAGTGTATCTAGACGATGTACGAGCTGACGCAACAACATTCCAAGAAATGCTAAACCTATTACGTGAGATGTTTCTGCTGTTTCGAGAAAATGGGCTCCAACTTAATGCTAAGAAGTGTGAGCTATTTCGCCGCAGCATTCCTTACCTTGGCTATGTGATATCGGCTCAAGGCGTTGAAACTGACCCCAATAAAACAGAGCGTGTTGCTACCTGGCCCACACCTAACTCAGCCAAGGATGCACATGGTTTTGTCCAATTCTGTTCCTACTACCGACCTTTTGTGCCCGACTTTGCTCGACGAGCCGGACCAATATACAAGTTAGTGGGAGGAAAGAGGAATTTTGAATGGACAGCTGAGTGTGAGGAGGCTTTCCAAGACCTGAAGAGAGCTCTGATGACTGCACCCATACTGAGCCATGCCAGACCAGACTTGCCATACATAGTGGATGTTGATGCCAGTGAGAAAGCTATTGGAGCAGTATTGTCTCAAAGACAGGGTGGTATGGAGAAAGTGTTGGCCTACTTCAGTCGATGTTTGCAACGATCTGAGAGAAATTATTGTGTCACACGGAAGGAGTTGCTTGCCTTGAAGGTGGCCCTCGAACATTTTCGACATTATGGTTTAGGAAGTGGAACACCAGTTACTGTACGCACCGACCATGCTTCATTACAGTGGCTTAGAAACTTCAGGCAACCTGATGGACAGATGGCTCGATGGCTAGAAGTACTGGCTCCATTCAATGTCAAGATTGAATATCGTAAAGGCACAGCACATGGCAATGCTGATGGGTTATCTCGGAGACCATGCCTACCCATGGGGTGTAAATATTGCACCAGACAAGAAGAAAAAGACAGCCAAGAGGAAGTAAGAAGGGTGAAAATTGAGTCAGAAATACCATGGAAGGAGGAACAGAGCAAGGATCAGGAAGTAGCACAGATGCGTTGGTGGGTAAGTGAGGGGAAGAGACCAGACTGGCAGACTGTGGCTACCTATGGTACTACTGCTAAAGCACTCTGGGCCATGTGGGACAGGTTACTCCTGGAGGAAGGGGTCTTGAAAAGACAATGGGAGACCGACACAGGCAAAGAGCAGGTGAAGCAAATAGTCGTTCCACGGCAATGTCGTTCATTGTTGCTTCGCACTGTGCATGAGTTGGGTCATTTTGGAACGAAAAGAATGATTTCAGAGTTGAGAAGAAATTTTTGCTGGGAGGGTCTGCATAGAGATGTGAGAGACTTTGGTAGGGCATGTGTGGCTTGCAGAGAAGCAGGCAGAAGAGGAACAAAGAAGGCGCCCCTACAAGAGTATCGTGTAGGTTTACCTTTTGAACGAGTAGCAGTAGATGTAATAGGTCCCTTCCCAATTTCAGCCCGGGGGAAATCGCTTCATTATCGTTGCTGTAGACCAATTTACAAAGTGGCCAGAGGCATTTCCATCTCCTGACCAGAAAGCAGAGACAGTAGCGCGTGGCCTGGTGGAGAATCTTGTGTCAAGGTTCGGAGTACCACGGGAACTTCATACTGATCAGGGCCGAAATTTTGAGTCGGACGTTTTCAAAGAAACAATGAAGATACTCGGAACCAACAAGACCAGAACCACATCTCTAAGACCTCAAAGTAATGGGGGTGTAGAGCGATTCAACCGCACGCTGATTGACATGCTTCGCAAGGTCACTGAAAAGCACCAGAGGGACTGGGACGAGCACCTTTCCTGGGCGCTACTTGCTTACCGAGCGACCATTCATCGGGCTACAGGATTCTCTCCAGCCATGCTGACCTGTGGGAGGACGCCCACACTCCCAGCCGATCTACTAACGGGGGTGGCGCCAAACCCAGTCAGCACAAGGACTTATGCTGAGGCCCTGCGACAAAACCTGGATGAAGCCCACAGTATGGCACGACAAGCATTAGGAAAAGTTGCAGAAGAAGCAAAATGAAGGTATGATGTGCGCGCAGAGAAACCTCGATTCGAGAAGGGAGACAAGGTTTGGCTGTACAACCCAGGAAGAAAGAAGGGCCTGGCTCCAAAGCTCCAAAGGCCATGGGTTGGACCTTGTGTCATATGTAAGCCAGTAACCGACGTTGTATTCAGAATCCGGCTACCGACTGGACGACAGATTGTTGTACACACAGATCGGTTGCAGGACTACCAGGAGAAGAAGGAAGAATGTGGTGTTGGGAAACTGTCGTCAATATAGCAACATATTTTTCGTTGTTGGATACATCAAAAATCCCGTAGTTCAGTTCGAGTTCTGGTAAACACCTAGTTGTGCTATTTTTCTAAAGTTCTTACAAAAATACATAGTTGAACCTAGATCATTGTCTCTCTTTCCAACAATACATATTAGTGGCGCGGTCGTAGTAAAAAAAGGAGGATTTAGTAGGTATCTACAAGTTCCACTTCCTTTTCTCAACATATTCCGTTTCGAATCGTCCTCAATCGTGACTCAGTCCGCCAGTGTCACGGAATACGAGTTGTTCGTTGGGTTTGACTGCGGATTAATACCTACAATTTGAATTAAACCGTGAAATAACTATTTAAAGTTATGGCAAACCAACCGACAGCAACAACAGGGCAGACAAACGAAGCTCTCATTCGTCAAATGGCAACAAGTATTGTACAGCTTACACAAGCAATGGAACGTCAACAAGGTACGTCTAGGACACCAAATGAAGTAAAATTTGAGCCATTTAAGGAAGATGAAGAATCTTTTGACTCATATGTCAAACGTCTCGAATTACATTTCTGCCTAGTGGGGACCACAGAAGGTAACAAAGCCGAACTATTTACGCATTTCCTACCACCAAAACGATTTGAGGAACTGAACCATTACTTGCATCCAGAAGACTATTCGAGTAAGTCTTATCAGGAATTTGTGGTGGTAATGAAGGAACTACTGAATCCGAAACCATTGGTGATGACAGCTAGGTACCAGTTAGGCTGTCGGCACCAAGAACCTAATGAAAAAGGTGATAAATTTCTCATAGAACTTAAAAAATTGGCCATACCATGTCAATATACTACCGATCAACTCGAACTAGTTCTATTAGAGAGATTTGTTTTCGGCCTTCATGATAAGAACATTCTAAACCGTAATTTATAACCGTATAACTTCTTATTATTATTACTTCTCGTAACCGTATAACTTCTTCTCATATTCAAAGTGTAAGAAAAAACATCACAAGAAGTTTACATAATCACGGAATAAGGATGTTCACGATGAATGAACGGATGCTTCTTTGAGATGTTAATTTCAGGATTCGTTGAGGATAAAATTAGTTTTAATGAGGTGAAATATGTTAAGGATAATAATTTGCCTTGCATGTTTTTATAATAATGGGATACTGAATTATTTGGAATGTCTTCTGGCGACCCAAGGTCTTCAAACGAATGCTTCTAATACTCCTTCATCTGATAAACTTAAAAGATAATTCCTACAGTGACGATATTATAATCCTGTATGGAATAGGAAGCCTTCGAGAGATCCTGGGGTATAACTCACAACAATTCGAACGACTTTTCTCTGATTTGAGATCCTCAAATTTGTTTCATGAAATTTGAAATGACAATAAATTGCAGCCAATTCATGATAAACTGATAACCGATGTAATTTGGTGTTTGTAAATGAAGATATGGCTTACATTATCTCATTGGTTGAAAACGCTTTGCAAATTTTTTTTTATATATTGTTAAGAAATGACATGATGTATAGGTGGGATCTACTATGTAATGAATAATAATCTGCACTGAGAAGTTCATAACATCACGACTGTCTCAGTGACTTCGCGCCATCAGGCTCTTCGCGTACCATCAGGCTCCTCGCGTGCCGTCATCCATCATGAATGTATAGAGAAAGGAACTATTATGATTTCAATACAGCTTTTCCCAGAAAATTAATTAATTTTCAAACCAAATTTAAAATGTTTATGATGCATAATGCATTTTAAGTTGTATCCTCTAATTAAATTATAGTTGTATCCTCGTAAATTTTATGAGGAACCATCCTCGAATTTATAGAAGACCATCCAATTCATAGGTGATCTATGAATAGAGAACGGTTCCCTATGAATTGGAGGATGGTGCCCTACGAATTGGAAGATACAACTTGAAATGTGTTATGAATAATGAAATTGATTGAACAAATTATGCATTTGGTTGGAAATTTATGAAGTTGGTTGAAAGTTTATGAAACTGGTTGAAAAATTATGAATTCTACTGGAATAAGCTAATACATGTCCAGTAACTTTTTGAAGTAGGCTAAGTTTGCTGCAGTTTGAGAGCAACATGAGGTCTTAATGTTGAAAAATTACAATACAGGTACAGTAATTAAAAAATAAGTATAATTTTTTTCAAAAAGATACATTTTTGTGATAAGTTCATTTGCTCCGGGTTAGTAAATCTCTCATGAACTGGCGCTCAAAGTTGAAAAGCTGTACCTTAATTGGAAATTTTCAGGGATTTTCGAAATTCGTTAGTCCATCTATCTATTGAAAAACTAAAAGATTGCCGCTGAATCATCAAAATCGAACAATAATTGCCGGCGAAAAGTGGAATAACGCAAAACTAATCATTTTAAAAAGAAATGAATAGAGAGGAATTTGAAGGAAATGTAATCAGCTTCAATTTGAAACGATAATCATAGGTACCTTTAGCCATCTTATTCATCCCAAAACATGATTTTTTATCATTCATTTTTTGGAAAACTAATATGGTTGAAGGTTACTCAATTTATCACCAAATTTAATTGTTGAAATTACATAAACGGGAGAGAATCGCATATTAAATACAGTAATTACACCAGTGACCATTCCTTTGATGCACCTTTTCTTGCCCTTTATACCATTTTCAGGAGCGTTTGAGGTGCAGGCTCCTTCATCATGGGTGTGAGGCCGTTGCCCCAGAAGAACTATCCGCAATACAGTTTTTCTTCTCCAGTCCGAACAAAATGTTCAGAAAATTTCGAAAAATGGTCCGCTCTGGCCGCTACTAATGATTTTACAAAGCTTTTGCACATAGTTCATTCGATGGTCACAAAGCACGATGCGTCGTCTTCAAGTTGATTCGGTACTTGGCTTGGCTAGAGGTAGTACGATTGTAAGATCTAACAAGTACCCTACCAAATACCCATGTGGTCATCATCAGGGCAATGATACTTTATCTAATACCCCCTTTAATGGTATTTTTGACTAATTATGTAAGTGAAAATTAGTCGATGAATTACCTACTTAATATTGGACGTATTTCGCATCCAATATTCCAAGCGAGTCCCAAGTAGAACCGGAGAAATCACGACACGAACTACTAAAAACTCAGTTTTGAAAGAAAACGCTGCAAATCATTGCTCAAAGGTTTATTATTTTCTGTATAGATCACTGGTTCTCCATCAATAGCACCTACCACCATCTGTATTCTCCCTTGACCTTCCCTCTCAAATTTCAACTTCCTGCGTTCAATAGGATTGAAAATGGCTTCGGAGCTCACTCAGCTGATCTGTGATCTGAAGAGTGAAGAAGATCTCCTCGAATGCTGGAGACGCCTGGAAGAGCACTCCCATTCAATAGGATTGAAAATGGCTTCGGAGCTCACTCAGCTGATCAGTGATCTGAAGAGTGAAGAAGATCTTCTCGAATGCTGGAGACGCCTGGAAAATCACTTCCATTCAATAGGAGTAAAAATGGTTTTGGAGCTCACTCAGCTGATCAGTGATCTGAAGAGTGAAGAAGATCTTCTCGAATGCTGGAGACGCCTGGAAGAGCACTGATCAGCTGAGTGAGCTCCGAAGCCATTTTCAATCCTATTGAACGCAGGAAGTTGAAATTTGAGAGGGAAGGTCAAGAACAGCGATCGCATTTTAGTCAGATAAAATTTGAACGGCGATTAGACCTTTTTTGCGATGCACACTCATGATTCTGTTTTATCGAAGGAAAACCTTCAAGTACTCGTAGGGACCGAACGGTTTGTCCTACAGAGCTCCGGGTGGTCTCAAAAATTTTTAAAAATTCAATACTATTTAAAATTGGTGAAAAAACGATACCTTTATTTCGAGAGTTTTCGAGCTAGGGCACTCTTGAAAATGTCAACCCTTAATCTTTACCCCTTAGAAGTGACTGACATCAACCAAAAGCTTCGCGGCACAACTAAACCCCAAATGGAGCCCATGTACCAAATTTGAACCAAATCGGTCCAGTGTTGCTAAAAAAAAAAGTGCCGCGTACGGCGGACGAACAGAAATTTTTTTTATTCGATTTTCGTATTCTACGTACCTTGAAACGTAAAAGATCAAATCTTGAGGGGGGGGGGGGGGTTAAAAAATTTGTTTTCTTGCTCGATTCCAAAGGCTTATTATTGAAAATAATAAACCAAAAGATAAGTTGCCATGACACCCAACGTCGCGATATGACAACGTAAACCTATGAAATTCGAACTGGAGATTTTTGAAATTATTTATTTTTTGAATTATTAATTTGAAATTATTTTTCCCGTGTTCTAAAGACCATTTGCAGTCGGATTATCAGATTAATTTTCAAAATATATAGATAAAAAGTTTCGGGCCTCAATGGGTTAAAATGAATAGATGAGAAGGAACACCTGTACCTGCAAAAACATCGAATAATTTTATTCCAAATTTTGTAGGTACCTACGTGATGGGTTGATTTCAGACTGTTGACTTCATCTCAAACATGATGGTTTACACAACAGTGGCGCTCAAGTCTCGATCATTTGACTCGAGCCAAAAGTAATGGAGGCGCGTCCAGATTAAAACTGCCTAATACTTATGCGAGTTGAACCAATTTATAAATTTATGAATTATTGCTATGGCGAGGGTATCCATGATTTTTTGTTTTATGTTTTAGGACCCATGAGGGTAGTTTATCCCCAAATTTGCAACCCCAAAAAGCCTTTGCTACTGACGTAGTGCTCTGACAACCATGGCATTTTCGCACTTTTTCAACTAGATATGATAATTTCAATAATTCATACCCATTAACTTTTCAAAGCAGGTTAAATACTTACTTCGACCGTTTTTTCTAGTATATCTTCTAATGTATCGATACATTTCTTCCAAATGATGTTTTTATTGCTTTAAAACGTTTTAACTCACGTATCTACTTCAACAAGTTTTTCCAAGATAGATCTTCCGAAATATCGATATATTTTCTCCGATATATCATAGGTATCGATACCTTATTGACTATATATCATTTGATCAGTATATCGATATGTTTCATTCGATATGCCATCCCTACAACCACTTGATAAGCGAGCGAAACGAGCGGAAATGTTAACTCAAAGAGAATAAATAAGAATATTTTAGTTCAGCTCACCTAGCGCTGGTTGTAGAAGGCCCACAGGTTGAGTGGTGTAAGATGCTGTTGAGACGTCAGCTCGGCCAGGAGCGCGGTGCTTCTGAAAAACCGCGATGTACCTCACAGGCACCGGAGGACTCTGATAACTGCCAACCCCGCCATTATTTTTGACCTGTTCGCGCAATGCAGAAGGGATATGGTGATAGTCGTTCTTCGTTGTCTCATGACGATGCCCTGAATAGTCGTAATGAGCTGGATGAACTGGATTGTACACTTCAGGAGGATACTCAGGTAATTTATGCTGCGAATTCTTGAAAACCGAACTTTCCACAGGAGGAATGCCGTACTTTTGGTCTTTTGATGCAATCGTATCATAGTTTCCACTTGCAAATCTGGTGTTTTGAGCATCTGTACTGTGATAAGTGGAAACGTCTCCACGATGATGACCGTTAGAACTAACAGACTCTGAAACACCTTTCGAAGTCTGATAACCAGGGTTGATGGTTCCTGAATTTTGCGATGTAGCACCAGAAATACCAAATTGGTATGAGGGATTCTCGAACGGTTTTTGAGCTACAAAGTTCTGCACATCCTGCGAGTTTTGGTGATTTTGATATGAACTTTGGTATGACGGATTCCCAGGTACTTTCTGGGTTTCAAGATTCTGTACATCATGCAAATACTGGTGATTTTGGTATGAAGGTAGTTGTGATGGTTTCTCAAGTGCTTTCGGGGTTTCAAAATTCCGTACATCCTGCGAGTTTTGGTAATTTTGATATGAACTTTGGTATGACGGATTCCCAGGTACTTTCTGGGTTTCAAGATTCTGTACATCATGCAAATACTGGTGATTTTGGTATGAAGGTAGTTGTGATGGTTTCTCAAGTGCTTTCGGGGTTTCAAAATTCCGTACATCCTGCGAGTTTTGGTAATTTTGATATGAACTCTGGTATGATGGATTCCCAGGTACTTTCTGGGTTTCAAGATTCTGTACATCATGCAAATACTGGTGATTTTGGTAAGAAGGTAGTTGTGATGGTTTCTCAAGTGCTTTCGGGGTTTCAAAATTCCGTACATCCTGCGAGTTTTGGTAATTTTGATATGAACTTTGGTATGATGGATTCCCAGGTACTTTATGGGTTTCAAGATTCTGTACATCATGCAAATACTGGTGATTTTGGTATGAAGGTAGTTGTGAGGGTTTCTCGAGTGCTTTCAGGGTTTCAAAATTCCGTACATCCTGCGAGTTTTGATAATTTTGATAAGATGGATTCTCAAGTGATTTCTGAGTCCCAAAGTTTTGTCCGTCTTGCGAATACTGGTAATTTTGATATGAAGATAAATACGAGGGATTCTTGAGTGCATTCTGAGTTTCAAAATTCCGTACATCCTGCGAGTTTTGGTAATTTTGATTTGAAGTTTGGTATGATGGATTCTCAAGTGATTTCTCAGCTCCAAATTTCTGCCCATCTTGCGAATACTGGTAAGTTTGATGCGAAGATAAATGAGATGGATTCGTGAGCGCTTTTTGAGTTTCAACGTTTTTTTCATCCTGCGAATATTGGTAATTTTGCTGTGAAGTTAGGTATGATGGATTCTTGAGTGCTTTCTGTGTTTCTAAATTCTGTACATGCTGCGAGTTTTGGTAATTTGGATATGTTGGCTGGTGTGATGGATTCTCGAATATTTTCTCAGCATCGTAGATCTGCACGGTCTGCGAGTACTGGTTATTTTGATTAGATGGAATCTTTGGTCCAGCTTCTTCTGGGATGAATTTAAATTCTTCTTTATTGTATTCATTTAAAGATCCTGGCTGAGCTGTAGAAGACGGGTATACATCGTCGTTGTACTTGAGAATTTGCGGCGTTCTTTGGTACTGTTGAGTTTCGTATTCTATATCTGGAGAGTTCTGGCCATGGTGGAACGACGAGTCTCTTGCGGACCCAGCAACATACTTAGCGCTGTGAGACGGTGCATAGCGTGCATATTCTAGCCCCGAATCTTGATCGTAGTCGTACATTGACACTACTTCCGGTCTATAAGACAAGATCAGCTCTTCGTTTGTGACATCTTGAGGTGATCGAAGGTACTCAATGTTTCCCCGATCCGAATTGTAGCTTAAAGCCTTATCGCTGTTTTCCTGCGCTGATTGTCCCACAGATGCCTCAACTGAGTAAGAATTCTTCAATGTTTGGTCCTGGAAAAAAAACGATTACCGGACAATTAACGGCATTAATCTCGAGAGTTTGGTGGATTGATAATACTTTGAAGGTTTTGATTATAAAACATCTGAATCTTCTGTGAGTTACAGAGTTCAAATAGATATTACATAAGCAGACAGCACTTACAACGGAAGGTACACCATATTGCAATGGAGACGAGATAGATGCTGCCTCTGGCTGGTCCGCTGGAGAACTTGGCACCTCCTTCACATGTGCTGAAAAATGTATTGATAATTTTAACGCCTATTTTGATATCCCCAATTTAATAAAATGAACCAAAATGGCGATGGCGTCTTTTGGTCAACTTTTTAAACATGGAACATGCTTTAGCCATCACCTAACTGGGCAAAAACGTGACGAAAAAGTAGTGCGGGATTGTTGTGAAAACCTGCTCCATTTCGTATAGTAGGTAGTTTTAATCTAGACGCGGATCCATTATTTTGGGCTCAAGTCAAATAATTGAGCCCTGACCGACACTGTAGGTTTAAACAATTAATGTAAACATCATGTTTGAGCTGAAATCAACCTACCTACAAGATTTGGAATAAAATTACTTGATGTTTTACACAAGTACAGGAGTCTCCTCATCTAGGTATTCATTTTAACATTAATTTTCACTCGTTGAAAACAAGTATCGATATTATCGGTAAATACATCGATATCGACCAATAATATCGGTTCTCTATATCGATGTAAATATATCGATACATCAACCGTAATCTATCGATATATTTAATGTATTGATATTTCGTTGCCATCCCTAGGTGTATCAGGTCCATTGTAGGTGTTTCAGCAGAATCAATTGAAACGTAAATTTACACATGGAAATCGATAGAAACGTTGTGGAGAGGCATATTAGAGTAAAGCTCTAATATGCTGGGCTTAGATAGAATATAATTTTTAGAATTTTTTGAGACCACGCGGAGCTCTGTAGGACAAACCGTTCGCTCCCTACGATAATTTAAGAGTTGGACTTTCAATAAATCAGAAACACGAGTGTGAATCGCAAAAGGGGCCTAATCCCCGTTCAAATGTTAGCTGACCGAAATGCGTTCGATGTTTTTCTTCATTTTGGATGGTTGGTGGTAACAATGGCAAAGCCGAGTTCTTTGCAGAGGAGTGATCTATATAGAAAAATAATAAACCTTTGTGTAATAATTTGCAGCGTTTTTTCCATCTTGTCGCTTGTACTCTTTTGAAAACCGTGCCTCAATTGTAATTATTGTAACTGTACAGATGAAACACTTACCCTGATTTTGAGAGTTGTCGAAGAACAATTTGTGGTCCACCCCTGCCTGTACGTCAGGCTCGATCCCCTGTGATGGTATGTCGGCAGTGATAGGTGGCGGTACGCCGTACGCATCAGGTAAGCCCAGGGCTAACGGAAGGCATACGGTCACGACAAAAACCTGCACATGTTTCCAAGTAGGTGAATATTGGTGCTTAACCCATTTCAAGCCGAGGGTAGAAATGACATAGTAATGGGAGGAGGAGGATGATGAACTATTTTACAGAATGCCGGCCGAAATAAGGCATCATTTGCTCACCAATGGAGAGCAAAAATGCTCCAATTTTTTATGAATTTTACGTTTTAATAGGATTTTAGAGGTCTCAGTTTTCCAAATTGATATGATTTATCCATTTCATTGTCAACAATTTTTAAAAAAATCAATATAAAATCTAAAAATTATTTTTTATGAACCGGAATCTGTTTTGACTCATTGCCCAGAAAGCTCACTCTCCCAGGACCAAATTTGAGCAACCATAACCATGCTTTCGGTCAGAAGGCCTCCTTTTCAAAAAAAATTCCCAAATCGCACTGAGCTCCCGAATGTCGAAGACATTTTTCTTTAAAAATTTTAGGAACTGCATGAACGAGAAAAAATTCTTCTACAAAGATTTTTCACTATTTCAATATTTAAAAAAATCATTATTATGACGATGCAAAAATGCATCAATGGCCGGAAATGGGTTAAATCGTGCTTAGCCATCAAGAAGTCACCCTCAGTACAATTTTCTCAAGATAACATACTCGTAATTCCTAGAAGTTATTGCGTCGGAGTCTACCAAAGTAGCGGAAGCATTGTTTTCACTTGAGAAGGTTGAAAAAAAGTTCTTCAAAACCAAAATTTCCACTCGCGTTGTTCGTTTTAGGCGCTCCTGGGCAATTTTCGTTCTGTGCTGTTTGTCATGCAATCCTTGTAATGGGCAAAACTATATGAAGTTGAAGTCCGATTTCGATTAAATTTTCAGGGATTGTGCGGGTTGGCATGTAGATGGTCCCCTATGAAATCATCATCCCGGGATCAATAGTAGCCTCTGCGCATGCGCAATGGTAAAATCCTTACAAGAGCGGTAATTACATATTTTACTTTTATTTTTTTTAATAATTACTTAATTTCTGTACGAATGGGTTGGTATCTTTATCTTGACGTATTTGTCATCAAACTGAAGCTCAAAACCTAGTTTCCTAGGGAATCACATACTATCTTATCCTCCCTTATTGTAAAGCCGTCGGGCCCCAGGAGGTCAAACCGATAGCTCAACTGCCACATCGACCTTTCCCGAAATTATCATTCCACCCCACCACATAATGTACCCCCTCTATGTCTTGATGTCAATAATAGTATGTTGTTGCATAGAATTAAGACAGTCTTGACTTTCAACTTGTAAAGTGTAATTCTTGTTAATATAAGTTTCTCCTTGAAACTTGTGAGTCCTTTCTTTCTACCATTTGCACGGGCTTCCAGTGAACACGAATCCATTTTTATTTTCTACGGACTTAGAGTTCTAATTCTTTAGAGTATCACAGAATTTCAAATATCCTTGAAAATTTCAAGTTTAGCTACCTTTTTTGTGGTAAAAACATAACTGAATAAACGGTTTTTCCCATTTTTCTCTACCAATTATTATTCGATTTTGATGATTCCAGCGGCAATATTTCAATTTTTCAATTCCGTAGGGCCTTTTGCGCCTTCAATTTCGTGAAATACTGACCCGGAACGAGGAATGAAAGGCAGCTGACTGAGACCCTACCCTGAGAGTATTTCTCTCAATTACCAGCGCTCAAACTTTAAAAGTTGTACCTAAATTTGAAATTTACAAGGGTTTTCGAAATTCATTAGTGCGCGGCCCTAGGGAATGGGAAGACTAAAAGATTGCCGCTGGAATCATCAAAATCGAATCCGGGAAAATGCCGGGAAATGTGAGAAAAAAAAACCGTTTATTCAGTTATTGAGGACCCTTTACTTTATAATAAAGGCGATTTTTGCAAATTTTGTGACACCACTTAGGGTAAGTGTACCAGCTATCACCACCTTAAGAGTACTTTGTCAGTATATCTTTAATAACTTGCTTACTTTTCAATCAAAGTTGGGAGTGGTGATAAAATTTATCACCATTTAATGGTACACTGGTGGAGACTGGTACACTTACCCTAGAGCTCTGTGGGACCAACCGTTCGCTTCCTATGAGGATAATTAACCGATAGAGTTGAAAAGGTCGTATTGCAGAATCCAACTCTACCATCCAGACAATTTGACTTGAAGCTTGAGCTTGTGGAAAATTTCAACAACACAGGATTGTCCATCCAAAACGTCGTCGTTCCAAATCACTCTCCCCTACAACAACATTTTATGCACTATCTACGCTGCTTAGTAATAAATTAATTCATTGCGTTATCACTAATTCAACTCACCCCGAACATGACGAAAGGACGACGCTGTGGAAAGTGTCACGCGGTCGATAATTACGAGGAGCTCGTTAATATAACGACATTGGACGTCGAGGAGGGAGAAGAAGGACTGAAGGTTCCTCCGATGAGAAAAACAAATACCTCGATTCGAATCAAGGAGATGAGTTGTTTCTTGGCCATTAGCCGAGGGAATTGCTTGATGAGGGAACGATTTCCCTGAGATTAACACGATATTTTCAAATGTGAAACTTCACGAATTCCCAAAATATGTGAATTAGGTACTTTCACGATCCCATTAATTGTTTTTGATATTTTATGTATTTTCTTAGGTGCGAAGAACCGAAAAGCGTTACGTAAGTGTGGCTTCACAAGTTGTCTCGAATGTCAAACTATTTGCACCTGGGAGAAGAAGCTGAAAGAAGCTGAAATGTGGACAAACTATGGAAATTGGATGATTATTTCTGAGAAAAATGGGGAAAACTGTTGATGAAAAATGGCCAGCTATGAGGCTGGTGATGGAGGAGGTACTGGGGGGTGTGGCAATGTTGCTCATTCAGACGGGGGGGACCAAGCGCCAGTTCCTCAGAGATTAGACTAACCCGGGACGAAGAAAGGACGGACCCCCTTTGGAATGCATTCTTAGCAGAACTTTCAGGTTAGTGGACGCGTCTCTACCGACTTGGACCAACAACTACTAGAGAGCGTCCAGGTAAATATCGTTCGAATAATATTGACATGGAAATGTCTACTGGCTGGGCTAAGTGAGCATGAAAATTAAGATGGAAAACGCTGCAAATTATTACACAATGGTTTATTATTTTTCTATATAGATCACTGTTCTGCAAAACCACCAACCATCCAACATGAAGAAAAACATCGATCGCATTTCGGTCAGCTAAAATTTGAACCTCCGTTCAAATTTGCGAATTCACACTTCCCTTTTTTGCGATTCACACTCGTGTTTCTGATTTATCGTAAGTCCAACCCTTAAATTCTCGTACGGAGCGACCGGTTTGTCCTACAGAGCTCCGCGTGGTCTCAAAAATTCTAAACATTCTATACCATCTTAAATTGGTGGAAAAACAATTTTCAAAATTCATCTTTGGACCCTACATCAACCGAAATTCCCAAACCAAAGTTTTATGTTTCAGTTTTTGATTGACTAGTTTGGCCATGTGTCAATTAGTAATATAGGAAGTTAATACATTAAACATTATTCATTCTCTTCCGAAATCTCTTAGGGTCGGTTATACAGGGTGTCTACAGTTAAGATGGGCATAACTTCAGGAATCGATTGTACAATCGGTTTGCAACAAGAAATGTCTCTTAGCAATTTTTTCTCAACCCACTCAAAATGTCTTTTTTTCCACTGCAAAGTTTTTTTTCGCGTTTTCGACCTCACGTCATTAAAACTGTCATAACACCTGTTATTTATCAAGTAATTTCAAATTTTAGGATATCGTTCGAAAGAGCGTTAAATTTCCAAGCCACTCAGTGTAAAACCAAAATCTTTTAGCAATAAACCATTTCTGTAAAATCAAGTTCAGAAGCAAATTATAAATTTTTTGCGAAATTTGATTTTTTCTTATCGAAGTTTTTACTTTGAAGGCCTGCCCATTTCGATGGGCGCTCTTCGGAAAAAACATGCCCACATTGTCAGCTTTCCAACCGTCTGTCAATTTTTGTTTTTAAAGTTTAAATTGGAAGAGTAAATCAATTTTGAAGCAAGAAAACGTGTGTTTTACAAGAAAATCTAGTGTTTTACGCGGTGTATGGTCTTCCTCAATCTTGACGAGTTTGGTATCATTTCCTACGTAATTTTTTACGCTGAATCCAATGTTGATACTTTCTACTCAATAAAAACATCGAATTTCAAGCTGATTGATCAAACATCAACACATTAATCAGCTAGAAATTTGATGTTTTTATTGACTGGAAAAGTGATATTTCATGCTCACTATCATATCTACGAATAATGCGTATTTTATTTACGAAAACCAAGGTTTTCTTCGAAAAATCCACTTTCCAGCAGTCAGAATTATTCGGAAGTATCACCATTGGATTCAGCGTAAAAAACTACGTAGGAAATGATACCAAACTCGTCAAGATTGAGGGAGACCATACACCAAGTAAAACATTCGATTTTTTTGTATAACACACGTTTTCTTGCATTCAAACTTGATTTTCTCTTCCAATTTAAACTTTAAAAACAAAAATTGACAGACGGTTGGAAAGCTGACAATTCGGGCATGTTTTTTCTGAAGAGCGTTCATCGAAATGGGCAAGCGTTCAATGTGAAAACTTCGATAAGAGAAAATCAAATTTCGGGAAAAAATTTATAATTTACTTTTTGACTTGATTTTACAGAAATGGTTTATTGCTAAAAGGTTTGGGTTTTACACTGGGTAGCTTGGAAATTTAACGCTCTTCCCAACGATATCCTAAAATTTGAAATTACTTGATAAATAACAGGAGGTATGACAGTTTTAATGACGTGAGGTCGAAAACACGAAAAAACGTCTGCCAAGTGGGTGTGGCACATAGCTTCCTCGTATCCATAACCCGATTTTATAGCGACACCTGAGCGCCCAAAGGGCCAAACTGCTTTTTCTTGTTCAAAGGGCCAAACTGAAATCGGTTTCAAGGTCAGAAGTCCGAAGGGCCAAACTGGAATTTAAACGAAAAGTGATTAGGGCCAAACTGCATCCATCTACGTGATTCATAGGGCCAAACTGCTGATCTTACCAACTAAAACGCAGCCACAAACTACTCTGATTGCTATTTGCGTGTCAGAGACAAATATAATGGCACAGAACCACAACAACTGACTAGAAAATCGATCTCTGACCCTTTATTATGTTCACGTCCACTACCTACCAACTTGTTCCATCCTGTGTTTTTGTTATATTATATTCAATAATGAACCTTTGGAATCGACCAAGAAACAATTTTTTTAACCCCTCCCCTCCTCAAAATTTGTTGGTTGACGTTTCAAGGTACGTAGAATCCAAAAATCGAATAAAAATTTGGTCGTTCCGTCCGCCGTACGCGGCACTTTCCCCACTTAGCATTGACCGATTTTGATGAAATTTGGTATGTAGGCTCCATTTGGGGTCTAGTTGTGCCCCGAAGATTTTGGTTGATGTAGGTCACTTCTAAGGGTTGAAAAATAACGGTTGAAATTTTGAAAACGCCGTAACTCAAAATATTCTGATGTAAAGGTATTGTTTTTCCATCAGTTTTTGCGTTCGAGTCCACCAAGGTAGGGGAAGCTTTGTTTTCACTTTTCAAGTTTTAAAAAAAATGTTCTCCAGAAACAAAGTTTCCACTCGTTTCGGACCTTTCTGAACAATTTTGGTTCCGTGTCTGTCTGTCTGTCCGTGTGTCTGTCATGAAATCCTTGCGCACCTCATAACTTCTACATTTTTCATCCGATTTCAATGAAAATTTCAGGGATTGTACGGAATAGCGTGTAGATGGTCCCCTATAAAAATCATCGCCCACAGACTAATAGTTGCTACTGCGCATGTGCAAACGTGTATTTCGTTGTACCAGCCATAACTTTCACATGTTCAAAGCAAACGTGAAATATTTGTAACTGTCAAAACATCTACTTTTTCATCCAATTTCGGCGAAATTTCTCAGGATTGTTCAAATTGGAGTGTAGATAGTCCTCTATGTACTTAGAGATCGATGTTTTTTGAGACTAGTACTATGTATCGGATCAACTATACCTACAATTGGGTTATGGATACGAGGAAGCTATGTGCCACAACCACTTGGCAGGCGTTTCTTTTGATTGTCTTTAGTACAATCTATTCTCCCTCCACTCGTTCTTTTTCGAATGTGGTTTTGGAAAAGGTGATTTCAAACGAAGTCTAGAACTCGAAGGGGGAAGCAAGGGAAAGTGTTCTCAACCAGATCTCAGCTCATGGTTTTTCGGGCCCTACAACAACTGAGAGAGGTATAATATACCTTTATACCATTATACCTCATTATATTATAATGATGATTCGAATAGTTTCGATTAAATTGACTAGAATATTTTTTATGACTTATGGCTCTTGAATCAGTAAGATTTGGCAGAATCGAGTTCGTTCTTTCAAGTCCTGATGTTTGCTTAGGTACAGACGATTCAGTTAATCAACTAAATCAATCAAATTGCATTGAATCAATTGAGTTGAAGTCTGAACACCAGAAAGATAGGTAACTTGTCAAGTGTAATGATAATTTTCTTGCCGTCCAGTTGTGTCAATGTGACCACTCCTGCTTTTTCCTTCAGTTTGTGTACCAAAGGGGCGATTCCTCACCAGTACCACGCAGAATACTTCCAGATGAAGAATAAGCTCAACATACGTGATGAGCTCATTGAGACAAATGAAGAGGACAATGCTGAATGGATGACGATAAAATCAATGATTTTTAGATTTGTTTCAAATGCTATGCTGTTCATTTACTATTGGAATAATTAAAATTTCGTTATCCGTGTTTCAGAAATTACTTAATTTCTGTGTTTTGGTAATAGAATGGCACTATTCAACCATACCTACGTGAGTTAGAATCGGGGTTTCAAAGAAAGACGAAAACATAAGTGATTGGACAGGTACAAAATACCCAGAGAGTTGTAAAAATGGGTAGTTAATTATAATAATTTATTAACGTTTAATTTCAACTGATGTATTAATTGAAGAAGAAATTGCAGATTGACCAGAGCAATTTCAGTTGAAGGAAAGTCGCAAACCTTAGGGCCAAACTGGCAGTTTGGCCCCTTGTCGCTCACAGATCTCAAGGTCAAATTATGCCCATAGGGCCAAACTGGACCTCTTCCCAGTTTATCTTTTTTTCTTAATATTACAAATTGCGGATGATTAAAAAACGGTTTGGAATTCAATCTTACATAGATTTTGGACCAATTACAAAAAAAACCTAGTTGACTTCATGTACACTGGCCTCGCTACAATCGTTCGCGTTTTAGAAATAGTAGTTCCGAAAGCAGTTTGGCCCTTTGGGCGCAGAGGTGTCGATATGTGATCCGATACATAGTAGTTAATCTCTAAACATCAAACAAGTTAATCTGTAACATCCCTGAAAATTCCATTGAAATCGGATGGAAAATGTAGAAGTTATGGCCGTTCTCAACTGACGCCCCCGACTATAAGGATGGAGGGGTGAATAAATCGTAGAAAAAAGTACATTACAGCTTCTTTAATTACAATCTTTTTTAGTTCTGCATTTCCCATTCTACCAATCAGACTGACTAAATAAATTAGTGGATCCCATTTCACGAATAATCGTCATTTTGTTGATTCATTTGAAATTAACAAATCGTCACAGTGCTAAACGTAAGTAAACAACGAACGTTTTCAAAATAATAACTATAAAATTAGTCAAGGAACAGCCTCATCAAAGAACAGTTACACGAAAAATTGGTAAAATTAATTGTTTCTCGGTGGCTATCCAGACTTGTTACCAAATTCAACGCCCTGAGCTCAACGACGAACAAATATTTCATACATGATTTTTTTGTTAACTATGATAAACATACAATAGTGAATATATACACACAGTTATACACAGCTAAAGCTATAAAACATCTATAGTTGGAGACAGCTAATTTTTTTCGACAATTTTTTCTAGTTTTTTTTTCACGTTGACGGAGGTTGAGGCGTGAAGTCTGGAGAGCCACGTTTCGTGCACGTAAATACAAACTTTGTCAAATAAACGAAATGTCCAACCCACCGAGAAAACTAATACATCTAGGTTTTTTTCTAAAAGGCCTCAAAGTACACAACCAGTCACTAACTAATAATAAACTATCTATTTCAATATTATGCATATAGAAAGAGGTACGTTGATACAGACACATCTAGAATCAAAAATAAAAACAAGCACACTTTTTTCGCTTTTTTTGTAGGTACAGGTTGCAACAACGCACCTTGAAAAACCGATTCGTTCTCTCATTTGTTTAAAACTTTTTTTTGTTTGTTTATCAATTCTTAAATTCTAACGTTATTGATGTTTTTAAAGCGATCGTGGTGGATTTTTGACGAACTATTTACAAAGGGTTGAGCACGTGGAACGTAAATTCAAGTTAACATTAAAAGTTTGTAAAAATTGGGGAAACAATAAATTGGTTTTTTTATTATGATATCACAAGATGCAATAGTTAAGTTTTTATTGTGGAAATAAATAAATAAATCATATTCGTTGTAAACTGTTTTTGAGGGTCTAAATTTAATGAACGGGCCGTGTACTTAGCAAGAGTATTGAAGGATTTGACGTGAAGAGCTGTGGTTTTGGGGTGTTCGAAAAATCCACAAAAAAAAACTTTTTTTTGGATATGAACTGCTTTTAGCATCAATCTGAAGGCTGTACGATTTGGTACCAATAAATTACTTGCCTAAGGTATTCATAGAGCGTTGAAGTAGGTATGGAATGATGAGATGTTATTCTCTCAGAACCAGAAGGTGGAATCTGCTTTAAAAACGCTTGCTGTTTCTTGCTTTCTACTGCTGATGCCTTGATTGATGGAGTATGCCTTTTTGGGATGTGGGAAATCACGGGGCATCTAGGTTATTGATCTGAGCAGAAGGTGGAATCTGCATCCACAAGCACTCGGTGAGCCTAGCTAATTTCCGTATGGATTAATGGAGAACGTTTTCATGAAAATGGAAGCTTAAAGAGCATCCAAGGTCATTGATCTGATCGGAGAGTGAAATTAGCACCATGGAAGCTAGTTGTGCCTTGCTACTACTGCCGCAGATGCCTTGCTGACTGATGGTGTTGTTTCCTTCAAGTTACGAAGGAGCTCAGCGAGCATCCAGCAGAATCTGGCTCATAGCCGAAGGTGTGCTTAGCTAATTTCTGTATGGATTGGTGGAGTACGTTTTTCTGAAAATGGAAGCTCAAAGAGCATCCCAGATCATTGATCGATCAGAAAGTGAAATTTGCTCCATGACGGCTAGTTGTGCCTTCTTGCTACTACTGCAGATGCTTTGCTACCTGGTGTATTGATGGTGTTTGTTTCCTTCAAGTTATGCAGGAGCTCAGCGAGCATCCAGCAGAATGTGGCTCATAGCAGAAGGTGGAATCTGCATCACACGCACTTGGCTTGCCTAGATAATTTCTATATGGATTGATGGAGTACGTTTTTCTGAAAATGGAAGCTCAAAGACCATCCAAGATCATTGATCTGATCAGAAGGTGAAATTTGCACCATAACGGCTAGTTGTGCCTTGCTTCTGCTGCAGATGCCTTGCTGATTGATGGTGTTTGTTTCCTTCGAGTTACGAAGGAGCTCAGCGAGCATCCAGCAGAATCTGGCTCATAGCAGAAGGTGGAATCTGCAATCCCAAGCACTTGGCTTGCCTAGATAATTTCTGTATGAATTGATGGAGTACGTTTTTCTGAAAATGGAAGCTCAAAGACCATCCAAGATCATTGATCTGATCAGAAGGTGAAATTTGCACCATGACGGCTAGTTGTGCCTTGCTGCTGCCTGCAGATGCCTTGCTGACTGATGGTGTTTGTTTTCCTTCGAGTTACGAAGGAGCTCGGCGAGCATCCAGCACAATGCTGGCTCATAGCAGAAGGTCAAATTTGCACCATGACGGCTAGTTGTGCCTTGCTATTGCTGCACATGCCTTGCTGACTGATGGTGTTTGTTTCCTTCGAGTTACGAAGGAGCTCAGCGACGATCCAGCAGAATCTGGCTCATAGCAGAAGGTGGAATCTGCATCATCACAAGCACTTGGTGTGCCTAACTAATTCTATATGGATTGGTGGAGTAGGTTTTTCTGAAAATGGAAGCTAAAAGAGCATCCAAGATCATTGATCTAATCAGAAAGTGAAATTTTGCACCCCAACATCTAGCTGGGTCATGGTACTGCTGCACATGCCTTGCTAACTGATGTGTGTTTGTTTTCTTCGAGATACGAAGGAGCTCAGCCAAGCAGAGTGTGGCTCAGAGCAGAAGAAATAATCTGCACCATGCAAGCGCTATTTGTGCCTTGTTAGCTGATAATATTGATCGAGTTTCTGAAAATAAAAGCTCAGCGAGCATCTAGGTGTACGACCTAAGCAAAGTTGAAATCAGCTTCACAAACACAAGCTGTACCAAGCTAACGCAAGAAAAGGCACGCTCCGGCTGCTTCAAGTGGGGGACCTCAGCACAACCTGTTTTACCTTGAGGCGCCTGTAGTTGTGGTTCCTATCTACCTTCTT
>CM019182.2:33394280-33463519 GCA_009739505.2 Apolygus lucorum
TCACCATACCCAACGACCTCCATCCCCATAGTTTCGCTGAAGGGTTCCTGATCCATGCCGTGCTAGCTCCATTATCGCGTGATTTTACCAGTTCAGCTCCATCCGTAGTTTGATGGAGACGTTGTGCCCTGGCAATTCGACGGTCGATTCTTGATGTCCCATTTTGTTGTTGGAGACTCGTTCCTCCTTCAAAGAGTTGTGTGTTTGCCGCCCCCTACCCTATTAGCTCTTATGGTTGGTATTTGACTGAGTAGTTCCATTACTCCAAGACCACCATCACCCACTGGTCCATGGATGTAGGCATTAGCAGAGTCAAATGGCAGGCGCAACCATTTTCTCACATATCTCCTTACAGATATATCCATCTGTTTTAGAGTTAAGAGCGTGGTACTTCCCAGCACTAGTTGGTGAGTTAGTGAAGGTATGCCGTGGTCTCGCAACATTACTAATTTCTGCAGAGGCTTCAGTGGTGCCCTGTCAATTTCTCAAGGATTGTAGTCATTTTCATTGGCATGTTACGACATATACCCTGGGTACCAAAGGATACTCCCAGGTATATCCATCGAACATTGTGTGGTGCTGCCCTCAGGCACTGGCCATCAACATCAATGGAAGGCCTTTCAGCTGGGACCACGAGTCGACGCCCTCTTGGCATCAAAGGCAGATAGATGGATTTTCTGAGGTTGAGATTCAGTCCCACCGACTTCAAGGCATTATTGAATGCTACAATCTGAGCCACTATCCCAGCTCTAGATGTGGCAATCAGTACAACATCATCCGCAAAAGCCAGGGAAGACCAACGCTGCCCTGCATGGATGTATCCAACCCTATTAGGGAGTGCTAGCAGGACGTGATCCATAACTGCATTGAAGAGGGTTGAGGACAGGGGGTCACCCTGTCTAATGCCCCTTGCATTATACATCCATGGGCCTGCCCCAATTCGTGTAGACCCATTTTGGTAGATTGATTCAATATACTGTACCAGCTGTTTGGGCCACTGTCTCCCCTTCATGATGTTCATTATAGCAAAATGAGATACTCTATCAAATGCTTTCTCAACATCGAGAACTGCAATGTGAAGCTCTCTTTTTTTTCCTGTTAGCTTCAACCAACAATTTATTGAGTGCCAATACATTCAGTGCTAGTCCATCAACGCCTCTGCGGAGACCTTTTTGTTGCTCAACATGAGTAACCGAGGATTCCAAACGCTTTCCAATGATCTTGTGAAATTGGCGTACTACTACTGATGGGACTGTGATTGGGCGGTAGTCTGCCTCTGTTTCTGGCATGTTTTTCTTTGGAATCATAGTAGTTCGAGCTTGTAAGAGGGTAGACGGCATAGATCCCCGGCGCAAAATAGTGTTGAAAAACAACTTCCTAAGGCTGTGGGGAACCATCCTCCAAACCTCTGCCAGTAGTCCATCAGGACCACAGGCAGTCCTGGTTGGTTCCGATACCCGGATTTCGTCCTCCGTTATTGGCATCCATATGTGGTCCATCAGCTGATCTTGGGGATGACGGACTTCCTCTGCTGTCCATTCGCTGGATGGAGTTGACCACTGTCTTGCCCAGTATTGTCTCAATTGCTGGCCTGTGTGACGCATTTGGGCTCTTCCATTACCAAGGATGTCCTCCGCTATTGCAGCTCTATCAGAATCCCATAACCTCCTAAACCTTGAGATATCATCGTGGTATCATTGTTGATTATATGGTCCCTGGGTGGTCGTGGGGTTATACCAATGATATGGGATATCCACAGAAGAAGGTCATTTTGGGGGTCAAGATCCTGGACTACTGCTCTTGCACCATTTATCAACAATTGGTGGCCTTCATCCTGTTCTGATGCACGCTGAGCTATGGGAATCCCTGCAAGAATAGCTTCATCAAGCTGTTGATGGGAGATCTCGTAGCTTCCATCTAGTTCTTCTGTCGTTCTTCGGGGTGTTTGTGTAGCATCTAGGCGTACCTGCTCCAATACATTCTGATAGTGAGGCCTTGCTCGTACCGCTTCTACAGATTTAAGTGTTCTACCGACCATTTTGGAGGCAAGAGCTCTATTCATTTGGGCACCCGGTATGGTACCTTCTAATTCAAGTTCAACAGTTGCCATGATGGTCATTTCTTCATGTGACCAGTATTTGCATCGTTTTGGGCCAATTTCGTCAAAAGCATACTCCTCAGGATGAGCTGATCTAGTATGTTTTGACAGCCCTATACGTGAATGAAAAGTTCTTCCGCAGTGGGTGCAATGGTGTTCCTGTGCTCTACTGGCCATAGTCGGTTATTTGAATTGCCGCCTCTTTCGCCTTGATGTACACTGTACATCGAGAATCACCTGTCACATGCTTTGCTGGTTTTTTAGCCGCCTTACAGGACATGCATTCAATTTCTGGATGTGGTTTGATGCAGGCAGCGACCTTATGTCCTTTCTCACCACAGCGTTTGCAACATTCTTCGCCAGGCTGGCATACTGTACAATCTTGCGAGCGATGACCCACTCTGGTGCATCTGTAGCATCTTAGAACTGGTACATATGGTGTTACTGGGCATCTACACCACCCTACGTACAGCTTAGGGTCTTTCATGATTGATTTGTAGAGCTCAGTCTCGACCTCTACTTCCCAACTTACAGGACGCCCCTCACCACGCCTTACTATCCTCTTCGGGTTAAAATTGGCCTTGAATCGATCAAGGTTAACATTGGGGAAATTTTGTTCCCGGACTGCCGCTTGGAGTTGTTCAGCGTTCAATGAAACCTCCCTGATACCCGAGATAATTAGAGTAGGTCTTTTCTTGGGCATTAGCTCCATTTTTAGGCCGGCACCCCCTGCGCCCGTATCTGCCATTATTTTTCTGGCTTCTTGGATGTTAGCAGCCTCGAGTATAACTCTTTTGTTCCTCCCCTTTCTAAGATTGACCAGCTGCCATCCCTTAGATTTGGGATCAACCTTCTCAGCTAATGCTTTTTCGACATCTTCTGCCGACTCCAATGTAGTGTTGTCGTCAGTTGGCTGAACGACAACAAAGTGTCTAGGCTGTGGCTTTGTTTTTGCAGCTGAGGCATAGGTTCGTGGCTGAGGCGATGCTTCAGTGGCGTTCGTCGTTGGTTGAGTTGCATTCAGAGCACCAGTCTGAATTGCAGCTGCAATCTGACGCAGTACTTGCGTCAGATCCTGATTTTGTTTGTCCACCACGTCGCTTCTGGACGCCTCACGGCCCTCCAGGGTCTTAATCTTCAGGTCCATGTGTACAACTCTTCTTAGAACAGCCGAAACAACCTCCCCTACTGGTTTTAATGCTTCCAGTCCTTTTTCCTGAGGAAGCTGGTAGATGCTGCGTCCCACATTTCAAGGAGATCCAGAGCAGCGTCTGAATCGCCTGTGTCAACTGGGGATCTAGTAGTCCCCGCGTATTGCTCCTCTGCTCGTGATGGGATGTCATCAGCCATCCCTCCTCGCATCCTGAGTGGGGTGTGGGTCCCCCCTGGGCTGTAAGGGGGCAGAGTCTCGTCTGAAAAACACCCCTCTTCGCAGCCAACAGGCTCTTGGCACACTCTAGGTGCGCTTGGCATCGGCGTTTGAGGCGAATTCATGTAACTTGATGGTACCCACCTCGATCTATCTTTAGGTTTCGTAAGGAACCCAGGGTCTGATGGCCCAAGTTCGTCAGTTTTCATTGTCGTCGGAGAATGAATATGATTTTTCCAGTTGGCCTGGGTCCATCCTTTTCTTTCCTCCATTTCTTCTAATCTAACATTTTGATATTTGTCATTTGGTCTCTTTCGACCGATGACATCACAAAATGCATTTTTGACAACTGCAACCGAGCGCTGGTGTTGTTCTTTTGCACCTCGGTTGCGTTCGTCTATGTACTCACGGTACACTTCAGGTGCCACCTGACTATGGTGCGTCATGCGCACGGTACTATTTTCGTCTTGTAGAGTTACTAACTCCCTTATTATCGGCTCACGAGGCTCGTGGGGGTCCCTATCAGGAAAGTAGTCAGATACCCTCTGAGGGTAAATTACTCCAGTCAGGGACTCGACGGCATATTTAGTGCCGATCCCTACAGCCCCTACAGCTGAGTGCCAGTTGTTATTGGCAATGGCATCCGCCGAAAATGCCATTATAGCGGCCTGATCCGCTGTACGGATCTCTTGAGCTGTAGTTGCCGTATGGTAGGCAATATCATGCTCCTCGGCAATTCGGTCGTCGTAGTCAACTGGTGAGCCATTATTAATGGGTCCATTTGGGCCTAAGTACCTATGCCCGGGAAGATGGAATCCTCTTTTAGCCATTATTTAAGATAAGTTGATAAACCGAACAAAGAGAGAGAGAAAAAAAAGCGTTTTTTACCTCTCGATGATATTTTCGAGGGGCCCTCGGCGGGGCCTCGCGAAGACTGCGCAGTCAGCAGAAACCTCGGTGAGTCGAACGCAGGTGAATGACCAACACCTCGTGTACTCCGGAATGGCACTTAAATTGCGTAATAACGCCCTTAGAAGGGCACGACCCTTAATTTCATGCCGAAATTATGGTTCCCGGGACAAAACAGATTTGTTGAGTACCACTTTTAGTTAAAACTTAGGGAAAAAACCCGAGGTAATTCGTCAAATTAACACAGAGCGTTGGCATTAGCTGTTGACACCGTGAGAACTAGAACCGAACTCCACGCAACTCGTTTGCGCAAGTTTGAGCGCCCTGGGAGGCGGGTTGCGCGCAGTAAAAAAAATCAACTGAGGTGTCTAAAATTCATGAAATTTTGCGTAGAATCCGAATCTACAATAACAAATAGGGGGTCTCATTTGAAATATGGCTAAAAACAACCGAATTTTCGACCGCCATTTCGAAAATTCCAATCAAATTCAAAAATGGATACCATCACGTGATTCAGCGTCGAAAAATAATGAAAAAACATGTGCCACACTTGGGGTTTACGTGAATCCATATTTAGCGCAATTTGGTAGTTGGGCGACTTTGCGCGCTCATGGGACAGGTTGCGCGCAACCAAAAAACGTCTGCCAAGTTGGGTGGGCAGTATAGCTTCCTCACTCATTGTAACATGGACGTATAGAATCAGTTGGCGAAAAAATTATGATTCAAAGAGTTATTGAATACCAAAATATTGGCGATAATATGCGGGATAGGGTTGCAGGTATTAATGTTTATAATATTTTTATAATTTTTATAAGGTATTATAGTTTATAATATTTTGTATTTTCAACGTAGAATTTTATTTAGCGGTCCACCGTCTAGGACCTAAACCACACCTTCCCTGAAAATTTCATCGAAATTGGTTGAATAGTTGCGGAGTTTTGGTTGTAACAATAAATTTAAAGTTCGCGCATGCGCAGCGGCTATTGCTTGACCAATTTGATTGAAACTTATAGGGTGTCTCTTAGAAGTTAGTCCCTAAACTAACCTCCAAATTTGAGCAAAATCGGCTCATTAGAAACCGAGAAACCGAGGTTCCAGGAAATTCACGTTTGCGCATGCGCACTCGCTCCTATTGGTCCGAAGGTGCTGTAATTGATAGGGGACCGTCTAGGACCTAACCCGCACAATCCCTGAAAATTTCATCAAAATCGGACCACAGGTTAGTATAGTTTTGCCCGGGACAAGGATTGACCACAGACAGACCGACAGACAGACAGACAGACAGACACGGAACCAAAATTGTTCGGGAAGCTCTAAAACGCAAAAAGCAAGTGGAAATTTCGATTTTGGAGGACATTTTTTTTTCACTTCTTTCACGAATACAAAGCTTCCCTACCTTCGGTAGTGAGGAAGCAAAATCAAGTGAAGGGTCTAAAATTCATGAAATTTTGCGTAGAATCCAAATCTGCAATAAAAAATGGGGGGTCTCATTTGAAATAACGAAGTTGGTGTGCGTTGCGCACGATTTGCGCAATGCGCAATATGGTCATATTTGAGATCCTTGGAAAAAAATCATGAAGATTCAAAAAAAACAAGTGGGTGTGGCACATAGCTTCCTCGTATCCATAACCCGATTGTATAGATGATCCGATGCATAGTAGTTAATCTCAAAACACCAATCTCTAAGTACCTTTCACTACCCTCATAGGGGACCATCTACACGCTAATCTGGTCAATCCTAGAACATTTCATCAAATTCGGATGAAAAATTAAGTTAGTAGATGTATGTGATTGGATCAAAAAATTCTTAGCCTCTGCTGGGATCCGAACCCGCGACCCCTGGAGCTCAAATCAAGACTCTTTCCTCTGAGCTATTAAACTTGTCATGAATAAGATTTGAGATTCTCACAGGAGGCCATCCCTCTATGAATAAATCCCTCTATGAAGAACAATTCTCTATGATTTTCATAGGGGACCATCTAAACACTACTCTGTAATATCCCTGAAAATTTCATTGAAATCGGATGGAAAATGTAGAAGTTATGGCCGTTACAAGGAAATTCACATTTGCGCATGCGCAGTGGCTACTATCAGTCCGAAGGTGGTGATTTTCATAGGGGACCATCTACATACTAATCTGTAACATCCCTGAAAATTTCATTGAAATCGGATTGAGATTGTGGAAATTATGGCCGTTACAAGGAATTCACGTTTGCGCATGCGCAGTCGCTTCTATCTGTCCGGGATGATGATTTTCATAGGGGATCATCTACAACGTAATCCACATAATCCCTGAAAATTTCATCGAAATCGAGTTGAAAATGTGGAAGTTATGGCCGTTACAAGGAAATTCACGTTTGCGCATGCGCAGTAGCTACTATCAATCCGAAGGTGGTGATTTTCATAGGGGACCATTTAAATACTAATCTGTAACATCCCTGAAAATTTCATTGAAATCGGACGGAAAATGTAGAAGTTATGGCCGTTACAAGGAATTCACGTTTGCGCATGCGCAGTCGCTTGTATCAGTCCGAGGATGATGATTTTCATAGGGGACCGTCTACACACCAACCCGCACAATCCCTGAAAATTTCATCGAAATCGGACAATAACTTCGTATAGTTATGCGCGTTACAAGGAATTGATGACAGACGGACAGACACACAGACACACAGACACACGGACACACGGACACACGGACACACAGACACACAGACAGACAGACACGGAACCAAAATTGTTCAGAAAGGTCTAAATCGCAAAACACGAGTGAAAATTTTGATTTTGGAGAACTTTTTTTTTCGTCCTTGAAAAGTGAAAACAAAGCTTCCGCTACCTTGGTAGACTCGGAAGCAAAATGTTACCACTATCTGGACGATTTTAGCAGGGGGGTGAACAACTTTTGAGACACCCTGTATTTTCTCGATATATCGAAGGTATCGATATCTCATTGACGATATATCATTTGATATGTACATCGATATATTTCATTAGATATGCCATCCCTACCAAAATGCGATCGCTGTTCGTTTCTTCGAGGTGAACTCAGTTTTGCTTCCTTAGCAACCAGTAATCAAATTTCCTAATGAAGGCACCCCAATTCCCTTTCTTCGAATTGATTGCGAAGCATTTATTTCTTTCAAGTAAACTAATGGCGGTAATGGCGTTGGCAAAGTTCTTTGCAGACGAGTGATCTGTATAGAAAAATAATAAACCGTTTTGTAAATATTTCCAGCATTTTTCAAGCACAAGCCACTTTAAAAGTCCTTACAAAATAAAGAAACCAACAATTTATTATAATTTTCGTAAGCTGCATTTTGCTAACAGCTTAAGAATTAGAAAATACATGATATTTTGGTAGTCCAGGTGAGAATTCCAACAATCTTGGCAACTCTGTTGATCTAGGCCGTGGATCAGCTGAGTGGATTGGATGGGTTTAAAAGTTTATAGCGGTTTGACTGTGATGTTGATTTGGATGCTGGTGATAGGAAATAAGAGGTGATCAAATTTTGAGTAGGAGTTTTGTCTACGGAATGGAAATTTCTCTCTATTAGAAAGACCTCCTACTTAGTTACAACGAATTCAAAGAAAATTTTGGTTTCAAAAATCGACTTACAAGGTGGCGTGGCACTCACTCAATCATAATAAGATTGTATAGTTGACCCGACGGGAACTCATCGGAATTTCCAACTTTCGTCCAAATTTCAATATTTTGACGATTCAAAATTTGGAATGCTCAATGGGCCTGGCTTATTGATTTCTAGGGGACCATTCATGGCCCACATATCATCACAGTCGAAAAAAATAAGGAATTTATGGGAGATGTGGAATTCACGTTCATGCTTTGTGGATCCAATCACCATAAAATTCGTAGGGGACCACCAAAACCGCAATTTTTGGAATTCGGATGAAATCTGAAGGATGAAGGAGGAAGGATATTTCGGAAATTGGAACCCAAAAATTGGAGAGTGGTTAGGATTTCAACGAAAAGCTCATTGATTTTTCATCACGATGTGATGGGATAAACTGTTCTACCACGTCCTTATATACTCGGGAGCAAAAACATTATAAAAAATTGGTGAAAACGCTTGCATACGAGTCTGCAACACATTGAAACATTTTCATGCCCCCCCCCCCTCCCCTCCCGACACATGAACTACATACCTCCCATAAACACAGAAAAACAAAAAAGAAAAATATATTTATTTATTTTACAAAAATAACATTGTTTTATTCTTCCATTGGTTCAACTTCATCTGTCGCGGTAACACTGAGTAATGGGCGGTGATGAGAAAAGTATGAAAGCTGGGAGCTCGATTTTCGCCTCAGCTGATCTGGGAGCTCGATTTTCGACTCAGCTGATCTGGGAGCTCGATTTTCGACTCAGCTGATCTGGGAGCTCGATTTTCGACTCAGCTGATCTGGGAGCTCAATTTTCGACTCAGCTGATCTGGTAATATCAAACTGTAAAGTACCTACCTAACTGTAAAGTACCTACCTGTAAAGTACCTAACAACTTCACTTCTGATGGTCATAATCATCATTGTGGCGACTTGGAACAATTTTCGTCGCAACAAATTTCGTGACGATTTTTTTTTTATGTGCCATATGAAAGACATGAAAATGTCAAAAGCATTCATCGGTAGATCGAAAATGATACCAAGTTTCTTATCGGTTATTGGAATTCCTCCCACCGTGACGTTAAACTTGACAAAAAAATTCTAGGAAAATTAATGGAGCTCAACAGCATTCGTTAAAACTTTTCCCGACGCTTCATTCTTGTTGAAAACTTCACATTGAGAAGGGAGGAAAAAACTTCTCGTGGCGGAATTTCAAATCCAAACGGTTCCAAGAAGAACACAGAATGTTTTTTTAATGTTGGTCGGTGGGATCTACTCGTCTTGTCGTTATAACTTATAACTGAACATTTTACTTAATTTCGCGGAACAAAGTTTTGAGAAGGGAGAGAGAGTTTGACAGTCAAATGCGGTGCCGAAGGGTTTTGTTCGCCATCGGTAGTTGGTTGGGATATTCCTTGGATTTCCTTCGTCTGTAAATCTGAGATGAAGAATACGCTTATGGTGGGGTGAATGGAAACAAGAGACTTTACCGCCTCTGAGGTCGTTGGAGGATATAAATTTCCATTGAATGGCAACTCTGTATCGCTTGTGAGAGCTTTTGAAGAGTTTCTGTCTTCTCAAAACAGCTGGTCAATTAATGACGCACTATCCTTGATGAAATTTGGTGTATGGACTCCGTTAGGGGTCTAGTTATGCCGCAAAGCTTTTGGTTGATGTGAGTCACTTCTAGGGGGTGAAAAATAGGTGTTGTAATTTGATTTTCAAAAGCACCGTAGCTCCAAAACTCTAGTTATAAAAGTATTGTCTCTTCACCAATTTAAACAATATTTGGATTTTTAGAATCGAATGATACCACCCGGAGCTCTATATGACAAACCGTTCACTCCCCATGAGAACTCACAAGCAGAACCTTCGAAGAACTGAACCCGAGGCAGGTAATATTAGTTGATGAAATTGGTGATTCCTGTTAGATTTTCCAACCTAATTTTACAATTTTCTTAAATTTTCGAACTGTGAATCACTTTAGCGCTTTGGGCAAATGAGGAAATGTATATGAACTAACTGTTATCATTCTAATCAAAACCATCTTATTAGAAAATAAGAGAGGGAGAGGATGGGGAAATGCGTACTTCATTGGGTTACTCATCAAAATTTGGAAAATTTTAATTAACGGTATGATTCATAACAGACAATGAAGTGACGAAGGCAACAGCACAAGGGATGATCCCCAAACCGGTTTATAAATGCTGATCAAGGAAACGTTGTTTTTGCCGAAACATGTACCTGCCGACACAATAAACTGGGAAATAGACTCCAAAAACTACATCGAAGACACTTTTTGGTTTATTATTTTCAATAATGAACCTTTGGAATCGACCATGAAAATTTTCAACACCCTCTCAAAATTTGATGGTTTACGTTTCAAGGTACGTAGAATCCAAAAATGGAATAAAAATTTGGCCGTCCGTCCGCCGTACGCGGCACTTTTGCCACTTAGCATTGACCGATTTTGATGAAATTTGGTATGTAGGCTCCATTTGGGGTCTAGTTGTTCCCCAAAGATTTTGGTTGATGTAGGTCACTTCTAAGGGTTGGAAAATAAGGTTTGAAATTTTGAAAACGCCCTAACCCAAAAAATTTTGATATAAAGGTATTGTTTTTTCATCAATTTAAGATAGTAGAGAATTCTCAGAATTGTTTGAGATCACGTGGAACCCTTTAGGACAAACCGTTCGCTCTCATTATTCAAGGTTTGGACGTTCGATAAATCAGAAACACGAGTGTGAATCGCAAAAGAGGCCTAATCTCCGTTCAAATTATAGCTGACCGAAATGCGATCGATGTTTTTCTTCATGTTGGATGGTTGGTGGCTTTGCAGACGAGTGATCTATATAGAAAAATAATCAACCATTGTGTAATAATTTGCAGCGTTTTGGGCGATGGACAGCTAAACTCTCCAGCAATGGTGAAACTCCCTCGGTAGTGCTTGGCTGAAATTCGCTCGTTATGGCTATCGGTGTTGGAGGTATCGAGACCTGCTCGTTGGAGAGTTTAAGTGGCACTTGTAAAACCCACGCGTTATTTTGGTTCATTATTTTAAATATTGAACCATTGAAATCGAGTAAGAAACCCCCCCTCCTCCCCCTTAAAATTTGATGGTTTCCATTTCAAGGTACGTAGAATCCGAAAATTTTATTTTTTTAAAAATCCATCCGTCCGCCATAAGCGGCACTTTTCTCAGCTTTTTATTTAGGTATCAATATTGCATAATGATTGTTTAAACTTAGTATCCATAGTATCCAGTCCCCAAAACTCTTATTTATACCGCTATTTGGCCCAACCCACTTGGGAGACGAACGACAAGTCCATGCCTACCATGTACTTTTTTTTTGTTAAATAGTTATATTGCAATAATATTTGTATTGTTGTACACTATTCAGTATTTTGTTGTTTACTATTATTTCTGCTTGTAAACATGTTTTTTTTCTTCTTCATTGAACCTGAAATTCGAGTGAAAATATTAATTTCGGACGGAGAAAATAGAGAATTGTTACATCGTCAAAGTGAAAGCTAAACAATAGCGATAGCTTTGATGCTCAAACAAAAGATTGAGAGAATTTTCTCGGAGACACCGACGGAAATGTGACGCAAAGATGATGGCGAAGATCCTCTGTCGTCAACCTGGCGTGTCTCATCCCTTTCAGAGCCCTAACGCGGTGTTCAGCGGTATACAGCCTAGGTTTTTTTTTCTTCCTTTTTCGCAGTCCTTCCTTCCCTCAGGTAATCAGAGGAGCTGAATTATTTATGGGTCCACAGACCGTAACTTCCGCAACCGAGGGAAACCCAGGCCGTCTTGTATGCGGGTTAAGGAAATCAAACTGAGAAAAATCGGGTTATGGGAATCACATGAACTGAGAGAAACCGTTGCAGGAAGAAGTCAGATGTTATATTGCTGTATCAAGAGTTGGAAGGCCTACTCATTGTAGTATCTACGTTTATGATATTACATAATTAAGTGACCATTGAGTGATTTAGTGCACCATTACTAGACGAAAAATGCATTTTTATTGTTTATCAAACAGGCTCTTGGTAACTACGCTAGTTACAACAACAAATTACTGTCGGTCGCTACACTCATGGATACCAATTGAGAATAATAAGTCTCATTAAATAATATGTCTCATTTCTTTCAAGAAGGCATAAGGAAGGAATGGTTACTAAGGGTACAAATTTAAATATTATAACCCCCTCAAAACTCTTGATTTTATTAGAAGAAAGGAAATCGCTTGGACTCTCAATCACCGGATTCAGGTGTGATACAAATCTCCTGAAAAGTCTTCTTGATGACGTAAGTAAGCTCGGGAAATCGGATCAGCAGTATAGTCAACAGAGCCAACTTGTATCAGATACAACAAGATTCTTGTTCATGTGCCAGAGCAATGAACTAGGTATTCACTTTATTGGGGATCACTAAAAGTTTTCTGGAGATATATATGTTTAAAGTTCCCTTAAACGACAGACCGTGGTTTCTCCTAAAAGACAATGTTTATTCATTAGTTTGACAAAGGGCTTCTAATAATTTGTTATGTTTTGCTGAGTTACAAAAAGACTCTTACCTTAAAGAATACCTTTAAAGTAGAAGTGACAATAAAGTGGAACGAACAAAATTGTAAGATAAGATTTATCTCTTTTCCGTATTGTCAACTAGGGAGTCCTAACAAATGTGGAGTGATTCACTTTTACATCTCCCCCCCTCCCTTGGAAAGGCAATAGTTGGCTTATATCCACAAAATTAACCTGAGGTCTACGGCTACCACAACTGACTTCATAAATAGTAGAAGGCGCTCTGTTAAGCCTTTTGAAAGGCTTAACATCGATTTCAAGGGTCCAGTGCCTTCAAGTACTGGAAATCAGTATATTTTAACAATCCTCGACGAGTATTCTCGTTTCCCTTTTGCGTATCCATGTCGGGATATGACTTCAGCTACAGTTAAAAACAAGTTTTTCAACTTGTTCTCCATTTTTGGGACACCGCTTACATCCATTCCGATCGAGGAACTTCATTTCTCTCGAAGGACCTAACGGTCTATCTTCATGGACAGGGAATTGCCTCTAGCTCATCAATCCCTTACAAGCCTGAAGGAAATGGTCTTGTTGAGCGGTATAATGGAATTCTATGGAAGACAATATCAATGGCCCTGAAGAACAAAAGCTTGAATACGTCTAGATGGGAAGAAGTCTTGCCAGAATCTCTTCACGCCATCCGCTCTCTTTTGTGCACACCCATTAATTGTACTCTCCATGAAAGAATTTTTTCCCATGCTCGACAAATGGTGTAGCCATTCCTTCATGGCTTGCCAATCCTGGATAGATACTAATGAAGAGTCATGTCCGTATGTCGAATTACAGCCCGTTAGTAGAAGTGGACTTTGTAGAGGCAAATCCAGACTATGCACATTCGCAGATCAGATGGAAGGGAAAATACAGTCTCTCTGAAACACTTGGCTCCTAAAGGAGACGATTCTGTCTTCGGTCATGAAGAATCAAGACCTAGTAACCGAACTCACAATTCACAAGAACCCTTTGAGTCACCACAACTTCCATTCATGCCAGAATTCATCACAACCACAACATCCCAGAATTCATCGCCTTCATATGTTGCGACGCCGCCTACTGTCGTTGAAGGACCTAGGAGGTCTCTAAGAGCCAGGAATCCGCCAGCATATCTTAAGGACTACGTTTCAAAATAACGAGGGGAGAATGTCATTATATTTCATTGCCAGTTTATTATAACACCGTTGTTAGGCACGCACAAAACACATGTATTCGATGTCACTCGCAAATTCTACTCTCATAATTATTCGTTCCATGTTCTCAGACTATGTATCAGTTTTATTTGATGAAAGGTTTGATTATTACAATGGTCCTCTTCTCAAAGCGTCCAATTGTTACGGTTGAGACGATTGCCAGTTTCCACGTATACTACTTGAAATTCATGGTCTCCTGTCTTCTGATCAATTCTTGCTTTATTGTTATTAAAAGACTCTTACGTTAAAGAAAATCGGTTTTAAGGCCGTTTTCTCAGTCACTCGAAGTATGTCAACAATTAAGAAGCCGGACCCACACTATCATAAGAATTTCAATAAAATCAGTCCTACAGATCTTGAAGAATCATAGTTTCAGGCACCAGAAAAACAAACATAAAACTCACATCGATTGGACAAATGACGGTCAAATTCAGAGAGGACCGTCTCGAGGCTGACGATCACCCTCTTATGAAAATTCAAATTTGCATAAATACAAACATTTCCATAGGCAGCAATAAAAAATTATTCAAAAATCAGAGATATGCAAAGTGCTGTAGGAACATGGTGAGCAGTGAAAATCTAACCTAATTGCTATCATTACGAAGTTTGATTACGATCTCTTGCTCAGCAATTGTTATGTCTTAAGGGCCCCATTGTATATTATGGACGAATTTCCAAAATGAGTCCAAGCCAATGTGTTACGTCAGGCCAAAACTTGCTGTTGAGGAATTGTGGGGGCTTTGAAACCGAATTTCAAGTCCAAAGTGCAATATTCCGATCTTGATTGGTGGTCGAAACGACTCTGGGTCCTCTTTGTGAATAAAAAGGGGGAAAACCGTTGACTTTTTGGTGTTTAATTTTCAGCTACAGTTTCGCTGGGCAACTTGCCAGCATCTTCAGGCTAAAACAGATATTAGAACAGCAGATCTCTTAGTCATATAATACTATGGTCACATTTACTCTAGACATATGTTATATTTCCCTATATTAGTTATTGATAGACGTGCATTTTACCTTGTCAGTTTTATGCAGAATATACTTCTTGTCATTACAATCATTCTCTATTCAATCAAAACGATCTTAACGGATCCAAACTGGAAAAACAATGATTAAATATAGTGCATAAGTCGAGACATTTCAAACAAGTGTGAAAAAATAATCTATACTCCTTCAAAGGAAAAAACAGTGACTGAACAAGTCAGATAGGTACCTACCTTGTTTGATTGGTGAAATTGTCAAGCAACACACCTATAACGTTTAGGTCTAACATTAATTTTAAAAAACATCAATTTTAAAAAACGGAAAAAAAGAGATTTCACATCGAAAAAACAAAGGGAATTCAATATTCTCCATTGGTATGGGGGCAGTGTTGATCTACACTATCAGGTTTCAACCACTACTTCCACGTCATCACAAACCATGTGGTATTATACAAAAATTTCCTAATAAATATTACTTTACATTTTATAAATTTAAAAAAAATTTTTAATAAATAAAAAAAAAAAACTTTGTTATGATAACCAATATCCTATTGCTTTAAAGTACTGAGTTACATTATAGTTTGTGGATTCATGTACATGGATAAACTTTATCACCTGTCAAACTGACAACGAAACGTGGGTCAATCACTCTTCGCAATAGTAGGGGCTTTAATGACTGGTGGCCCCGCCTACTTGTTACCATTTAGTGTTCTTCACTACTTAGTTATAGGAACATTACTTAATTATTAGGGGGCCTGAGTAGGTTGTTATATGAGGTGTGTATAGATTCAGATTCACTTTGGGCATTAATACCCCCTTCTCCTGATAATAGGTATGCAAGCAGCATGTCAATCTAAGCATGATGGATAGATAATTATTTTTAATTATAAAAGGTATGGTAATGTGATAATTAGTGATAAAAATAGAATAAGATGTTTAAAATACTATTAGTAAACTGTGATATAACCAGTGATAATGTGATCATGATCATGAATAATGATGATAGAAACATAATGAATAAATAATGATCATGAATATATAGGTAATAATGTGAAACCATTAAAAATTATGGAGGGATGGGATAGAAAGATACAAACTACTGTGATAATAAACCAACTGTGATAATAAAATTAATAATATACGGAGATAACAATGTGATAATATACGTTATACATTAACAGAATATAGAAAGTTAATAACTGTGACAACCTAATAATTAAGTAATGTTCCTATAACTAAGTAGTGAAGAACACTAAATGGTAACAAGTAGGCGGGGCCACCAGTCATTAAAGCCCCTACTATTGCGAAGAGTGATTGACCCACGTTTCGTTGTCAGTTTGACAGGTGATAAAGTTTATCCATGTACATGAATCCACACACTATAATGTAACTCAGTACTTTAAAGCAATAGGATATTGGTTATCATACCAAAGTTTTTTTTTTTTTATTTATTAAAAATTTTTTTTAAATTTATAAAATGTAAAGTAATATTTATTAGGAAATTTTTGTATAATACCACATGGTTTGTGATGACGTGGAAGTAGTGGTTGAAACCTGATAGTGTAGATCAACACTGCCCCCATACCAATGGAGAATATTGAATTCCCTTTGTTTTTTCGATGTGAAATCTCTTTTTTTCCGTTTTTTAAAATTGATGTTTTTTAAAATTAATGTTAGACCTAAACGTTATAGGTGTGTTGCTTGACAATTTCACCAATCAAACAAGGTAGGTACCTATCTGACTTGTTCAGTCACTGTTTTTTCCTTTGAAGGAGTACAGATTATTTTTTCACACTTGTTTGAAATGTCTCGACTTATGCACTATATTTAATCATTGTTTTTCCAGTTTGGATCCGTTAAGATCGTTTTGATTGAATAGAGAATGATTGTAATGACAAGAAGTATATTCTGCATAAAACTGACAAGGTAAAATGCACGTCTATCAATAACTAATATAGGAAAATATAACATATGTCTAGAGTAAATGTGACCATAGTATTATATGACTAAGAGATCTGCTGTTCTAATATCTGTTTTAGCCTGAAGATGCTGGCAAGTTGCCCAGCGAAACTGTAGCTGAAAATTAAACACCAAAAAGTCAACGGTTTTCCCCCTTTTTATTCACAAAGAGGACCCAGAGTCGTTTCGACCACCAATCATGATATTAACATCCGACTCAACACCCTTAAACAATATTCCGATCTACTATTATAATATCACATTCATTGTAGTCTTCAGCCAGGTGTTAAATGTTGCTACGAAGGTCGAAACAACAATACTAAAAGTAACTAATTGGAAGTACGGAGAGAGTTCGGTTGCCTTTGAAGTGGTTGAGTTTAGGTTATTTCAATATACATTTTGCGATTTTTGTTCTGATTGTGCAAATAGGAAGACGAAAACTTGGCAGTATTCCTCAATTGAATATGAACTACCTGAGGTCATTAGGATTTTTAGTTATTTCGTTGCAGCTTGTTAGATCGAGTATAGACACTGGAGTGAGGAAAAAACGAATCATCCATGGAGAAGATCTGGGAGACCGGCAGTCGGGCTACTTAGTCACCAATTATTTCACGTGGATTTCCAACAAGCACTACTGCGGAACCTTCGACTCGTTCGGCAGTTTTTTTACCAACGTCGAATCACTATTCAAAAATTACGACGAAAGGGGGTACTGGGACTGTGACGCTAATCCACAAAATTTGAAGTGCGGTGGAGCTCTTGTGACTCCAAATATAGTTCAAACAGCCTGCCACTGTATCGGGAAAATGGTCGATGAAGCTCCGGACAAAGATGGCTTCAGACGGTACTTGGCTGATGACGCGTTTACTGACATGGTTCTCGTATACCACGGAGCCACAAAGACTGATAACATGCACAAAGGTTACACTTCGCGACTTTTCTTCATTCACCAAAGATGTGGGTATAGGTATGATTTACTGATCCATGACTATGGATTAATTGCTTTAAAGGCTGATGCTGCTTCTCGATCCAATCCATTCAATTTTGCTCCAGTATATTCAGAAAAAAACCCTCAACCGTCTCTGGTGGAAATTCAATGCCGAAGCCCCCACTTGTCTGGTTGTCGGTTTCGGTCGGTCTGTGAGTTTAGAGCAAAAAACTAAACCATCTGTCATGCAGCATACTTGGAAAGTGCTTCAAAATTACGAGAGGTGTTATAATTGGACGTTTCGCGCCTCTCCTAACTTCAACTACTCTATCAATGCGACATGGTCTTGCATTTTACAGACACCTGGTTTTGACTCCTACGTGCATATTGGGGATTCCGGAAGTCCAGTCACTTGCGACAACGAATACTTCGGTTTTATTAGCGGAGGTTCTCCGCAATCAGTTTTTCCTGCTAGCGACAAGTATTGGAATCGCTTCAAGTTTATAACCATCGAGTTCCATACAGTTTCTCCGATAGTTTTTTCACCATTTGTGAACACGGCTGAGATGCGCGCGGCATTCGTAGAGAAAATCCAGTCGCAAATCGATGATACTGAAGAACTTCGAAGATTGGACGATTGTTGTTGTTGTTCTTAGCTATTGTTTGGAATGTGCTTCTAGGCGATTACGTTTTGATGTGATGGGTTATATTGTCACACAATTCCTCACTTCCAAAGAGCTAAGAATATTGAACAAAAATGCAGTTCTCTCTTCAACATTATCATGTTTCACTGTATTCCCATCACAGCTCACACGACAACACGTCAAGATTTAATTGGATGCACAAGAGAAGTAACGCCCCTTCAGCTTGAATGTCATCGCAAAATTTGTGGCCTTACAGAACTACGTCAATGACTGACTAAAACAACAAAAAAATCCCCAATTTTCTCAAGTGTTAGATTCAGACCCTATTGCTCTTGCTGATATCGATTAAATATCGAAAACATTGAATAGCTGTTGTTTCCTCAACAACTGAAATTTAGTTAAGTACTTGTTTAGAAGAAAATCGACTTTGAAAGACCCAAAATCCTGAAGGAGGAGGAATGGAAAATTAAAATTGGTTGTAAAATAGACGGCTTCCATTGACGTCGTTTTCAGTATTGGTTACAAGTTCAAGTGTGTTGCTATGCGAGTCTCCATTACATTTATCACACAGAACCAGAAAAGAAGTCTGGCAAGTGGGTGTGTGTTATGTCGGTGTGTCGTCGTGTGAAGGCAATGGTCTTCACGTCGGCTTGTCAATTTCTATTGGTCCCTACTCAACGAAGGTGAAGTATGGGACAGCTCTTTCTTCCCGGCGCATTTCTGCCTACCGCATGCAGGAGTGCTTAGAACTTCAGCTCAGCCGCGATCCTCGGCGCGATTGCTCGCCGACCGGAGGGAGGCGATACATTTACCTAGGTCCTAGTTGGGGAAGACAACTCCTAGGCGAAATGGGAGCGGAGGTCGGCGCGATGAGCCTACCGAGACCTCCGAGGAACTTGGGGCTTCCAAGAGGTGACGAGGGAGAGCAAGAAATTATCTAGTCGATTTGTTGTAGACGAATGGATGAAGGTGAAGCCCTGAATCCACCTCTTATACTACTTTAACAAGGTAAAGGGAGAGTGGAGAAAAGGTGACGTCAAGTGACGTGTTTGTCCTACGTGTTTCTAAGTACCCTGCACTACACTCATAGGGGACCATCTACACGTCAAACCGCAAAATATCTGAATATTGTTGGACAATGTAGAAATTATGGCTGTTTCATAAATTTAACGTTTTGCCCATACGCACAAAATATTTTCAATTTGGGGGCCATGATGGTCAAAGGGGACCATCACCTCAACTCGCATAATTCTTGAAAATTTCCTCGAAATCAGATGGGAAATGTAAAAGTTATGGATGCAACAAGGAAATACACGTTTGCGCATGCGCAGCGGCTACTATCAGTCCGGTGGTGATTATTTTCATATGAGGCCATCTACATGCCAATCCGCACAATAACTGCAAATGTCATTGAAATTGGTTGGAAAAAGAAGAAGTTATGGCTGTAACAAGGAAATACTCGTTTGCGCATGCGCAACGGCTACTATAGTGGTGCTGGGGGGAGGTGATTATTCTCATTGGGGGTGTAAGTACACGCCAACCCGCGCAATCCCGGAAAATTGCGTGCCGTAGCGAGCGCGTAAATTGAGTGCTGAGTAAATTATATAACATAGAATATTATTATTTCCTTGTTCATGACTCGTTCTGTATTCCAATGTGAATTTCTATTCTATTTAACTAACTCATTGTATTTCACAGTGTATCTTTTTTCTTTTTTTTTTTAATGAAAAATCAATTTTTTTACTTTTTTATTATTATACAGAGGTTTATTATTTTTCTATATATATCACTCATCTGCAAAGAACATGGCTTTGCCATTGTTACCACTAACCAACATGAAGAAAAGCATCGATAGCATTCCGGTGAGGTAAAATTTGAACGGAAATTGGGCCTCATTTGCGATTCACACTCGTGTTTATGATTTGTCATAAGTCCAACCCTTAAATTCTCGTAGGGAGCGAACGGTTTGTTCTACAGAGCTCCGCGTGGTCTCTAAAAATTCAATACTATCTTAAATTGATGGAAAAACAATACTTTTATATCAAAATTTTTCGAGTTAGGGCGTTTTCAAAATTTCAACCCTTAGAAGTCAACACAACAACCAAAACAACCAACAACCAAAACAACACAACAACTCATATGACCGCACTACCGCCGATACCAGCTTGACTCTCAAAAAGCAACTTCTGGTTGACCACTGACAAATCTATCCCTGCAATATTCGTAGTACCATCCTTGGAAAGAAGCCCATTTTCATCATCCCAGAAGAATAACTTGTTCTCAACGACCAGCGTATTTATTCTGACTCGATTTAATGGATAAGGTCAGGTCAACCGTTGTTCATATCAGCAACTCTTCCTTAGTAACCTGACTGAAGATATTACTATAGGGAAGCTCCATGGCTAAACGCTATGTATGTATTGGTAACTGTACAACTCGTACATGGGAACCAAGAATATCGATGAAAATATTGCGTTTTGTTCTTTAAAAAAGTTGTTATTACAATGAATTCCTGTACTCCTCTTTGGTTATTAGTGGTTATAGTTCTTTCGTTGTCATGCGCAAGATCGAAAGGAGGACGAAGAAGACGGATCGTTGGTGGAGAAGATTTGCGAGACCTTAATTCGGGCTACTTAGTCACAAACTATTTCACTTGGATATCCAACAGCCACTACTGTGGAACTTTCGACTCGTTTAGCAACTTTTTCGTCAACGTAGAATCACTTTTCGTCGATTTCGATGCGAAGGGGTAGGTACTGGGATTGTGATGCTGACCCAGAATACATGAAATGCGGGGGAGTCCTTTTGACGCCAACAATAGTACAAACGGCCTGCCACTGTGTAGGTTCTAAGGTGAAAGGTTCAGAAAACCAGCATGGCGTCGAACGGTACGTGGTTGATGACCCGTTTACTAAAATGGTTCTGGTGTACCACGGAGCGACTTCAACATTTGACATGCACAGAGGCTACAATTCTCGACTCTTCATCATCCACGAAAAATGTGTGGATATACATGGTGTAATAAATCATGATTTTGGTTTAATTTTGTTGAAGACTGCTGTAGGTACTGCGGATTCACCACTAAGATTGGCACCAGTGTATTCAGAAAAGACCATCAACCGTATTTGGACTAAAGTTAACGCCAAAGAGACCACTTGCTTATTCGTCGGATTTGGATTTTATAAATCAATCTCCATACACGCTACTCCAACTGTGTTGCAGCATACTTGGCGAGTGCATCAGAACTATCGAAGATGTTACGGATGGACGGCACTCCACACTTATGGATTCAACTACACTACTGATGGCCCTTGGTCTTGTTTTTTACCAACTCCTACCAACAAAGAAACATTCATAGCCCGCGGCGATTCCGGGAGTCCTATCACCTGTGACAACGATTATCACTCATTGAACAGCGCAGGATCATCTTTTTACAAAATACCTGCTCACCCCAAGCCGCCTCATACTTACAAAATTGTAACTGATTTGTCTCAAACTTCTGCGATTGTTTACACGCCTTTCGTGAATACTGCTGAGCAGCGTCCGGCATTCTTGGAGGACATCAAAATGCGCATCAAAGAACGTAGATTGGCTCGTAGTTCGTTTTCACCTTGAAAACTGTACATTCAGCAATTTTCATCCTCTCTCTAAAAATAGCCGAAATGTTATTTTCTCTGCGTTACTCTCCACGCATCCTTTGGTGGTAAACTCGTTCAGTTCAAATCATGTCTTTAATATAACACCCATGGTTTTTACGATGTATCATTTATGTCCAATCTAATGGGACATCCCTTGGAATGCATGCTTTACTAAAAAATATTTCTTTATTCAAATAGAATCACTCAGATAATTTGAGTCCGGGAAATCACTCTCTGATCGGATAGTTGATATTTGGGTGGATGTTGTTGGGTAAAGCAAGCTTCCATTCATCCCTCCTCTTTTTTTTCATATCCAAAGTCGGTTTTTATGAGTCCTGGACAGCCTCTCCATTGTTAATTCCTTCGTGTGTAATCAGTTATGAAACAAACAATACTTCTTCTTCTTCGGCTTCTTATTTGAGTGATCTTATGTGTGAAACCAATGTTCACCACGACTTGTGAACTACGCATGCTCTGCCTGCGGTCTTTAATGTTACTAGTTCTTTCACTGCAGTTCGTTACATCAAGTGAGGACATTGGAGGAAGGAGAAGAAGAATAATCAATGGAGAAGATCTGCGAGATTGGAATTCAGGTTACTTAGTCACCAATTATTTCACGTGGATATCCAACCAGCACTTCTGTGGAACCTTCGACTCGTTCGGGAGTTTTTTCACGAACGTTAAATCAATTTTCGTTGATTACGACAACAAGGGGTACTGGGAGTGCTCTCCTCACCCACAAAGCGAGAAGTGCGGTGGAGCTCTTGTGACTCCGAAAATAGTACAAACAGCCTGCCACTGTGTGGGTGCTGCGGTTGGATTCCTGAAGAAAAACGGCAGAGAACGATTCAAGGCTCATGATCCGTTTGCTGACATGGTCTTTGTGTACCATGGATCCACTTCAACTGATGACATGCACAGAGGTTACACTTCCCAACTTTTTATTATTCACGAGAAATGTTCGAAAAAGAATGGTATTGTTCTTTACGACTACGGTATTATCGCGTTGAAGACATCCGTAGATTCTGCTTCACCAACCAATTTGGCACCACTATACTCAGAGAAGACCCTCAACCGTATTTGGACGGACGTCAACGTCAAGGAGCCTACTTGCTTGTTTGTTGGTTTCGGTCAGTTTTTATCAATCGACGACTGGGCTTCACCTACTGTCATGCAGCATAGTTGGAAAGTCTTTCAGAATTATCGGCGATGCTACAGTTGGATGAGACCCCAAAGTGTTGGACTCAACTACACTACTGATGGGACTTGGTCTTGTTTTTTACACGTGTACGACACCAATTCAATCGTATACAAAGGCGATTCCGGTAGCCCAGTCACTTGCAACAACGAATATTTTGGTCTGAATAGTGCAATTATTCTCGATTTTAAGATACCATCTCACCCCAAGTTACGTAAAGACCGCAAAAAGATCACGACCCAGTTAGTCATCGTTGCTCCAATTATTTTCACACCTTTCGTGAACACCGCCGAGCAACGTCGTGCATTAATAAGACAAGTAAACAAGCGAGTCAAAAAACATGAGAACGCACGTACTTTGTTCAGGGAAGCGGAATCTCCACCGTAGAAGTTTGGAACTGTCGGCTTGAGATGGATTTACTTGAATAAAGGCGAATTATTGATGTCTGGCGGAATTCAGCCATCAATACTGTTCATGGTTAATTTAAAAATAAAATAAAATAGAGCGGTTTTGATTCTACAGTCCTGTTTTATAGAATCTGATTATGTATGAGTATTACTTAACACGTTGAAAGCCAATCTGATTTATACATGAAAACTTCGCTCCCGGCCAAAAAAATGTTTGCTCTCAATCATCAAATTGAGTAATCTTAGTCATTAGTTAACCATTATGGGTCTAACCGAAATACAGGTCAAATAAGATTATATAGAGACAAATTAACTCGGGGAAAAAACAAAGGAATAGGTAGGTATTTATGATGCTTGATTCAAAGATAAACAACTCATCTTGCTCCATCGGCCTTTATCAGGTACAAGTTCATATCAGTTTCTTGTACTTTCGGCCTTCAATATCGAATCGAAGAAAAAAGGAATGAAAAAAAGAAAAATTTGACAAATAAACGAGGACTTGTCAGAATAAGAAAATAACACTGCCGAAACTAAATTAAAACAGAGCAACTATTAACTGAGTAACAAGTGTAGTTGAAGTTGGCTGCGAATGAGCCCCCAACTGAGTAGCAATGATTCAAAGTATAAGAGATGAGACTTATTTGCGTGATAGTATTCGAAAGAGTCGCTAGGAGCGCTGAAATCGCATACAAGTGAAAGTATCTGCTAGTCCTGCTAGTCGCAGAATGGGTCTATTGGCAGCCAACATGATAAAATCACGAAGCAGTGAAGGTTTTTATAGACCTTTCATCTATATGAAAACCGGTTCTTAGTCAGAACCGGACACCTGGTACCCTCCGGACTCCTGGTTTTACCGGATTTCTGTTAAAAGTAGGTAATTCATTTTGATTAATTTCATGGTTAAGGTTAATATTGGATAGAATATTATCATGTTTTTTGTAATTTTTTGCTGGTGTGGTATACAGTTTGTTTATATACTAATTTAATAATGGTTTTGGTTCATTTACCTTTAATGGTTAATTTACCTGGCACAGGTACATTAATTTGCCGACTAATCTTCTGTATGGAACGTTTGACATCTCATCCTTTTCTTGAGCTGTTACAGGGCATTGTCTCTAACTGAGTTCTTGACTCGGATCCATTGGAGATAAAATAGGTTTACAGTTGTTCATATTAAACTCAACTAGTATTTCTTGCAGGTATTTCTTCTGATTTATACACAATGATCCATCTTCCTGTCTTTGCACTTCAATTCCTAAAACATAATTCAAATTTCCTAAATCCTTCATTTCAAAATTCCTTCTCAACATTGATTTCATTTCACTCATGGCTTCCAAATTTGATGAAATTAAAATCAAGTCGTCGACGTATACCAGTATTATTTCAATTATATCATCAGTTTTCTTGAAATAGACGCAAGATTCTGACTTACTCTTCTTCATTCCAGCTTCAATTAATTTCTTGTCTAGAGTCTCGTACCAAGCACGTCCTGACTGCTTTAACCCATACAAACTTTTAAGTAGTCGGCAAACTACATTTTTGGATTCGTCTGTTGTAATTCCCTCTGGCAATTTCATGTAAATTTCTTCTTTCAATTCACTGTTAAAAATGATTGGATCGTGCACCAAATGGATGTAAAGACGGCATATTTATATAATTTTATATAATTTATATAATTTTGTGTTAACGAATTGTGCCTTCTGCTTGTCTCTATAACAGTAAACGAATGATCATTATTTATACTGACCTTATTTATAATTATACTAATTGTTAATTGAGCTCATTTGGAATAAACATGTTTCCTTCTTTTTCTTCTAATGCATCAGTGGGTTCCTACGGGCATCATGAGATATCCGAAGATCTTGCTCTTCCTTGATGATCTTGCTTGATCTTGCTCTTTCTGGGATTCGCTACATATTTTGCTTCATGAGATATCTTAATATCTTACTATCGATATGTATCCGAATATTGCGTTATCCGTTGAGGAGACGCCAAACAATCGACGTATATACATATTGGCAAGAGGCTGCAATGATTTTATCATCTAAGCATGGCTCTTGCACAATCAGTCAAAGGCGCCTGGGTAATCCAGAAGCGGCTTTGACTCTGCGAGGGGCAGGAGACGCTCTGTAGCCGTGGTGAAGGCAATCTCCTAAGGGTGGGAACCCCGAAAGAATAAATCTGGCATGTATCTAGGCCGAAAGGTGGCAGCCCCACCAGGATACTCGGGGGCAGTGGGCTAATAATCCGCTCCCCTTAAATAACCAACCATTACAGAAACCGAAATATATGTACGCCCGACTGATCACCGGATGCAGACCTTTGGCATGAAACGGAAAACCCGCATAGGAATATGGAATATACGGTCAATGATGGAACCAGGAAAATTAAATGTTATCGCAAATGAAATGCAGAGATATGATATTGATATACTTGGATTGAGTGAGGTTAGGTGGAAGGAGTTTGGACAAGTCAAAAATGGAGATGGCTTCACTTTGTTATTCTCAGGACAGCTAGGTGATGATGCGGAGCACAGAAACGGGGTTGGACTGCTTCTAAGCAAGCTTGCTACTAGGAGTTTGTTGGACTGGAAGCCAGTCTCAGATAGGATAATTTCAGCCCGTTTCAAAACCCGCAAAATTCTCGTAAATTCAGAAGGTCACTTCTGGATGTGCGCAACAAACGTGGTGCTGATGTGGGGAGCGATCACCATTTGGTAGTTGCCACCCTACGACTAAAGATAGTGGCTAAAGGCTGTAGACCGAGTCATAGAGGAAAGCGGTATGATACCAGCAAGTTGCGCACAGATGCAGGCCAGGAAGCATTTTCCATTGAGTTGAGAAATAGATTCCAAGCATTGCAGGATTTGCCCTCAAATGGGAATCATAGTATCCAGGAGGAATGGGATGGAATTGCAGATGTCATGAGGCAAACTTGTGAAACCGTTCTGAGGTTCCAAGATTCCCGAAAGAAGGATTGGATGTCGATGGAAACCTGGGAGTCCATAGAGAAACGGAAAGAGAAGAAGGCCATTATCAACATGAGTCGTACCAGGTTACAAAAGATGAATGCACAGACTGAATATAATAGAATTGATAAAGATGTGAAGAAGAGTGTAAGACGAGACAGGAGGAGATGGGTGGATGGCCAAGCAGAGAAAGCTGAGGAAGCAGCACTAGTAGGAGATTCCAAAACGCTGTACAAAATTACAAAGCAGCTTTCCAAAAGAGGTTTTCGAAGAAACCAGCCGGTTAAGAGCAAAACGGGGGAGCTGCTCACATCTGTTGACAAACAGCTTCACAGATGGGAAGAGCATTTTGGGGAGGTGTTCAACCCACCCCCCGGTGAAAGCATGAATGACGAGTTGTTCCAGGGTATACAAGGCCTTATCCCAAACCTGGACAGTCAGATAAGAGTGGATCCACCATCTGAAGATGAAATAAAAAGAGCTATAGGGGATTTGAAAAGTGGCAAGTCTCCAGGCATTGATGACATCCCACCAGAAGCTCTCAAAGCTGATTGTGTTACAACAGCACGCCTTTTGCAGCCCATTCTTAGGCGAATTTGGGATGAGGAAATCGTACCAGATGATTGGAAGAAGGGTCTCATAATAAAGCTCCCCAAGAAAGGAGACCTCACTGTCTGTGATAACTGGAGGGGGATTACTCTACTAACTATGGCGAGCAAAGTTATGGCCAAGATTATTCTGGATAGAATTAAAGAGCACATTGAGGGGACGCTAAGAAAGGAGCAGGCTGGTTTCAGGAAGCACAGGAGTTGTGTTGATCTGATCAACACACTCCGTATAATCCTGGAGCAAAGTGCTGAATGGCAGAGTCCCTTATACGCAGTTTTTATTGACTTCCAGAAGGCCTTTGACTCAATAAATAGAGATGCCTTGTGGAAAACCCTCCAGTCGTATGGCATCCACATCAAAATCCTGGGACTCATCCAAAGTTTGTATAACGGATATACTTGCCAGGTTATCCATAATGGTTCCCTCTCCTCGCCAATACCCATCAGCACTGGATGCAAGCAGGGTTGCATTCTGTCACCCACGCTCTTCCTGGTTGTTCTCGACTTGCTTATGCGCAAAACACTAGGGAGACAAAAAAGAGGAATCCAGTGGGGTCTTCACGACCGTCTGGAGGATCTCGAGTATGCTGATGACGTTTGCCTTCTCACGCACAGACTTCATGATATGCAACGAAAAATTGAAACGCTCAGTCATTACTCTTCTATTGCAGGCCTCACCATAAACGTCAGTAAGACCAAAGACATGAGAATAAACGTCGCACGAGATGACTTGTTGGAAGTGAACGGGCAGCCCATAGACAGAGTGGATTGTTTCCAGTATCTGGGAAGCAATGTCGACATCCATGGGGGCACTGATGAAGATGTTAAAAGCAGAATACGTAAAGCTAATGGATCATTTGTGCAACTGTACCCCTTATGGAGAAACAGGAGCATATCAGTTAGAACCAAGCTACGACTGTTCAATAGTAATGTAAAATCAGTGCTTCTCTATGGATGTGAGACGTGGAGGGTAACCAGGGCCCTGACGCAGAAGTTGCAATCCTTCACCAATCGCTGCTTGCGGCGGATACTTGGTGTGTGGTGGCCCGAAGTGATTTCCAACGAAACATTGTGGGCGCGAACCGACCAAAAGCCTATCTCCAAGGAGATAAAAAGACGGAAATGGAGTTGGATTGGCCACACTTTGAGGAAAGAGGAGGGTGCGGTGGAGCGTCAGGCGTTGGACTGGAATCCTCAGGGCAATAGGCGAAGAGGTAGACCTCGAGTAAGTTGGAGGCGTTCGGTCGAGGGGGAATTAAGGCGGGTCGGCAAAACGTGGCAAGAAGTAAAGGTTTTGGCACAGGACAGAAATGCCTGGCGTACATTTATAGAGGCCCTATGTTCCTAATTAGGAATGAAAGGAAATAAATCAAAAATCAAAAAAATCGTCGACGTATACCAGTATTATTTCAATTATATCATCAGTTTTCTTGAAATAGACGCAAGATTCTGACTTACTCTTCTTCATTCCAGCTTCAATTAATTTCTTGTCTAGAGTCTCGTACCAAGCACGTCCTGACTGCTTTAACCCATACAAACTTTTAAGTAGTCGGCAAACTACATTTTTGGATTCGTCTGTTGTAATTCCCTCTGGCAATTTCATGTAAATTTCTTCTTTCAATTCACTGTTAAAATGATTGGATCGTGCACCAAATGGATGTAAAGACGGCATATTTATATAATTTTATATAATTTATATAATTTTGTGTTAACGAATTGTGCCTTCTGCTTGTCTCTATAACAGTAAACGAATGATCATTATTTATACTGACCTTATTTATAATTATACTAATTGTTAATTGAGCTCATTTGGAATAAACATGTTTCCTTCTTTTTCTTCTAATGCATCAGTGGGTTCCTACGGGCATCATGAGATATCCGAAGATCTTGCTCTTCCTTGATGATCTTGCTTGATCTTGCTCTTTCTGGGATTCGCTACATATTTTGCTTCATGAGATATCTTAATATCTTACTATCGATATGTATCCGAATATTGCGTTATCCGTTGAGGAGACGCCAAACAATCTACGAGCTTAAACAGAGGTGCATCATGAACAGAAGAGCGAGGAGATCGGCCATCAAAGAATACGTTGAGCACGGTTGCGAATGTGTTCCTTTTTTATTCGAATAGAATTGGGGGAATTGGAGTCTTGTAAATCATTCGCTGCCTGGATAGTTGGTATTTAGGTCGATATTGATTTTAAAAAGTATACTTCCTGTTAGCCCTGAACAACCTCTCCATTGTTAATTTGATTTCATGATTGCTCCCTCCGTTTCTAAGGGGAGAACAAGCAATACTTCTTTTTCTCCGGCTTCGTATTTGAGTGATATATTTGTTGTTAATTGCGATTCTACAAAGAAAAAAGGCTGCAATACATAGTACATTGTTGCTTGAAAAAAAGTGTTCTTTCTCGGCAAAACCAATGTACGCCACGACTTGTCAACTACGCATGGTATGCCTGCGGTCTTTAATGCTACTAGTTCTTTCATTGCAGTTCGTTACATCAAATAAGGACATTGGAGCAAGGAGAAGAAGGATAATTAATGGAGAAGATCTGCGAGATTATTCAGGGTATTTAGTCACCAATTATTTCACGTGGATATCCAACACGCACTTCTGCGGAACCTTTGACTCGTTCGGAAGTTTTTTCACCAACGTAAAATCAATTTTCGTCGATTACAGCGAAAAGGGGTACTGGGAGTGCTACGCTAATTCACAAAATTTGAAGTGCGGTGGAGCTCTTCTGACACCGAAAATAGTACAGACTGCCTGCCACTGTGTGGGAGCTGGGGTCGGTACAATCGTAGACGGCGTAGAACGATACAAGGCTCATGATCCGTTTGCTGACATGATCACTGTGTTCTCTGGATTCACTTCAACTGATGACATGTACAAAGGTTACACTTCCCAACTTTTCATCATTCACGAGAGATGTTCGGAGAAGCATGGTATTATTCTTTTCGACTTTGGTTTAATCGGGCTGAAGACTTCCATAGACACTGCTTTTAACCCGATCAAATTGGCACCACTTTACTCGGAGAAGACCCTCAATCGTATCTGGGCGGACGTCAACGTCAAGGAGCCTACTTGCTTGTTTGTTGGTTTCGGTCGGTTCGTATCAATCGATAGCCTGACTAAACCAGTTTCCATGCAGCATACTTGGAAAGTCCTTCAGAATTACCGGCGTTGCTATAGTTGGACGACAATCAACAGGTATGGATTCAACTACACTACTGATGGGACTTGGTCTTGTTTTTTGCACGTGCACGACACCAATTCAATCGTATACAAAGGCGATTCCGGTAGCCCAGTCACTTGCAACAACGACTATGTGGGCGTGAACAGTGCAACTATTCTCAATTTTAAAATCCCTATTCACCCCAAGTTACATTATGACCCCAAAAGGATCATTACCCCTTTAATCACAGTTTCTCCAACTATTTTCACACCTTTTGTGAACACCGCTGAGCAGCGTCCAGCATTAATAAGTCAATTAAACGATCAAGTCAAACTACGTGAAAATGCACGTACTTTGTTCAGGGATGAGATTTCTCCACCGTAGAAGTTTGGATCTGATGTCTGACTCAATTCGGCCATAAATATTGTTACTGAGTAATGGAAAAATAAAATGGAGACATTTAGAGTCTAGTTTCTTGTTTTAGAAATTCTTATTATTATAGTATGTTTCCCTCTGCTCCTTCAATCAGTCTTTTCTGAGGTGCATAAATTTTAGTGACAACGTTCCTACCCCACGAAGCCATGTCATCTACAGAAAATAGAAACAGAGAAGTATTTAGGATAGTGAAACCGGTTCTTAGTCAGAAACTGCAGAAAATTGACCTACATTACACTAACCTACAAAAACCTGAATTTATTTATGACTTGTTTTATTGAACCAAGTTGCAACTTATAAGCAACACTTTTCTGATACATAGTTGGAAACGTTAAGAAAACTAAGATACTTCATTTAGTTATATTGTCTTGAAATTTGCTCTTCATGATGGTCACACTAAGTGAATTAGATCGTGTGGCTTGGTTCACTTAAGTCTTCTAAGCAGATCATCTGTGTTGAGAAGCTGGATGACTTCCTCATTTACATGATCGTGGAGCCTTATAAGGTGATTTATGGCTTGGCTGCGAATGCCCTCATTGACAGATTCAATCTTCAGCTCGTAGTGAAATCCGTCGTTTCTAAAGTATCTGTATGCATCAACGCAGAATCACAGTACAATATTCTGGAAGCGCTAAATTAATACGTCTTGATTGTGCACCGTAAGTCCAGACAGGCTTTAGGACTTGCTCGTACAGTATAAGCTTATTGTGGGCAGACAATTTTGACCGTCGGCCCATCAGCCAGTACATTTTCCTGAATCTAAGCTAAAGCTCAGCTGTGTTCTTCTTGACGTGGGACTTCCACCTTCTTTTGGCATCTTTTGACCACACTTTAACCTGGAACAGCGAGGTTATCGTCTGGACCTCTTGGTGGTCACACCAAGAGGAGCCTTCATTATTGATGTCTTAGAAGTCTCTGGCTCCGGCCAGAGATCACTCGCAGACATAAATGCTTCCAAAATTCAAAAATATGAAGTTGACGCACTACTAGAGGATGCAGCAGCACTTGCAAACATTCAGCGAAACCAACTAAAGGTGATTGGAGCAACTATCACCTCCAGAGAGATATGGCATGGCAAGTCAGCCAAGGATCTGATTTCGCGCTGGTTACCCACAGTTCAGCCTAGAGTGGATGACCACCCGAGTCCTAACAGGAGGATCATTCATCTGGTCTAAATTCAGGGCTACGGCCACACGACGGCGTGCCACGGCTCGAGCAAACGGGCCTCGTGGGACTTGGAGCTGAACTCGAACCCCATGGGGAGGAGAAGCGTCGACTGATGGCATAGCCAGAAGAGGCACAATCCTCCCTCCATCATTCCTGGGATAAGGTGATTCAACCTTGTCCCTCACCTCAATGTCCAAGGTCGGATCTCGGACCCTGGTACCAAGCAGCCAGATGGACATGACTGTTGAGTGCTGAAAGTGCTGATACAATGCTGTGATGTAAATATTTATGCACAATACTATCAATTGTAGTGGTGAAGTATTTTTTCCAAATATTAATTGTTAATGGTATGTAGGCTCCATTTGGGGTCTAGTTGTGAGCATTGGGGGTCAGCAGAGTGCAAGATTGACATCTAGCTCCAGTTATTAGCAAGTATTTGGTTTCCACAATAGTCTTGATTATGATTAATTTGTACTCAATAAGCTATGCAGGTACTTATGGGTGATTTTCTAGTGTGTTTACTTCTATTCATGTTCTAGTTGAAGTATCTCAACAACATGGAGGATTTTCCACAGTTTGTAATTAGAGTTTTTGAGGGAAATTAAATTTAGAGGTTTACATGGTATCAGACCCTCAAAGCACCGCTAATGCCAAATTAGTTGTTGGAATAAATCAGTAATGTCTTTCTTCAGGCATTTAAAAGGACGAAGCGATTAACAGTACAATATTCACTAGGATAGTGGAAGTGGTCAACTTAATACGGTGAAGTAGGGGAAATATCAAATTGGTGAACAACAAGGAAATCACCGTTCAATCAGTGTTTCACGGAAAGTCCATTTATAGGTCCTAAGGAGCCACCCTATTCGTCACACACTCCTAATTTCAAAATTTCACAGACAAAGAAGGATATCCTCCATCCACCCACCAAATTTCAACCATATCCAACCCCCCACACCCAAAACTTCAAACCCCTCCCCTGGACACCATAATTGTCCGACCACCCTGATTTTGAAAAAACATTGACAAAGAAGAGCATCCTCTATCCACCTACCAAATTTCAGCCCTTTTGGAGCCCTAGAAGGGCTAAAGTTGCTGCACTCTCATATTTCCCCTACTCGGTGAAATGAGCCTTTTGAGGTAGATGAAACCAAATGCATTCCTTTGACGCAATACTTCAACAAGTTATGTTCTGCCCGCCTCTACCAATTTAACTTATTATTGTTGCTAAGATCCACATAAGTGAGAACAACTAAAGTGATGTTAACTTCCCTGTAGTGATAAGAGGAATTGTTCTTCGTTGGAGAAAACAATGAATTCATCACATTTTCAACTACGCACGCTGAGCATAGGCTCATTTGCGTTACTAGTTTGTTTGCAGTTCGTTACATCAGTCATAGATAATGAAGTGAGGAGAAAACGAATCATCCACGGAGAAAATCTTCGAGACCGGGATTCAGGATACTTAGTCACCGATTACTTCACGTGGATATCCAATAGACACTACTGCGGAACCCTCGATTCGTTCAGTAATTTTTTCACCAATTTTAAATCACTTTTCGCCGACTACAACAGCAAAGGGTTTTGGGATTGTGACGCTGACTCACAAAAACTGAAGTGCGGTGGGGCCCTTGTGACACCGAAAATAGTACAAACTGCCTGTCACTGTGTGGCAACTCTGTTAAATGATGATAAAAAGGAAGGCATCAAACGATACTTGGCCAATGATCCATTTTCTGATATGGTGCTGGTGTACCACGGAGCTACTAGAACGGATGATATGCACAGAGGTTACACTTCACAACTTTTCTTCATCCACCAAAAATGTATGGAAGTCCAGAGTGCATTAATTTACGATTACGGCATGATTGTACTTAAGAAAGACGTAGCTTCTGCATCGAAACCACAAAATTTGGCGCCAGTGTATTCAGAGAAGAGCCTCAACCGTCTATGGACGAAATTTAATGCCAGAGAGCCTACTTGCTTGTTTGTCGGTTTTGGTCGCTTCGTCTCAGTAAACGACGCCACAACACCATCTGTAATGCAACATACTTGGAAAGTGCTGCAAAATTATCAGCTTTGTCACCGTTTTACGGCGCCGTATTCTTTTAAATTCAACTATACTGCTAATGCGACTTGGTCTTGCTTTTTAAAAACACCGGGAACTGAATCCATCACAAGTCTAGGGGATTCAGGTAGTCCAATCACTTGCGACAATGAATATTTTGGTTTGCTCAGTGGAGGAAACCCTGGGTTCCAATTTCTAGCTCACCCCAAGAAAGGACCGATCATAAAAACCGACTTAACGTTGATTTCTCCCATCATTTACTCAGCTTTTGTAAACACCGTTGAGCAGCGTGCGACATTGATAGAGTTGGTGAAACGGGAACTCGATAAACTTGATAACCTGTAGTTTGTACAGATTCAAGACTATTGGCTCATGATGACTCATTTTACCCGCGTTAAGTACTGATACCTGCAGGCTGTTATCAACCAGGATGTTATTTCATGCTGAAAACATAATAAAGACATTTTGAGTTTATTTACCTGTCTTGAGAACTTGTTATTACTATAAAAACTAGTTTAATCTTCATCCCTTTGCAGTCCTGATCAGGTTCATTTGCTGAAGAGGCTATTTATCCAAGCTTCACTTGGCTGAAGTAAAAGTACTGTATAACTGATCTTCAAGCTTTCCTGACAGGGTCCTTAACCGCTGCTTTCCGGACTAACGATAGAGTCATTCCCTTGAAACCACTGGCGCAAGTTGCAAAACCAAGATGCCTGGAGTTTTCCAATGTTTGGAGTAGGAAATACTTAGCATTTCTTAGAGTGACCAGAGTGCTCAACCTTCTTCTCTTTACCATGGCCAGCAGTTCCTTATCTTCTCCCTCTCTCGTGACCCGATAGACTCTTCCCATACCATGTGGATAAGCACGAGACCTTCATCACGTAATACCCTAATATCTTTGGTCCTTTTATACTATTCAATGTTAGATTTGAAATTTCAGTTAAATGGGAAGAACAACTTTTCATCATTCCATGGGCCGGAATAAACTAAGTAGGTAATAATAATATTATAAACTAAGAACCAGCACCATGATGGAGAAATTGGAAATTCAACCCCAAGGATAGCCATGCAAACAGCTAAGTGGGACGCCAGCTCAGCTGAGTGTTTTCACACGATCAACGATCTGATGTGTTCAACTGATTACGATGTAGGGGTGTGTCGGTCCAGGCATTTCCCTGGGACGGTTCCAACGGTTACGGTGACAAAGATGTAACCGTTCCAAATTACCGTTACAGTTCCATTACCGATACAGGCGATCAAATCCCACTCACATGGCATGGATGAAGCAGGCAGTCAAATCCCTATCGTCCTTCTTCCATGCTTATGATCTCAACTTGCAATACAATAGCATCATTTTCCTTGAAAATTCGCTAAAAGGAAGGAATTTGAACAAGTGTTACAAAAGAGGCAATTTATTATAAATAATAGTTACCAAACAATTCAAGGAAAGAATTATGACGTTGCAGTTTAAGAACTTAACATGACAATAATAAATTAATAAAACTGGAGACAACTTCCATGCTAACCTGTCCAGAAGATAACTTCCCGCTCAAGAGCCATTCCATGAACCATTCTCAGTCCATGGAAGTAGTAAGGGCGCTTCCAGGTACAACATGGAACAGAACTGAGAACAAGATCCATGCTTACCGGTCCAGAGCCATTGAACCATTCTCTGTGATATCTTATCGGTCCGGTTACATCCTTACCGGTCCAGTTCCATCCTCACCAATCAGAATGATCAGATTGATGAGATGATTGATCAGATCATTCTGATTGGTGAGGATGGAACTGGACCGATAGAAAATATTCTCTTCCCGGTCCAGAGCCATCTTAAGATATCTTATCAGTCCGTGGAACTGGACCGGTAAGGGTCGAGTTTTTGTCACTGCGTGGAACCGTTCCAACCTGATACTCGGTTCCACAGTCCCGGTACAGCTGTACCGACACACCTCTATTACGATGGCATTTGTAACAGAACCTGTTTAAACATTCTGAGCAAAGTTTGGCAACATTAAGAGCTTCTCCAATCAGCTGAAAGACTCCAAAAACTGATTTTATCCATGTTGAACACGATAAACTTTTTAAGATTCAAAATTGAGCTGCGAGATTGCTGAATAGTTGGTATCACGGGAACCTTGAAAATCAACTCTGTCACGAACAATTCATAAATTGAAAATGGAGCAAATTTGATCTAAACTAAAAGATTTGAACCACTTGTAAGTTATACACGTTCATTTTTATTGCCTCTCTCTCTCTCTCTCTCTCTCTCCCACTCTCTCTCTCTCTCTCTGTTGTTTCGATACCAAATATTGCTCGGGATACCTACGTGTTGTTAGAAAGTAACTCTTCGAGAGCTGGCGAGTGGAGAAAACAATTTACCTTGGAAAGTGAGGGGAAGTTTTAGTGCCCAATTAGGGGGTTTTAGAGACGACAAAAGGCCCGTTTGAGGGCGCGGAAGGACTGAGTTTACGACGATGGTGGGAATCTATGGCTCGCTTCCTGGCCGTAACGTAGAGCCTCTTTTCACAAGGAAACACTCTGGGGTTTCGTAATCTGATCGCTGCTAATCCACATATTGGCTCATTATTTTGGCTTGCTTTGCTTGAAACTTCCTTTTAGAACTGTAAGAATCTCCTGTAAAGAGACATGTCTTAACAGAATATTTTAACATAGACATCACGATGTTTTGAAGGAAAACGATTACGTTTTTACAACTGTAATAATTATGTCCAGAGGTGCCTATAGGACAAGATGTGATATGAAAAACGTATTGTTTGTAATGCATGGTATGGGAAACCACCCAGTTTTTACTAATTATAATAATAATAATAATTATATCCTTTGCTCAGCATGCTGGCTCCACTTCAAATGTCCCATAATCAGTTGGTTGAATAGTGAAAAGAGCAAAAAAAAGTCTGCCAAGTGGGTGTGGCACATAGCTTCCTCGTATCCATAACCCAATTGTATTGAGGATCCGATGCATACTAGTTAATCTCAAAACATCGCACTACCCTCATAGCTCATAGGGGACCATCTACACGTCAACCCGCACAATCCAAACCAAAACGCAAGAACCAAATTTTTCAGGATGGTCTAAAATGTAAAATGCGAGTGGAAATTTTTATTTTGGAGAACGTTTTTCTTTTCAATCCTGAAAAGTGAAAACAAAGTTTCCGCTACCTTGGTAGACTCGGAAACAATATCTGGTTAAATGATCCTACAATGGCGCTTCCAATTCCGATTCTTTCGCCAAAGAAGCTAATTATGTGGAGCATTAATTTTCTACTTATTCCGGTGCCTCTCTTTGTTACAGCTAGGCGAGTAACTACTTATTGTATGTACTCAGTGGTATCTCTAATTGCGAGTTAGAGCAAGTCTTTCCTTCCTTCTTTTTGTCGACTACATCCTTTGTCTTCGGTTAAAAAGAAGCTGCAGCCTTAAAAAGAAGCTGCAAAAAACAGATTCCCAAGACAAAACGTTTCACAGAGGTCAACTAATTAGTTGCTAACGACCTCCCAGTTCCTTGAATAGTGTGCCTATAGTCAGTAGGCCTAATCGAAGAGCTCTCGTGAGGCACAATTTGGTCGTATGTTCTTCCGAGTCTACCAAGGTAGCGGAAGCTTTTTTCCACTTTTCAAGGTTGAAGAAAAATGTCCTCCAAAGTCGAAATTTCCACTCGCGTTTTACTACGTTTCATACCTTCCTGAACATTTTGGTTTATTATTTTCAATAATGAACCTTTGGAATCGACCAAGAAAAAAAATTTTAACACCCCCTCAAAATTTGATGGTTTACGTTTCAAGGTACGTAAATTGCCGTTCGCTCCCTACGAAAATTTAAGGGTTTATATTGAAATATATATATATATATATATATAAATCAAAACACGAGTGTGAATCGCAAAAGAGGCCTAATCTCCGTTCAAATTAGAGCTGACCAAAATGCGATCAATGGTTGGTAATTTTGATTTTTTTAATTTTATTTATTTTTATTTTTTTTATTTATTTATTTTTTTTTCATATTGGATGGTTGGTGATTTTGTAGACGAGTGATCTATATAGAAAAATTATAAACCATTGTGTAATAATTTGCAGCGTTTTGAATCCGTGTCTGTCTTTCTGTATGTCTGTCATGAAATCCATGCTATAGCCATAACTTTTACAATTCTCGTCCAATTTCAATGAAATTTTCAGGGATCGTGCCGGTTGGGGTGGAGATGTCCCCCTATGAAAATCATGGCCCCCATACAAATAGTAGCCACTGCGCAAGCGCAAACGTACATTTCCTTGTTACAATCATAACTTCTACACTTTTCCCATCTGATATTGATGACATTTTCAGGGATTATGCGGATTGGCGTGTAGATGGTCTCTTATAAAAATCATTGCCCCAGACTGATAGTAGCCACTGCGCATGCGCAAAAGTATTGTAGTGTCACTACAGTTGTTGTTGACAAAATTCCAAATTTTCTAATTAGAACACATGTTGCAAAAATTTCAGATTTGATCGTTCGACATCAATTTTCGCCACCGTTTTTTTTCCCGCGCTTTCTCGCTGCTAAACAATCCGTGTCAATTCAGTTTCCGTTCTAAAATTGCTGAAAGTTTGTTCATATTTCGTAATACATTTCATTATCTGTTGGAGTCAGATTTGTTATTATTTGTAGAGTGAGAGGATACCTTCCCCCCTACAGTATATTTCCTTGTTATAGCCACAACTCCTACATTTCCCGTCTGATTTCGATGACATTTTCATGAATTATGCGATTTGGGGTGGAGATGGCCCCCTATGAAAATCATGTCTTCCAAATTGAAGTATTTTGTGTTCATACGCATGCGTATTGAACACAAAAGTTAGATTGATAAGTAAAAGCTTCTAAAATACGCAGATTCCAAAAAGAAGGAATTTTTTTCCTTATCACGTAATGATTATAGCAGGAGGGTTAACAACTTTTGAGACACCCTGTATAACAAATATTCACTTGAAAAATAAAATTACCCCACTCTGCTATGCAAACTAACACTAAATGCTTGAGTAAAGAAGAATCATTTATCCGCGAGTGATTTTCGTTTGTAGCTAATCCCAAGAATCCCTACCATCGGTAGCGAGGGAAAAGAAATGTATGGAAGGAGAAACGCTCACCAATCACGATATGTGATTCCCGTGGAAAAGAGGCGGTCAGCACCTTTTTCTGGTTGAAGAATAAATGGGTATCGATATCCCCACACGCCCCTAGCTGGATACTGGGAATGAGTAATGTAGCTTCTCAATCTCAATAGTCGGGAAGCGAGAAGCCAGAAAATATTTGAGTGGTCATCGATCAATCATTTTTTCTCTGGTTGGAAAGGAGCTCCTAAACTGTATGTAGACTTAGTAAGAATGATGTTCTCCACTGTTAGAGTAGGGCAAATTAGGGATGGGCAATAGTTACTATCGAAATATCGATACTTTTTTTGTATTTGAAAATCTCAGCATTTGGAGAGCTGTGATAATACTGAGACGAGCGGTGCAGCCTCAACTCCGGCAATTCCAAGAGAAATAACTCCTCAATTCACCAGTATTCTCGAAGTTGAGGCTCGTGTCAGTATTTTATTACATATTCATATGTATATATGTTAGGTCTTCCATAATAAAACACAATACTGACTTCAACGAATAGATTAGTTTAATAAGTATCAATCAAACACTAAGGTATCAACCACCATCCGAAACTTTCGTTTATAATAATCACTTCTCTCTTGAACTCTCCTGCTATCCTTGCTGTTGTTCATGGATGTGCGTGTGCGTGGAGAATTAAGTAGGTGCTGCACTCAGACTTGGCGGAATAGGTAGGAACTATCCAGATTCCCGAAAGCCCACACGGCCAGCCTGATACTGACCGCGCCCCCGAGGTCCTGAAAGTAAAGAAACTGGCGCCAGTATCAATTTGTAAAGGCCTCAAGAAGCACACAGTTTAGACTCCTAAATGATTTTGAGAATACAAAGTTTCATGCAAAAAAAGATTAGTTAGGTCTTCCATAATCCAATACTGACTTCAACGAATAGATTAGTTTAATAATTAGAAATCAAACACAATATATATTTCATATATTAAATCGCATTTTTACCACTTGTGCAAAGACTCAAAATTCGTGATATCGACTTTACCTCTTACCTTATCTCTTTCTATATCTCTACTGGCAACATGTGGCTCCAAGGAGCAATGCTAACCTGGAAATTATTGTTATACATTTTAAATAAATTAGTTTTTTGTTCGAAATCTTTGTGTAATCTTATGAATATACCGAATTCTGCAAGTAACAGATAATTCAATTCAATTACATTCAATTCTCCATCGGACATGTAGGCACTAAATGGGGAGAGACACTATCGAAAAACTATCGATAGTATCGACCTATTGATAGTGCTGAACTATCGATTACCGCCCATCCCTAGGGCAAATCTGGACTCATTGATTCTTCTTTCTAAACGGAATCAGAAACCCCATTTTTTATTGTTTCAGAAAATTGCACAAAATTTCAGTTTACTGCAACTTGAGGTTTGTTCAAATTTGTGAATAAAAAAGAAATAATGCGTTTGTGTGGCACTTTTTCTTTTTTCAAATAAGGTCACCCTGAGACCAAACATTTATTCTGAGTTGGCAGGTTTGCGTAGCATCGGTCCGTTGGAAGCGGTAATGGATGAAGTGTGTGGACATGGAGGGGACAGAAAATTCTGTAATGGAACGCAGTTTAGGTTTTAGCGGCTCAGCCCCGAATGTCAACAAGGGCGGCGATCGCAGATCCCCGCACAGCAGCTGGGGCCTACCGCATTTGACCCAAACAATATTAAAACGAAATCAAGTGAGCAGTGACACTGGTCTGTTGTTGGAGATTCTGAACTCAACCCACTGCATCATCACCACGAACCGTTAGGTCCTAATCCGCGTCCGTGCTAACTTCAGGTACCCAGTAGTAATCAAGTATCCTCTTCACCACTTATTGAGCCGGTGTAAATTGTAATATTATTTAAAGATTGATATTAATTGATTGATTATTAAAAGTACTCAGTTCAGCCTAGCTGTGATGTATTTATGTACTATTTATTCTAGCTGACTCTGTGATCTCTCTTGTGATAAGTAATCTTGCAGTGATATTAGGATCGGATACGTTTCAACAATTGGAACACCACTTTTAATGATGCAAATCTTAGTCTGCAACAAATTAACATTAACAAATTAACCATAAATTTGAGTAAAACTCTGTGGCTGCCTTTTCACTTATCTTCAATGACCGAACCACTACATAATATGGAGGTTCTTTTACATTGTGCTGAATGTGACGCAATTAGTTGTACGACCTGCCCTGAAATCAGGAGAACTTCGGAGGTGAAATACTTGGGAGTTGTCTTTGATAGTCGTGTGAAGTGGGGGAAACAAATAGATTTAGTTACCACGAGACTTAGAAAATTGATCTATGTTTATGCCAGACTTAATAAAATACTACCTTTGACCCTGCTAAAAATGTTATACTTTGCCCTTGTACAATCTGTGCTTTTATACGGTATACCTGCATGGGGTGGCTCGTATCCCACTAATCTTCTACCCATTGTCACCACACAAAAGCAATTAATACGAATCATCGCTAAGAAGGGATTTTTAGAACATACAGAACCCTTATTTAAAGATTTAAACATTTTAAAATTTTCACTGCTAGTCGAGATGAATTGCATTAAGCAAATCTTAAAAGAGAGTAGTTTTTCCACGCCGGCACATTTGATTTCTACTAGATTCCGTTCTGGCAAATTTATGACGGTCGCTTGCTTTCGTACTGCTTTTGGGTACAACTCGTACCTGGCAAGGGGTGTAAGGGGGTTTAATGCTCTTCCGGACTCCACGAGATCTGAGCTTCTTGTTGGGCCCTCAAAAATCGGCAACGAACTGAAGAACCATTTCATTAAATTATAGGTACTTAGCGCAACTTGTGTTTTAATTCATCCTAACCTGTTTTATTCTGCTTTAAGCTTTCTTTATCTTTGGTAGGTACATGCGTGTATTTGAATAAAATAAATACTAGCTATTAATTAATAATGTCTGTACTCGAATAACAATAAATGATTAATATTATCTCTTGTTGACTAAGAGGTGAGACTCATCTCCGTGCCACGGGCTATGCCCACATAGGGGATTAGTTTCTACAATCTAGAAGTGTTTTATTGTTTTAATTTTAGTTTTAGTATTTTTTTCATTTTAATTTAATTTTTATTACTTTTGCCAGTATTATATTTCATTGTAATTGTTATGAAAGAAATAAAGAAATTAAAAAAAAATAACATAAGATAAATATAGGATATGCATTTATTTGGGTGGCTTGTCTATTGTTAAATATTTTTATCGTCTTTCAAATTTCCTAGTCATCAATAGTCCATTATACCATATTTTCTAGTCATTGTAGTTTAAGTACCTCCGGTCCGAGGCCGTCGGCTGCGGTGTCCCGGTCGGGGTGTTTTGGCCGGCCCTCCTTGGTGGATTTCCCTCGTATGCAGTTTCTAATGCGTTGCAAACTTGGTCTGGGAGCCGCCATGGTGGGTCTGGGCTTTTGGGTCTGCTTTTAAGGCTTGGAGTGTTCTTGTAAATGTTCTTCTCCCCCCCCCCCTTTTCCTTTTTTTTTCTTTTTAAATTACCTACGTTACCTGTCCTAGTATTATCACTTGTTATATTCATTTGTTAGCCATTGTTTAATATCTATGTTGACTATTGTTAAAGCACGATGTGTTCCGCAACAAATAAAACTTTCATTCATTCATTATTATTATTATTATTATTATTATTATTATTATTATTATTATTATTATTATTATTATTAGGATCATACTGTTCCTGTACATTAGCAAAATTGAAAGGAATTGTGATGGCCTTTTATAAGGGTCCATTTATAAGTCACATTGTTATTAACTACAGCAACTATGTAGATCGACCCAACAAATCAACGTCAAACGGATTGGGAATGGGGTCCACTGAATGATGAAATCCTTCTTCGCCGAGATTTCAGTTAATATATTACCTCCTTTAGGGCCTATAACATCAAAAACAAAATTCACTTGAATGGCCTTAAGTCTAATAATAGTCCTTCGAGTATAAAATAACAAAATTACAAATATAAACATCTACAAAATCCTAATACTATTATAAAAATTTACTCACTCAAAGGATGGTTTACTCAGTGAGCATACCAAGAGTCATTTTGAAGGGGATTGGTGGAGATTCCACTATGAATAAACAAGTAGTTAAAATTTAAAATTGTTTTAGACACATTTATAAATTAAATTAGTAGATTAACCCATTTCCGCCGACTGTGCCAGATCTGGCACGACGAAAGGGGTGACTTTCACGAATTCCTGTTTACTTCTGCATGCTGATGAACAATTCTACTCTGTGCCTCCCAATTCAGCAGGTCTTCATACAAATACCCTACGATTTTCATTCGCTTTTGAGTCTTTGTCTAGGCATGAGTGAAGTTTGAATGTAATCAACATTGTACCGAAGAGAATAACCCGACTCTGCGCTGCTGTAAGCACTCTAATCGTGTATACTAATACTTTTTCTCTCTGCTTTCAATGAATTCTTGTTATTTATGGTCATTTGAAGGAATCAAAACAATTTTTTCATTTTCGACTTCTTTTGGTTGGATTTGGCGTCCTTGGAAACTCAGGTGTGCCAGATCTGGCACAGTCGTCACATAGTGTCAAGAATTCGGAACTTTTTTTGAGAGCTGGAGAGCTGGAGAACGTGGGAATTTATGACTGTTATAACGATATCACGTTTGCGCATACCCCCAAAATGCTTCCAATTTGGGGGTCATGATTTTCGTAGGGGACCATCTCCACCTCAATTCGCATAATTCCTGGAAATTTCATCGAAATGAGATGTAAACGTAGAACTTATATCTGTAACAAGGACATACAAGTTTGCACATGCGCAGCGGCGGCTACTATCAGTCCTGGGATAATGATGTTTATAGGGGACCATCTACTTGCCAACCCACACAATCCCTGAAAATTTCATCGAAATCGGACGAGAATTGTTGAAGTTTTGGCTGTGGCTAGGATTTCATGACAGACACACAGATGGACAGACACGGAACCAAAATTGTTCAGGAAGGTCTGAATTGTAGAACGCGAGTGGAAATTTTGATTTTGGAGAACATCTTTTTTCAACCTTCAACCTTTTCAAGTGAAAGCAAAGCTTCCGCTACCTTGGTAGACTCGGGAGAAAAAAGAAAAGCGAGGCTCAAGCCACAAAATATTCGGATAATGGTAGTGGCTTTATATACTAATAATATACTAATATTGGATAATGAATAGTGTAGTGGCTGTATCTTCCTCGAAATACGGACATGAGCCCTAAAGTATGGCTAAGAGGTTCTCAAAAGCAGAAAAGAAAATAATTTCTGTCCCTCAACCACACCTTATCCATCAGTAAGTACAGTCGTAAATATGGGGGGACTGATCGCATAGAGCAGGAGATCAACAGATATAAAATTGGTATTAGAGGGGAAAAGTGGTAGTGGCCACTTTTACGTTGCTCATAGACGTTGGTCTCAACAATGCTCGTCTAATATCTGGTGATCGTAAAAGGCCTAAACTTGATTTTATAAACTTTTCTTATTCGTTACAAAGTACCCCCTAAAGCTCAGAGCCCAACTGCTCACGCCAGAAATGTAGCCTTGAGCAGTATCAGGTATGACCGTTAGGTCTTGCTTGTCTTCCTTGCTTTCGCCGATCGAGAACAAAAGAAGGTGTGCATAAATTTATGAAACCTGCTCATCTCGCCCAAAGTCTATTTGTAATAAATGTGATGTTGGGGTTTGAGTCCCAAGTTTCATGAAATATCGCACCAAGTATCATGTGAACCAATCACATTCTATTGACGTACTATTAGTACTCTATTATTCTTGTCAAAATATTGTTTGATAAAAATTTTGTTTCTGAAATTTTCTCAAAAAACTACTCTGAGTGACGACTGTGCCAGATCTGGCACGGGGGGTTACGCCCCCCCTATGGGTGCAAAATTTAAAATAATATTTTTCCTAGCTTATTTGAGGTTCAGTGACATTGATTTGAGGTAAATTTACATTATATCTCAAAATTTATAGTTCTCGGCGTAAATGGGTTAAGTTTAAAATACGGCCAATTGAAACAAGTATTTTTTAATAACTAAGTGTAGACTAGATTGTAGAATAGAGAAAAAACCATAAATGAGTAAGTGAGCTGTAGTTTAAACTTAATCTACTAATGTTATTCAAAAATGTATCAAAAACTAATTTAAATCTAAACTACTTGTTTATTCATAGTGGAATCTCCACCAATCCCCTTCAAAATGACTCTTGGTATACCTACTCACTGAGTAAACCATCCTTTGAGTGAGTAAATTTTTATAATAGTATTAGGATTTTGTAGTTGTTTATATTTGTAATTTTGTTATTTTATACTCGAAGGACTATTATTAGACTTAAGGCCATTAAGGTGAATTTGAAACCAACGAGTTTCGGTGTTTTCAACCTTCTTCCTCGACTTATTCCGAGAATTGGAGGTGAAAACAAGTCTTTGAACTGGTCTTGTCTCTCGAGTGACCAACGAGTTCTTTTGCGAGCCTTTGCGAGTTTTAATAAGAATAAATATTCGAAACTGTAACCTTTCCAAAGACATTTGATTTGGGGGTGGTTGTGCGGAATCTTTACAGTCTTGGGAAACCGTCAGCCGCAACAAACTCCGGTCTGTTGAACGCAGTAGTCAGCGTTCAGGGAGGGCCTGCGAATTACCTCGGTCTCCAGACTGTGAAATGTCTAACAACCCCGAGAATAAACGGGCGGCTATTACCAAGTCCCAACTGCCGCATCTAATCCCTTGATGATTTCCCGGGGAAAGGAGGGGACCTCGAGTGTGAATACCGATGTGCGATAGTTAGGATACTTTAGGGCGTAAATGGTGGGTATTTGTAAGAGGTGATTTCATCTGGGAGATTTTCCTCTACGTACGACCATCTACCAGGTAATATTGAAGATGAGCAATTAATAATAACAAAGCTTTGCATTGCACCTTATTTTTTCAAACAATAATAATAGTAATATCGTTATTTTGGAATATTTACTCAATGTTTCCTCTCAATGGGGGGGTGCGCCTGATTATTTGTCAAATGTTTAATCGACAGTAGACCTCATCCTGAGAATTTTCACACCAGTCGTTCTCTTTTTGGATGAGTTGATCTTTTTCTATGATTTTTCAAAGTTTCGAATGTTTATGACGTCACGTGCCCCTCTCGCCTGGGCGGGACCCCCCATCCCTTCGTGACGTCATGCACATTCGAAACTTTGAATAATCATAGACAAAAACGCTGCAAATTATTACACAATGGTTTATTAATTATTACACAATGGTTTAATAAATATTACACAAATTATAATTCAACTACCTATCCATTCAATTCAAATTCAAAAATCGATACAGCGTAGAGGTCTCAATGATCCAAGTTCCAGAGGTTTCGAGATAACGGGAGTCTGTTCACCGTAACGACTGACGAGGTACTCCAGGAACCACCCAGGAGGGTACAGCAGTGGTAATCTGTGGACAATGGGTGAAGGTAAACAAGGGAGACCCCTGAGAAGGGAAATCGCTTCGGGAAAGCCCTCGGGTTAATTAAGGGTTTGCTGAGGAGAGCGCGGTTTTGCCTAGAAGAACCTGATACCAGCAGATGCACCTGACCAGATACACCTGCTCGCTGGCCTTATGAGTCGCTTTCTGTTGATAAAGGCGGCTTCCGAGGTTTTCCTTTAGTGTCCCAGTAGGACCTTTCCGTGACTTCACCGATAGTTGATTACTTGGGAACATTGCGTTTCATTTAGAGAGGTCTATTACTGGCCGGTCGTTTCAGGCCTCCCAGCCGTTGGGGACAGGTTTGCACTACTATTCAACGACAGTCCTCTCTCGATGCGGTTTCTGTTGCCATAGTTGTAGTTGTATCCAGCAAGTTAGGCTTTGCTTATTTTTACATTAAATGTAAAAATAATCAAAGCCTATTTATAGTATAAATTTTGTACTATGCTAGTTCAAACATTCCTCTACGCTTGTATTGATTAGCAATCAACGTCAATCAATGCTTTGAAGTTATTTTGTATTCAAAAATGAACCTTTGGAATCGACCAAGAAAACAAATGTTACCCCCTCAAATTTGTTGGTTTACGTTTCAAGGTATGTAGAATCCAAAAAATCGAATTGAAACTCGGCGCTTTGCGCCTCGGCGGGGGGCTCCGCCCCCCTGCACCCCCCGGTTTATTTCTTTTTCCATACTCTGTATGAAATCATAGGAACACAGAATGTGTTTTTGCGATACTAGTCATCCGTTAAATAAAAAACAACAATAATAAATGTGGAGTTGACATTAACATGACAACCAATAAACATATCACCAGATGTTTTTTCTGTCGCTTTTTCGTGACGATTTTTTTTCGGTAGGTCATCGCAAAAACACATTCTGTGTTAAAAAAATCGTCCATCCGCCGCACACACCATTATCTCTTCATCCTTCATGCCTAAAGTATATAAGCTGCACTCCCATCATACAATTTACCACAGTTAATCAACATATTGTTTTCTATCTACCTTTGTCCTACAAACTAGCCTAGTACCTCAGAGCAAGCAGTTTGCCCTCCGAGGGGCTGACCTCTGCATTCTCTTTACCTTAGAGTCACATTAGGAACACTAGGAGTAAATGTTCTGCTTATCAACAGTTGGCCCTGACTAAAGACGTCGGAAAAAGGCAGATAGCTACCTCCTTGCACTACTGCCATCGGTCACCACTACACGCCGGGGAAATAGTGCATCCATCTTGCATAGGGATCAACCTCACCGTTGAGTAATCCAGCCTTCACTGGAAAACACGCCATCATAACAGTTACCAAGGACTGATTTTGATGAAATTTGGTATATAGGCTCCATTCAGGGTCTAGTTGTGCCCCGAGGCTTTCGTTTGATGTCAGTCAGTTCCAAGGGTTGTAAACTAAGGGCTGAAATTTTCAAAATTATATGGCTGGCTATTTGTTCTCACGCTTAAACTAGAAACGCTCTTTTTAATCTCTCTGCCCTTCGCCTGTATGTCAGAACTGTCTCGACGAAAAGCAAAATTCTTAATTTATTCATCTCTATTTTAGTTAATTTATATTATAACGTGCTGCTGCCTGAGGAATATTTATAAAAGTATCAGTCTAGCTTAGGAGTTATCTACATCTATTTAGGAGTTTATTTATTGTGATCTTTCTTGTGTTAAAATTAATTGTGCTGTAATTGTGTTTTATTGGGTTAGGGTACCTTTTTAAATGTATGAATCGGGTATAATTACTGTTTTTATTTGAGTGGTTTTTTTTGTTGATTACTGTCAAATATATTATATTTCTTGAAGTTCTTATTCATGATTAGTTACCTCTCCTTTTAATTTTTGATTACTTCCGGTTCGTGGGCGTCGGCTGTGGTGTCTGGGTCTTGGCCGAGGGCCGGTATATTGGGTATTTCGGGAGTCGCCGTAGTGGGTGGGTCCGGGCCCGGCTTGGTACCTCCCGGCTGGGCTACCCTGTCCTTATACCTAGTATCTCATTGTTTTGTTTCCCCGTATATATTTGTTATGATTTGTCCCCAATTATGTTAGGTATTTTGACTATTGTCAATACACTCTATGTGAAATGGAAAATAAAAAAACATTCATTCATTCATTCAATCCCTGTAAAGAAAAACGAGTACCGTCAAATTTGTCTCGACGAAAAGTTTTTCAACCCCTATCGAAAGCGAGTACGTCAAATTCGTCTCGAGAAAAAGCACAATTTGTTCAAAATTCACAATCCCATGAATAGAAACCGTAAAACGTTTACGAGCCTAAGAAACTCGTAACAAGTGCCTTTCCCCCAAGAATATAATTTATAGAACTCGACTGTCCAACTTCTTCTTCGTTAAATCTGATGGTGATGAAATAAACACCATTTTCCAGGATGCGTTGGCTGCCATCTGGCGGAAGACCGGAACTGGCAGCAAATTTGCTGCTTCTTCATATTTATATGAAAGTGGCGGCACTTCAAATAAATTCACACTGCAACGTACAGTTCGTAATTTACTATGAAGTTTTCATGTTGCACGAAAAAGAAAATATTGTTACTGTGAGGTCAGCGAATAGGAAAAATATGATGAAATCTCTCGTCCGTTCCCTTGAGACGTTGTTTTTCTCTTTAGAATTAATTTTACATACAGAAGACAGTATTTATTCGGATGGAAAAGTCACGTTAGTGTGATGAAGGGGGGGGGGGGGGAGCTAGAGGGAATTTAAACTGGTGAGAGAAGGAATGCTCTTAGCATGTTGTTTCAAACGTGAAGGGACAAATATAGAGATAGAGAGAAAGAGAGGTTAGTAAGCAGTTAGAACTGATTCCATTCCCACTTTCGCTGCTCCTCTCCTCCCTTACTTTCCTCACCAACTCCCCTCCCCTGCTTTTCCCATTCGCCCTTTTCATGCTAACTTCCCTCCCCATAACTCCTGTACCCCGTCAGTTGCGCACTTCATCATCCGGAGAGGGCTTTTCCCCCTCCATTCTTTTCAACCACTTTAAAAGTTAATATGGAAATGAAGGCAAATGAAGGAGAGGTTAACTCAACACCATCCCGCCCGTCGCCCGTTGAGTTTGTTTGACACGTGAGAGTCATCAGCCGTTCAATTCGTTTAGTCTAATTAGGTTTTCTGTCTCATTTAGAATGCGATGACTGAATACGGCCGAATTAAATGGCGATCATTATCTATGCACCAACAAACCTCTTCTTTTACGTCTAAGGTTTACCCACTTTATTATAATGATGTAGGTACCTCTCACAGTCCACTTTGAGAGCAAAACATCATCTCACGTCGAAAAATAAGAGCTGAAATTTTCAAAACGCCCCACCTCAAAACTCCCAATATTAAGGTATTGTTTTTTCTTTAATTTAAAATAGTATTGAATTTTTAGAATCGAATGAGCCCATCTAGAGCTCTGTAGAACCAACTGTTCGCTCCTTATGAGGATTCCTTATGAGGTTGGTCTTACGATAAATCAGAAATACGAGTGTGAATCGCAAAATAGGCTTAATCGTGCTCACCAAAATGCGATTGTTGTAGCTTCTTCGAGTTGAACTCAGTTTTTTGTGCTTAGCAACCACTATTCAAATTTCCCAATCAAGGCACTCTTAACTCCCTATTTCTTCGAATACAGTGTGAATCAATCAAAGTTTTTATTGTAGAAACCTAAGAATAGGTATAACAACGTCAGAATGGATAATATAACACATAAATAAATAAACTACTAATCCGGGAACACATAACAATTTATAAATACAACAACAATAACAGTGATAAAGAAACAAGTCGTCAAAATAGAGCAAAATAATCCTTAATACAGTAGATTTCAGCATCAATCAAAATAGGCTACTTTTATTTTTCAAATGGCACTACGTTCCTTGGAGGACCAGGGCCTTCTCAACTATATCCTTCCAGTCCTTTCTATCTAATGCTCTTCGCCTCCAACCTCGGATCTGGAGCTGGCTTAGATCCCCCTCTACGTCATCTATCCAACGCAGTCGGGGACTACCTCTAATCCTTCTACCACCTGGCATTCCATTCATGGCCTTCTTGGGATATCTATTTTCCTCCATACGCTGCACATGGCCGAGCCACCTAAGCCTTCCTCTCCGTATGAAGGCCACAAGGTCTGGCTGTCCGTACAATGCCCTCAATTCTCTGTTATGCCGAATTCTCCATATTCCACCTTCCCATACTGGACCGAAAATTTTACGGAGTATTTTTTTCTCCCAGCAGTTGAGCATCCGTTCACTACTGTGAGTTAGTACCCAGGTCTCACTGCCGTATGCGACAACTGGTCTTATCATGGTACGGTAAATTGTCAGCTTGGCTTTTCTTGACAAAATAGAGCAAAATAATCCTTAATACAGTAGATTTCATCATCAATTAAAATAAAGAGAGCTGCCTAACATCGTGAGGGAGAGCATTGAAAAACCTGGTTCCGAACTGTTCAGGATTGCAAGTAAGGGATTTCGTCAATCTCACAAGGGGGGGGGGGAGGGGGCAAATATTAGGCCCAGCTCGAGTTCCATAATTATGCACATCATTTTCCGTCACAAATAAATTCAAGCTCTCCCTCACGTGAAGCAGCCCTTGCCATACAAAAATGCTGCAAACAAATACACAATGGTTTATTATTTTTCCATATTGATCACTCGTCTGCAAAGCCACCAACCATCCAACATGAAAAAAAACATCGATCGCATTCCGGCCAACTAAAATTTGAACCGAGATTAGGCCTCTTTTGCGATTCACACTCGTGTTTCTGATTTATCGTACGTCCAACATTCTCGTAGGGAGCGAACGGTTAGTCCTACAGAGCTCCGCGTGGTCTCAAAAAATTCTAAAAATTCTATAGAATCTTAAATTGAAGGAAAAACAATACCTTTATATCGAAATGTTTTGAGTTAGGGCGTTTTCAAAATTTCAAAATTCATTTTTGAACCCTTAGAAGTGACCTACATCAACCAAAATCTTCGGGGCACAACTAGACCCCAAATGGAGTCTACTTACCAAATTTCATCAAAATCGGTCAATGCTAAGTAGCAAAAGTGCCGCGTACGGCGTACGGCGGACGGACGGCCAAATTTTTATTCGATTTCTGGATTCTACGTACTTTGAAACGTAAAGCATAAAATTTTGAGGGGGTGTTAACAAATTTTTTTTCTTGGTCGGTTCCAAAGGTTCATTATTGAAAATAATAAACCAAAAATCTAAAGGTTGCCGTTTGAAAGGGGGTAGTGGTGAGCCAGAACCTCAAATATCGGGGGCTGATGCCACCTGAAAGGTTATTATTATCATTCAATTCAATATTGAACTTTATTTTGAGTTTTCCTCCGGGGAAATGTGGTCCAAAAGGGAACTTACGTAGGGAACCATCTACACGCCAACCCGCACAATTCCTGATCTTGTCATCGAATCCGAATGGAAAATATTGGCGTTATGGGTGCTACAAGGTTTTTGCGCATGCGCACAGGCTACTATCTCTCCTGTGGTGGTGATTTTCATTGGGGGCCATCTTCTCGACAACCCGCACAATTCCTGAAAATTTAATCAAAATCAAACTATAACTTGAAATAGTTTTGCCCTTTATTATGTACTAGGATTTGAAAACACAGACCTGTGCGACAGACAGACTTCTTCTTCTTCTTTGCCGGCGCTACAATCCTGTGTGGATTTTGGCCTCCCGAACAACAGCTTTCCAAGCCACGCGGTCCAACGATGCGGTCCGCCAGTTGTTGATCCCCATTCTTGCCAGGTCGCCAGTCGTGTCGTCGATCCAGGATCTTCGCGGCCTACCTCGTCTTCTTCTCCCTTCGAAACGAGCATTCAGCAGCTTGCGTGGCATTCTTTCATCGTCCATCCGATTCACATGTCCAAGCCATGCGATTCTCCTTGCTTTAGCAAACCGAACAATATCCTCTCCTTCCATCAGCTGCTCGAGTTCATCATTGGTCCTAATCCTCCACTCTCCCAACTCGCATACAGGGCCAAATATGCGACGCATTATCTTCCGCTCAAACACCCTCAAGGCTTGCATTTCTGCCGTTTTTAGAATCCAGGACTCAGCTCCGTAGCATAAAACCGGCCTCACTAGCGTTTTATATAGCTTCGTGTGCCGAGAGAGTAGAGAGGACTTGAACATTTTAACCAAGCTAAAATATGCCCTGTTGCCAGCCATAATTCGAGACATGATTTCACTACTCACCTTGTTTTCGTTATTAATTTTTGTCCCTAGGTAAGTGAAACGGTCCACGCCCTCAAAACTGTAGGCACCAAATTGTAGTCTTCTAAGTACCCCGCCTGCCCTTGTCGGCCGTGACCAGCATATACTTAGTTTTCTCCTCGTTAATCTTGAGCCCAACCTCCCTGCTATTCATCTCCAGCTCGGTGAAGGCTTCCTGCATGGCCGCGACGTTCCGACACATGAGAACCAGATCATCCGCGTACCCTAGGATTTGACAGGACTTACTTGCTATTGTTCCTCTTGGTACTACGGAGGTCAACGCCCTATGTAACGCCAGGTTGAAGAGGACGGCCGATATAGCATCGCCCTGCCTTACACCACTCACAACCTTAAATGGCCTACTTACTCCGTTGTCAATAATTATTAGTACCTTGGAATGCGTTTCATGCAGGGTCATCATGATCAGGTTCACCAATTTTTGAGGAGTACCGAAGCTTTGAAGGGAGCGGCTAAGCTGATTTCTGTCTACTCTGTCAAAAGCCTGACGGTAGTCGATGAAGAGAAGGTGAACGTCTGTGCCCAGCTCGTAACACTTGTCAAGGGCTTGTCTTAGGACAAATATCTGGTCCACGGTCCCCCTTCCGGGACGGAATCCACATTGGTATTCCCGAAGAATACTTTCCGAATATACTTTGAGCCGGTTCAGGAGCACATTGGAGAGGATTTTATAAGCTACATTTAGTAGAGTTATCCCTCGGTAATTCTTGCAAACCGATTTGTCACCCTTCTTAAAGATGGGGATGATTAGGCCCGAGCTCCATTCTACTGGGATTTGCTCATCACGCCATATCATGTCTAGGAGACGGTGAATCCTATCCGCGACAGATAGACACGACTCCAAAATTGTTCAAGTCGGTCTAAAATGTAAAACGCGAGTTTTTTCTGGTTTTGAAAAGCTTCTCCTTTGAACCTCAAGAAGTGAAAACAATGCTCCCGCTCGGGAGCAAAATTATGGCCTAGACTAAATTTTCTTTAAACTCCTTTAGATTGTTTTCGAAAAGAAGATTTTAGGCAATTAACCCTCAGAACAATTATTTGTTATGTGAATTTTTGTCACCCTACTCCGAAATAACTTATGTTACATAAATTTATTGTTTTACCAATTGGTTGTAAAATAAATCTAAAACTTATTGTAAATAATGGCATGAATGAGCATGAAAACACTACGAGAAAATAAGGTGGAAAGTTTTTCGCGTTTCCTAAATAAAACTGTAGATATAGCCCCCCCCCCCCCCCCCCTCCGTTGTCCAAATCCTGGTAGGTTCCTGTAAAGGGGGTCTCAGTCAGTCGCCGGTCGTTCCTCGTTCCCGGTCAGTATTTCCCTAAATTGCAGGGGCTCAAACTTTGAAAGTTGTAGGTACCTAAATTTGAAATGTTCAAGGATTTTCGAAATCCAATGGCAGCATATTATCAACGTCAATTATCAACAAAAGAAAACTTTGTTTAAGATCAAGGAGCTACTCACCGAAGAGTTAGCCGTTATTATCCCTCTCAGCCCGTGTAACAGATTAAGAACTCAATTTATGGAGAGAGAGAGCAATATGAAGACCTTTTAGACCTGTCAAACATTGGAGTTAAGTATGTACCAGATCCCTTGACTTTTGGACAAACAGGGAGCAAAAAATACCACTTTCCTAATTCAATGCAAGTCGATTCGTAATGTGATTTAATTTTGAAATATTTATTACGTATTCAAGTTTTTCGTTAGCTAGTACTCTATTACGCTTCTCTAATTCAAGTTTCTATTTCAATTCAGAGTTTATTAATGATTAATTTAACAGTTAATTCAATTTTGAGAAGAAAAGAGAGAGTTAGTAACTAATTTGTATGTCCAGAGATGAAAATGTTTCATATCCAGAAAAAAATGTTCCTAGGTATTCTAAATATGATTTCAAACTAAAGTGATATAGTACTTATTGACATTTTCATGTCTTTGCTTTGGCACATGAACTGAAAAAATCGTTACGAAAACTAAGCAGATCTTGCTCACGCGACCAATAAAACTTTGATGCTTGGGTACAACTTTACTTCACTACCTTGTTGTGTGGTGGTTGACATGAAAATGTCCCAATGTGTTGCAGACTCGTATGCCAGCATTTAAAATTGAGTTTATGATTTCGAATCGAGTGTCATTTAATCAATATCAGTGATTTATAATGTAGGTAGGTTCACTATACATTGTTTTGTTTGCTTAGAATTCAAAAATGACAAAATTGCGCAATTGCGCAACCATGATCAACTTTATTGACATTTTCATGTCTTGCTTTGGCACATGAACTGAAAAACCGTCACGAAAACTAAGCAAATCTGGCTCACGCGACCAATAAATAAAATAGTCTCACTGTGTTGCGTAGGGAACAATCAACAACCTCACATTTTGCTTCGGCACATGAACTGAAAAATCGTCACGAAAACTTTGATGCTTTTGACATTTTCATGTCTTTGCCCTGGCACATAGCACAAAAAACTGTCACGAAATTGCGTAACGAAATTGTGTTACAGTGCCTTTATAATGATTTCCGCTTACAACGACCCCGTTGTTAGGTTTGTTCCTTTTCTACACTTTTTAACCCACAAAAATCGTTCACCACTCGTTGGAAAGCTCTCGATTTAACGAACATTTTCATGTTCTCCATAACATATTGACTATACGAATAGCGGAGCTATGGGCATAACTGTTCTCATATTTTGTTTACAAACTAATGATCGTGAGTGTAGAAGATAATTAATCCGGAATCGTCTATTTTATTGAAATTAGGTACCTACCTCTTAATATTAATAATTGTGTCAATTTGTAACATAATATATCTATGTTATTATGTTAATGATTCGTTTCACATTCTGACAACAACGGAGGGTGGGTTATAAAATCCTATAGTGAGGTAAAAAGCAATAGGTAAAGACATGAAAATGTCCCAATGCGTTGCAGACTCGTATGCAAGCGTTTTTTTCTTCAGTTTTTAAGTAATTCTTGCAAATCTAAAGATGAAACGAAGAGTTTTCATTTAGAAGAGACACAGCGGTGTTTCTGATGCTTTTCACGTACAACCAATTGTTCCTAGGGAAAACTAACTTCCTCATTTTTCACCCCACAAAAATCGTTCACCACTCATTGGAAAGCTCTCAATTTATTAAACATGGTACACGGTCCCTAATATGAATGTACCTGTACGGAAAGCTGAATTATGCGCATGTTTAGTAACATATGATCGTGAGTAACAAATGAGATGTCAACATGATCGTGAGAGGAAAATAGGTATCGTCATCCAACAGATCCCTTTGAAGCGTTACGGAGGCAGGGTCAATGGAGAATGCTGAAGGCGCCTGAGTGGTCACTGATCTGCTGAGTGAGCTCCAAGGCCATTTTCTCTCCTGTTGAACGCAGGAAGCTGAAATTTGAGAGGCAGGGTCAATGGAGAATGCTGAAGGCGCCTGAGTGGTCACTGATCAGCTGAGTGAGCTCCAAAGCCAATTTCTCTCCTGTTGAACGCAGGAAGCTGAAATTTGAGAGGCAGGGTCAATGGAGAATGCTGAAGGCGCCTGAGTGGTCACTGATCAGCTGAGTGAGCTGATAATTGCCATCATAAGACATATCCATGTACAAATGTATCTGCATGCAGTGTAGATACTCTTTTTATTTTCTTTCGATTGTTGGATTCTACGTACCTTGAAACGTAAAACATCAAATTTTGAGGGCGCGGTTAAATTTTGCTTCCACGTCTACCGAGGTAGTAGGCTCTATTTGTAGTTATTCTTTGATTTCGGTTAAATATTCAGGAATTGAGCGAATTGGGTTGCAGATGGCCCCCATTAAAATAATCATACTCGGCTGATTGCCAGTTCTACAGTCTCCATTGAATGTCGATGAAATTTTTGGGGATAATGCGGATTGGAGTGTAAATGCAAATCATTGCCCGGACTGATAGGTACTTACAGGCTGATGTTTTAAGATAAGCTACTATATTTCTGATGCATGTTCGAAATGTACTTACTTTTTATTTCCTGCCTTTTATATGCCCAGGCGGCTCCCCAGTCCTAGATTCACGAATGGCCTGTTCGGACTGAGACAACTTCGGTCCTGATTTGCTTTGCATTTTTGCACTTTTCTTTCAAATTTCACCAAATTTTGAGATGTTTGTTAAAATAGATAGTATTCAACCGTATAAAAATATCCAGAATTGTTTTGTATTCAACCGGTTTTCTAAACAGTTTTGTTCCAAAAATTAGGTGAAAATAAAAGTTCTTCAACTTCAACACAAACTTCGATTTGACGTAATAATATTAATTTGATATAAGGAAATTTGACACAAAAAATAAATAAATCGAAAGAATTTCGAAACTTGTAGGAAAAGGCAAGCGGTAATTCAACCATCTGGAAGGAGAAGTGTAAAGCCTAACACCCCCCCCCCCCCCCTCCACGATCAGTTATGTCGAATATTCAATGTAAACAAAGTCCGAAGTCTTCCAACAACTACTCATAGTTCGAAAGACCATGAATGATGGGAGGAAATCGAATGGAGGGACGTCATAACAAAAGAAGAAGCACACTGCGGACCCCCGGCGTTAAACGGTTAAACCTGAATTTTGAGAAATTATGATCACATTTATTTATATTTTCTATTATAATGCTAAAGTATGAAATAAGACAATTTGCTCCTGTGATTTCAAACGAAAGTGATATACTTATTTTCTATTATAATGCTCAAATATTAAATAAGACAATTTCGAGGGTCAAGCTGCAACACCACGGAACGTCATTTTGCCAACTTTTCAGGAGAGCCAAAAGACTGGTTTTCAATGTTTTAAACCCACAAGATTTATGTTTTTTCTCCTCCAGCTGGTTCCTTATGTTCACAAATACGTATTTCATCGAAAAAAAACAGTTTTAAGCCAAAATAAATGTTTTTAAAGAAAATCATGACGCTAAGTGGTGTTGTTTTGTCAATGCTTGACAGTAAGTTGTGTTGCGCCTTCCTTTCCCGCTGGATTTTTCAACTCATGAATCCAATCCATTTCAATTGTATCCTCCTTTTTCATGGATATTCACCAGTTTATACAGTTTGGTTGGGTCGGCACTATTGATATCGACGATATTGATCTAGCTAATGATTTTAGGATGATATTTTCACCAAAAATGAGAACAAAACGGGCTTTCATTTACAAAACAAATTATTGCTCAAAATAAAATCATTATAATCATGAATGTATGAATACAAAAGTGTCCTTCGGGAATTAGAATAGGGTAAGTACTCAGCGTTCGAAGCTGACTGGATGGGTTTGGATGACGGTGGGTTCATTCCCAATGAAAACAACAGTTCATCAACTGCGACCAGCCCTTCACAGTCCGAACTACCGTCATCAGAGGATACTATGTAGTCTGGGTCTTCGTTCTTCATCTTAACTGATGTAGGGATCTGTGAAAAAGGAAGAAAAAGGATAAATCAATTCCCTGCAAATACTAGGGTAGTACCTTGCTAGGTAGCAAAGCAGTTTTTTGTTAAATAGGTTGACTGGTGCCCACTAACTTCAACCCTTAAAGAAAGTTGGGCAACCAGCTATACATCAATACCTAATATAAAATTGGGATGTTTCTCAATCACGATCAATGATTTTGGGGTGGAGGGGAGAGATCCTTGACGGAGGTGTCCATCATGAGGGTTTATGATCAACTCTCAAGAATCTCTCACTAAATTATTATTTATTTAACTAATGAATAAACTACATTATTTCAACTTGAGAATACGAAATGCAACACAACTTACTAAGTGTGGATGGTGATGCAATTCAACGGACTTGACTAGGGCAACTTGAGCTGAAATGTTTGCTCAAACTTCAAACTTGAGGCCTGGAAAAGACATCATTATTTCACTAACAAAGCATTCCATCTTTTACAACTTTTCAGGACAAGCAAAAAACGATTTCAGTTCCCCATGGTGCTACTAGGTTTATTTTTTAGTACTACCTAATCGACTTGAAATCTCGACAGAGATATCATTAATCCGAGGGTGATGATTTTCGTAGAATACCATCTGCACGACAACCCGCACAAACCCTGAAAACTTCACCAACATTTTACACGAAGGTCTAAACCGTAAAACGTATGTGGAAATTTTGATTTTGGAGGATGTTTCTTGTTCCACTGTTTGCGCATCTTCGGCTACTTGACGTCGCTTGTTCCAACAATGCGAAAATCAATAAGATCGATGTCGATACGGCATTTGGCGGATATTCCATTCCTTAATAACTTAGCGAAAAATGAAGAGGGCGCCAAAATCGAGCCTGGTTGGTAGATGTTTTGATTGCCTAACCAACGGTAGGTAGTACCTACCAAAAAATCAATTTCGAAAAATCGTCGCTTATTCCACTTTTTTCGCGTAATGCCGTACAATAAGTTGACTACTAAATTCAACCCTTAAAACCAGTAGGGCAACGAGCTATTGACACATCAATAGGTACCTACCTAATATTAAATTAAGATGGTTCTGAACCACTATCCAAAATTATGTGGTGGAGCGAAGAGATTCTTGAGAGTAGGTCCATCATGAGGGTTGATCATCAACAATGGACTCATGGTGGAATCTCTCACTAAATTATTATTAGTTCAACAACTAATGAATAAACTACATTATTTCAACACGAGAATACGAGATGCAACACAACTTACTGAACGTGAAGTGGTGATGCAATTCAACCGACTGTCAACTTGAGCGGAACTGTTTGCTAAAGCTTCGAACTTGAGGCCTGGAAAAGTCATAATGTATAGAAAAAACATTTCATCGCATTCTTTGTAGCAATGAGAAGACGAAAATATCAAAAGGAAACGGATTTATAATAATAAATACTTTCAAAAACTTACTTGAAAACGGGAAGACACGTCAAACTCGTCGCAGTCGTCGCTTTGTATGGAAAACATGGTGGAAACAATGACGGTCGGTGGTGTTGTATCGTGTCTTGGAGACGATGCCAGTCCGTTAGTTTGACGTTTTCTTGAATTTCACGCTACCTATTGTGAAATCGATCTAACTGATATTTTTACCGGATCCGCCGCAAGAATACGCATCGAACGATATAAAATACTCATTTTGGCCAAAAATGACGTTCCGTGGTGTTGCAGCTTGACCCTCGATTTGTTCCTTTGTAGGTACAAAGCATCCTTTCCTAAAAGTTCCTAGAGCTTGCAAACCCAGATTGGTAAGAGTTTCCTAAAACAAGAAGACTGTCGACTATAAAAGTAATTTTTGCATTCAAACCAATTATATTCTAATCAATAAACATTACTCGAAGTTTAGTGTGCGATTCTTATATTTATTTCACCTTTGATAATGAAAAATAGCAATTTTTTATGTTTCCGTGCAAGTGTATGATAGTGGTTCCGAAGTGTGAATGACACTGGTGCCTCCCAATTTTTGCCATGTATGACACTGGGGAAAAAAAGAGATCTTGAAAATAATTTATTTAAGCTGAAAGAAACCGAATATTTCACTTCTCTTGGTTTTATAACGTTTAAGAACAGTCGTTCTAGCTGTTTCGACCCCTCAACTATTTGTAGGATGTAATTTGGAATAACTATTGACCAAAAACTGGAAATTTTCCCTTAATGTGTATGATACTGGTGCTATCACCCTACTGCATGGGTGTGGGAAATTGAAAAACTAAAAGATTGCCCCTGGAAACATCAAAATCGAACAATAATTGCCAGAGAAAGATAGGAAAACCCAAACTGAATAAACAGTTTTCCCATTTTGTTTATTATTTTCAATACCTATTGGACCTTTGCAATCGACCAAGAAAAACTCGGCGCTGCGCGCCTCGGCGGGGGCTTCGCCCCCTGCACCCCCGGATGATTTCCGCTTAGAGCCTAATGGCCAAAATGTGACATACCTTGAAAAGGTTTTTGCTCCCTCTCCCTCTTTATCTTTCTACCACTGTAATATTTAAGATACCTCCTTATTCATAATAACATCAGGTTGTCAAGCATATTTGTCGTCAAGCATATGATAAATCATAGCGCTACTTTCCTGTCGCTTTTTCCTGTCGCTTTTTACTGTCGATTTTTCCTGTCGTTTTTCGACGGGGGGTCCCATCGCTAAAACCTTTTCAAGGTTAAAAATTTCCAATCTCCCTCAAAAGTTGTTGGGTTTATATTTCAAAGTACGTAAAATCCAAAAATCTAATAAAAATTTGACCATTCGTGAGCCGTCCGAAGTGTTCTTTGGTAATATTATTGTTCAATTTTGGTGATCCCTGCGGCAAACTTAGTTTTTCAATTCCCTACATCCATGCAATAATGAATTTTGAAAATCCTTGAACATTTAAAATTTAGGTATAAGGCACTTTCAATGTTTGAGCCCCTGCAAATTTAGGGAAATACTGACCCGGAACGAGGTACGAACGGCGACCGACTGAGACCCATTTTAGGCCTTTCGAATCTCCCGCCCTCGCAGTACTCCTCGCTGACGACAGACACCGCTGCCGTCGCTCGGCCTCCCTTGCGTTTATTGATATTCCCCGTCTCCCCTTCATCGGAACCTTCTGCAAAACCTACAATCTTGCGTAACCAGAGGTTATTTCCATCTCGATTCCTCGTTCTATCAACCAACCTCGATGCTCACAACATTTTCGCTTCGTTCCGTTGGCAGCTCTGTCGACGATAAGTGATAACGATAACCCGTGATCGGCTGATCTCAGCTGAGTGTATTTCTGTCCGGTTTTATGGCCGGTTATGTTTACAAATTCGCCGGTTTCTGGATTTCCTCGATCTCAAGTGAGTGAATTACTATGATTTTGAAGTTAAAATGAAATACTTTTTGTTAATTTCCATCACGATCGCAAGTATATTCACCGAGGGAGTGTGGCCGACCTACCGTTGTACATTACTCACTGCAATGGGCATTCCATAGGAGATTTGTTATGTTGTTCTAAATACGGCTTAAGCTCTTTTTGCGGCTGTATGAAGCAGACCTTATACTGAACTACGTTGGGTACCTATTCTTGGTTTGACCGTAGGTTGTGTTGCTTTCTGGATTTCAAGAGATAGTTCGGCTAGTGCCCTCAAACCGAGGCTAATTATTATAGTAACTATTATAGTACTTATAAGTTGTTCTGGTTTCCTAGTCTGCTTCATTCCTAACGTACAGCTTCCTGCTTATGAGTAGTTATCACGGATATAAAGACACTAGAAGAATAGGTAAACCTTTAGCCAGAATACTTGAAATTTCATCGGAATAGCATCGTCCTTACCTTGTGATGAATGTTGATGGGTATCTAACCTGGGATCTACCTATCAATGTTTTGCTCTACCAAGATAGCTTTGTTTTCTCTTTTCAGGGTTGAGAAAAAAGTTTTCCAAAATCGAAATTTCCACTCGCGTTTTAGGCCACCTACGTTTTAGACCTTTCTGAACAATTTTGGTTCCGTGTCTGTCTGACATGAAACCCTTGCCACGGCCATAACTTCTACAATTCTCATCCGATTTCGATGAAATTTGCAGGAATTGTGCGAGTTGGGGTGGAGATGGTCCCCTATTAAAATCATAGCCTCGAATTGAAAGTATTTTGTGAGCATGCGCAAGCGTGAAATCCTTGTAACAGCCACAACTTCTACATTTCCCATGAATATTCAGAGATTGTGCGGGTTGGCGTGTAGATGGTCCCCTATGAGCAATGAGGGTAGCGCAAGGTACTTAGAGATTGATATTTTGAGATTAACTACTATGCATCGGATCATCTATACAATGAGGAATTTCACCGATTTCTGTTTTCATTTTTCCTGAATAGTTAATGGTGTGGGATAGATGAAAATCGGGCTGATTTCGGAAAATACGTCTCCTGTTATTTTTGGGAGACAGTCAAAATTTTTAATTTTAAAACTAACCGGGAAAACAGACGTCCAGCGGGAACGCTCGCTGATTGGGCTGTTCAGATCGCCGCCTCCTCCCAGTGTTGCCCATTGGGACGACGAAATCGTGTTTTCTAAGAGAAAAGTTATCAAACAAAAATAGAGGAAACCTAATTTTCCCCATCTCGCTTTTCTATTTTTTTCTTCAGTTTTTCAATTTCGAACTTTACTGTTTCATGATATTTTGCATCTGGGGACTATGGATTTCTCGATCTCAGCGCTTCAAGCGGCCATAAATGAACTATTCCAGGATGAAGTCATTTTCCCCGTTTTTTTTAAACATTCGTATTTTCTACACTGTTTTGTTTATTCGTAAATTAGGAAGTTCGGGCTGAAAGTTTGCCTTAGGGGGTTTTTAGAGGTGCTAAATCCGATTTTGGGGTGAAAAATAGGAAATTCCGACATGGTGAAATTCCTCATTGGGTTGTGGATACGAGGAAGCTCCTGATTTAAATTGTTAAATCAGGAAACTCAATTCTCTTTTCAGGTTCACCTCTTTTCTACTGATTTGCGTCCTTAGCAACCAGTAATCAAATTTCTTATGGAAGGCACCCACAACTCTTCATTTCCTCGAATCGAGTGTGAAGCGTTTATTTCTTCCGAATAAACTTGATTGTGAAGTAGGTATGTTGTAGGTAGGTAGTACCTGTGCTTGGTACCTAAGCACTGACAATGGCAAAGCCGTGTTTTTTGCAGACGAGTGATCTATTTAGAAATAATAAACCTTTGTTTAATAATTTGCAGTGCTTGCAGCAAAGCAGCGCTTGCCATACAAAAACGCTGCAAATTATTACACAATGGTTGATTATTTTTCTATATTGATCACTCGTCTGCAAAGCCACCAACCATCCAACATGAAGAAAAACATCGATCGCATTTCGGTCAGCTATAATTTGAACGGAGATTCGCACTCGTGTTTCTGATTTATCGTACGTCCAACACTTTAATTCTCGTAGGGAGCGAACGGTTTGTCCTACAGGGCTCCGCGTGGTCTCAAAAACGTATGAAAATTCTATAGAATCTTAAATTGAAGGAAAAACAATACCCTTACAGTAAAACCGTCAAACTTTACCCCACCAGGGGTAACTTTACCCCTAAATGTGAGAATCTTCAATTGTGACGTAAGCATGGTAGAACTTGGGTAAAAGTTAGCTAATAGAGAGTTCCTAGTGGTTTTTGATACGGCGTGACGTATTACACACACACTCTCAACATGGAAGATTTACTTTCTTCCATGCTCTCAATCCGGCGCCAGATTGTGATAAGAACACGCCGTATCCAATATGGCGCCGTATTGTTACGGTCGAATACGTCACAAGGAGGCAATCCGGCGCGCCGTATTACAAACATGGCGGACGATCCGGTTCCGGCGCGCCGGATCTAAGCCGAACCAAACCCACTAGGAACTCTCTATTGTGTTTTCGTTATTCTCCACATCCCAGAGAATCGATGCGGCTTGCGATGGCGCCTTTATCCATGTTATCAGCTGTTATCAGTCATAGTTTCCTGTTCAGCTGTTTTTGTCCTGTTTTTCGTGCTCCAAAAATTTCTTCCATAGGTGTTTGGAATGGATTTACCAGGCAAGCCCCCATCATATCACTTTCGATATCTTATTGTGAACAAAATACACTAATCAAATTCTCAAAAAAGTGTTTTCTTAGTTATGCCTTTGTTTACCAAAAATTTGATGGTACCTAACTTTACTCCAAAAAACCGGGTATCTTTACTCCACTATAAAGGTTGGGATAAAGGTGGCCTCACTCATATTTTTCTTATTCAATCACGAAAAATATTGAGTTTTATAATTTTCGCAGTGTTGAATGTAAGGTTTCTAGTGTATCTCATGTCAGAAGTTAGAGATGGGGAGAAGAAATGAGAAAAAGCTTGGTACGCGCCCCTAGGTACCGAAACTTTACAACAATGATATGAACATAAACGTGCTTTGGCCTCATAAGTTGTGATTTACAATATTATTAACTCGTGGGTTAACTTTGAAATTTACCATTGCAATTCATTTGAAAGTTATCGAATGTGAAACAGACTTTTTCTGTGATTTTGTTAAGTCATTCGTTTATCGTTTATTGTTCTTTAATATTTCTTTACTTGTAGAAAGTTTTGCTCGATTACCTACATAAGTCTATCTATACTGGAAGACTGAAATTGTGATCTCTTAACCAGAAATATTGCATTTCAAGCAAATTCGTTGAAATAAATGATCATTGGAATTTACATTTTTCTTAGGTATTACTTGGATTTTTCAAGCTAAAAAGTTCAATTTTTCAGAATATATTTTATAATAATAATATAAATACTTGATATTATCAAGTATTTCTGGGGTAATGAATTCAATCCCGACTAGTAACATTGCACCACTGCCCGTTTCTGTAGCGATAACCGTGAGTTTTTCAGAGTGGAGTAAAGATAGACGCAGCACTCGTAGGTAACATTACTCCAACATTTAAACAATTAAATCTGAGGGTTACAATTATCTGATCAATGAGCTCGACCACTCAAAATGTTCAGGAAGCCCTGAAGATCAATTCACTTATTTAAAAAAATCAATTTAACCCATTTCGAGTGGGAGAAAATGTTTTGGAGTAAATCTTGGGGTAAAGTTTGACGGTTTTACGGTATATCGACATTTTGCTTCCGAGTCTACCAAGGTAGCGGAAGCTATGTTTTCACTTTTCAAGGTCGAAAAAAAAAGTTCTCCAAAATCAAAATTTTCACTCGCGTTTTGCGTTTTAGACCTTTCTGAACAATTTTGGTTCAGTGTCTGTGTGTCTGTGTGTCTGTCTGTCTGTGTGTCTGTCATGAATTCCTTGTAACGCGCATAACTATACGAAGTTATTGTCCGATTTCAATGAAATTTTCAGGGATTATGCGGGTTGGTGTGTAGACGGTGCCCTATGAAAATCATCATCCCCGGACTGATAGAAGGGACTGCGCATGCGCAAACGTGAATTCCTTGTAGCGGCCATAACTTCTACATTTTCCATCCGATTTCAACGAAATTTTCAGGGATTGTGCGGGTTGGGGTGTAGACGGTCCCCTATGAAAATCATCACCTTCGGACTGATAGTAGCTACTGCGCATGCGCAAACGTGAATTTCCTTGTAACGTCCATAATTTCTACATTTTCTATCCGATTTCAATGAAATTTTCAGGGATGTTACAGATTAGTATTTAGATGGTCCTCTATGATAATCACCACCTTCGGACTGATAGTAGCTACTGCGCATGCGCAAACGTGAATTTCCTTGTAACGGCCATAACTTCCACTTTTTGTACCCAATTTCGATGAAATTTTCAGGGATTATGCGGATTAGGTTGTAGACGGTCCCCTATGAAAATCATCACCTTCGGACTGATAGTAACCACTGCGCATGCGCAACCGTGAATTTCCTTGTAACGTCCATAATTTCTACATTTTCTATCCGATTTCAATGAAATTTTCAGGGATGTTACAGATTAGTATTTAGATGGTCCCCTATGAAAATCACCACCTTCGGACTGATAGTAGCCACTGCGCATGCGCAAACGTGAATTCCTTGTAACGGCCATAACTTCTACATTTTCCGTACGATTTCAATGAAATTTTCAGGGTTGTTACAGATTAACTCGTTTTGATGTTTTGAGATAAACTACTATGCATCGGATCATCTATACAATCGGGTTATGGATACGAGGAAGCTATGTGCCACACCCACTTGGCAGACTTTTTTAGTTAAGGCGTCTTCAAAATTTCAAAATTCATTTTTTGACCCTTAGAAGTGACCTACATCAACCAAATCTTCGGAACACCACTAGACCCCTAATGGAGCCTACATACCAAATTTCATCAAAATCGGTCAATGCTAAGTGGGGAATGTACCGCGTACGGCGGACGGACGGCCAAATTTTTATTCGATTTTTGGATTCTACGTACCTTGTAACGTAAACGTAAAGGGGGTTAAACAATTGTTTTTCTTGGTCGATTCCAAAGGTTCATTATTAAAAATAATGAACCAAAACAATATGACAAAAATTCTGAAAAATTTTTCTTCAATTTCTTTGGAAATTTTCGTCATAATTCTATTCTGAGACTTCCAATATCCCACTAAAAATTCTTCTGTTCATTAAATTTTGAATTGCAATTTTATTTTGCTTACACCTTGGGACAGCTGGGTAGTTACTGAGATGTTTTTGGTGTCACTAGTGACACTGTGGTCCAATTAGGGATTGGATAAACAATACAGCAAACAGTATAGGATAAAGCAAACAGGTTTGCTAATAACAAATTCATATTTTTATTAAACGCCAACATTCTTTCCGAATGAAGACCATTCGATGGATTTTATTGAAAGCCACGGTTATCTCCAGTCCGCAACAGACATCTCCGAGTTCCAGTACCCCTTTGTTCGACTGGGAGTTGCGGCGAGCTCCTGTAATCCAGCTACCTGGAGGTCAGACGTTGAGGATGGTTTGATAGCGGGACTCACTGTGCGCAGGTGCTTCCACGTTGACCAGGTGTCCGCACTAAGCTGGCCATCAACATGGTGGCACCGGAGGAGTCTGGTGCCTCCAGGTTTGTTAAGGAGGGGCGCACCGGGCCAGGGGGGAGACCCAGCAGCCAAAAGTCCCCGTGGTCTGCAGTAGTGGGATCGCGCCCGTGAGTGGGACTCTGCGTACAGCCCGCACAATACAACTGGACCAATGTCTGATTTTTTTGCTCTCCATCGGACCCTTAAACATCATTATAAACCTTTTCTTTTGGTTAAACACAATATTTTTGAACCATTTTGCTTGAAAAAATTTAAATAACTCCTATTTATTGGTTTATTATTTTCAATAATGAACCTTTGGAATCGACCAAGAAAAATTTTTTTAACACCCCCTCAAAATTTGTTGGTTTACGTTTCAAGGCACGTAGAATCCAAAAATCGAATAAAAATTTGGGCATTGACCTCAATAATAATTATTGAGGTCAATGCCCAAAGTTTTATTGTTGTTAACAATTATTGTTAGTTGAAGTGCGACAAACTCTTACTGCAAAATTTGCAGTAACAACATTTAATGTTGTTTACAGTTCTTTCAACTCAGGTGTATATCTCAGTTTCTTCCATAATTACAGCGGTTTTGGCAGTATATAATTTATGCATAAATTTAGGGCTTTCCAACGAATGGTGAACGATTTTTCTACGAACTCGAATGACGAAGATAAAGTTTCCAATCATCATGAAATATTTTAATATTTTAAATATTAATATTTAAATATTCCCAATATGATTAAACATTTTCTTGAGCAATTCTCGCGACGTTTTTGGTCTATTTTCAATAATAAACCTTTGGACTCGACCAAGAAAAAAATTCTTTATCCCCCTCAAAATTTGATGGTTTACGTTTCAAGGTACCTACGTAGAATCCTAAAATCGAATAAAAATTTGGCCTTCCGTCCGCCGTCCGCGGCACTTTCCCCACTTAGCATTGACCGATTTTGATGAAATTTGGTATGTAGGCTCCATTTGGGGTCTAGTTGTGCTCCGAAGAGTTTGTTTTGTCACTTCTAAGGGTTGAAAAATGAATTTTGAAAATTTGAAAACGCCCTAACTCAAAAAATTTTGATATAAAGGTATTGGTTTTCCTTCAATTTAAGATTCTATAGAACGTTTAGAATTTTTTGAGACCACGCGGAGCTCTGTAGGACAAACCGTTCGCTCACTACGAGAATTTAAGTTTTGGACGTACGATAAATCAGAAACACGAGTGTGAATCGCAAAAGAGGCCTAATCTCCGTTCAAATTATAGCTGACCGAAATACGATCGATGTTTTTCTTCATGTTGAATGGTTGGTAACTTTGCAGACGAGTGATCTATAGAAAAACCAAAGCAAAGACATGAAAATGTCAATAATAAACCATTGTGTAATAATTTACAGCGTTTTTTGCTTCCGAGTCGACCAAGGTAGCGGAAGCTTTGTTTTCATTTTTCAAGATTGAATAAAATATGTTCTCCGAAATCATAATATCCACTCGCGTTTTTTGTTTTTCCTTCCTGAACAATTTTGGTTCCGTGTCTGTCTGTGTGCCTTTCATGAAATCCTTGCCACAGCCATAACTTCATTTCAATTCTCATCCGATTTCGATGAAATTTTCAGGGATTGTGCGGGTTCTCGTGCAGATGGTCCCCTATGAAAATGATTACCTCAGACTGATACTAGCCACTGCGCATGCGCAAACGTATGTTTCCTTGTTACTGCCATAACTTCTACATTTTTCAACAATATTCAGATGTTGTGCCGGTTGATGTGTAGATGGTCTTCTATGAGGGTAGTGCAAGGTAGTTAGAGATTGATGTTTTGAGATTATCTAATATGCATGGGATGGCTACGAGGGAGCTATGTGCCCCACCCATTTGACAGACGTTTTTCTCTTGATGTTGTTTGGGGTGATTCCACAATGTGTAATCCAAGTTTTCGATCTGGAAAGCATCCAGCGTCATGTTCAAATACTCGAAAACCTCGAAATTGTGGCACTTTTTTAGTTTTTGGCTTA
>CM019182.2:33463619-33534744 GCA_009739505.2 Apolygus lucorum
CCTCTCAAATTTCAGGTTCCTGCGTTCAACAGGAGAGGAAATGGCCTTGGAGCTCACTCAGCTGATCAGTGACCACTCAGGTGCCTTCAGCATTCTCCTTTGACCCTGCCTCTCAAATTTCAGGTTCCTGCGTTCAACAGGAGAGGAAATGGCCTTGGAGCTCACTCAGCTGATCAGTGACCACTCAGGCACCTCCAGCATTCTCCATTGACCCGCCCTCTAAAATTTCAGCTTCCTGCGTTCAACAGGAGAGAAAATGGCCTTGGAGCTCACTCAGCTGATCAGTGACCACTCATGCGCCTTCAGCATTCTCCATTGACCCGCCCCTCTCAAATTTCAGGTTCCTGCGTTCAACAGGAGAGGATATGGCTTTGGAGCTCACTCAGCTGATCAGTGACCACTCATGCGCCTTCAGCATTCTCCATTGACCCGTCCTCTCAAATTTCAGGTTCCTGCGTTCAACAGGAGAGGAAATGGCCTTGGAGCTAACTCAGCTGATCAGTGACCACTCAGGCGCCTTCAGCATTCTCAATTGACCCGCCCTCTCAAATTTCAGGTTCCTGCGTTCAACAGGAGAGGAAATGGCCTTGGAGCTCACTCAGCTGATCAGTGACCACTCAGGCTCCTTCAGCATTCTCAATTGACCCGCCCTCTCAAATTTCAGGTTCCTGCGTTCAACAGGAGAGGAAATGGCCTTGGAGCTAACTCAGCTGATCAGTGACCACTCAGGCGCCTTCAGCATTCTCAATTGACCCGCCCTCTCAAATTTCAGGTTCCTGCGTTCAACAGGAGAGGAAATGGCCTTGGAGCTCACTCAGCTGATCAGTGACCACTCATGCGCCTTCAGCATTCTCCATTGACCCGTCCTCTCAAATTTCAGGTTCCTGCGTTCAACAGGAGAGAAAATGGCCTTGAGCTCACTCAGCTGATCAGTGACCACTCAGGCGCCTTCAGCATTCTCAATTGACCCGCCCTCTCAAATTTCAGGTTCCTGCGTTCAACAGGAGAGGAAATGGCCTTGGAGCTCACTCAGCTGATCAGTGACCACTCAGGCTCCTTCAGCATTCTCCATTGACCCGTCCTCTCAAATTCCAGGTTCCTGCGTTCAACAGGAGAGGAAATGGCCTTGGAGCTCACTCAGCTGATCAGTGACCACTCAGGCTCCTTCAGCATTCTCAATTGACCCGCCCTCTCAAATTTCAGGTTCCTGCGTTCAACAGGAGAGGAAATGACCTTGGAGCTCACTCAGCTGATCAGTGACCACTCAGGCGCCTTCAGCATTCTCAATTGACCCGCCCTCTCAAATTTCAGGTTCCTGCGTTCAACAGAAGAGAAAATGGCCTTGGAGCTCACTCAGCTGATCAGTGACCAATCATGCGCCTTCAGCATTCTCCATTGACCCGCCCTCTCAAATTTCAGGTTCCTGCGTCCAACAGGAGAGGAAATGGCCTTGGAGCTCACTCAGCTGATCAGTTACCACTCAGGCGCCTTCAGCAATCTCCATTGACCCTGCCTCTCAAATTTCAGGTTCCTGCGTTCAACAGGAGAGAAAATGGCCTTGGAGCTCACTCAGCTGATCAGTGACCACTCAGGCACCTTCAGCAATCTCCATTGACCCGCCCTCTAAAATTTCAGCTTCCTGCGTTCAACAGGAGAGGAAATGGCCTTGGAGCTCACTCAGCTGATCAGTGACCACTCAGGCGCCTTCAGCATTCTCAATTGACCCGCCCTCTCAAATTTCAGGTTCCTGCGTTCAACAGGAGAGGAAATGGCCTTGGAGCTCACTCAGCTGATCAGTGACCACTCAGGCGCTTTCATTATTCTCCATTGACTTTTGATTATGGAAATTTGATTACTGGTTACGCAGAAGGCAAAAACTGTATACAAATCGAAGAAATGAACAGCAATCGCATTTAGTCAGAAAAAATTTCAACGGAGATTAGACCTCTTTTGCGATTCACACTCATGATTCTGTTTTATCGAAGGAAAACCTTCAAGTACTCGTAGGGACTGAACGGTTTGCCCTACAGAGCTCCGGGTGGCCTCAAAAATTTTTTTAAATTCAGTACTATTTAAAATTAGTGAAAAAACGATACCTTTATTTCGAGAGTTTTCGAGCTAGGGCACTCTTGAAAATTTCAACCCTTAATTTTCACCCCTTAGAAGTGACCTACATCAACCAAAAGCTTCGCGGCACAACTAGACCCCAAATGGAGCCCATATACCAAATTTCATCGAAATCGGTCCATGGTAACTAAGAAAAGTGCCGCGTACGGCGTACGGCGTACGGCGTACGGCGTACGGCGGACGGACGGAAATTTTTTTATTCGATTTTCGGATTCTACGTACCTTGAAACGTAAAACATCAAATTTTGAGGGGGGGTTGAAAATTTTTTTTTCTTGCTCGATTCCAAAGGCTTATTATTGAAAATAATAAACCAAAACGATACCTTTATTTCGAGAGTTTTCGAGCTAGGGCACTCTTGAAAATTTCAACCCTTAATTTCCACCCCTTAGAAGTGACCTACATCAACCAAAAGCTTCGCGGCACAACTAGACCCCAAATGGAGCCCATATACCAAATTTCATCGAAATCGGTCCATGGTAACTAAGAAAAGTGCCGCGTACGGCGTACGGCGGACGGACGGAAATTTTTTATTCGATTTTCGTATTCTACGTACCTTGAAATGTAAAACATCAAATTTTGAGGGGGGGTTAAAATTTTTTTTTTCTTGCTCGATTCCAAAGGCTTATTATTGAAAATAATAAACCAAAAACAACAATAATAAATGTGGAGTTAAAATGTATTGTTTGTAATGCATGGTATGGGAAACCACCCAGTTTTTACCAATTATATTTATATCCTTGGCTCAGCATGCTGGCTCCACTTCAAATGTCCCATAATCAGTTGGTTGAATAGTGAAAAGAGCAAAAAAAAGTCTGCCAAGTGGGTGTGGCACATAGCTTCCTCGTATCCATAACCCAATTGTATTGAGGATCCGATGCATACTAGTTAATCTCAAAACATCGCACTACCCTCATAGCTCATAGGGGACCATCTACACGTCAACCCGCACAATCCCTGAAAATTTCATGGAAACCGGATGAGAAATGTAGAAGTTGTGGCTGTGGCAATAACTTGTGGATTTCGTGACACAGACAGACAGAAACGGAACCAAAATTTTTCAGGATGGTCTAAAATGTAAAATGCGAGTGGAAATTTTTATTTTGGAGAACGTTTTTCTTTTCAATCCTGAAAAGTGAAAACAAAGTTTCCGCTACCTTGGTAGACTCGGAAACAATATCTGGTTAAAATTTAACCAGAATTGGAAGCGCCAAATTTAAAATCTGAATTGGAAGGAATTTAAAATCTGAATTGGAAGGAATTTAAAATCTGAAGCTTCCAATTCAGATTCTCTCACGAAAGAAGCTAATTATGTGGAGCATTAATTTTCTACTTATTCCGGTGCCTCTCTTTGTTACAGCTAGGCGAGTAACTACTTATTGTATGTACTCAGTGGTATCTCTAATTGCGAGTTAGAGCAAGTCTTTCCTTCCTTCTTTTTGTCGACTACATCCTTTGTCTTCGGTTAAAAAGAAGCTGCAGCCTTAAAAAGAAGCTGCAAAAAACAGATTCCCAAGACAAAACGTTTCACAGAGGTCAACTAATTAGTAGCTAACGACCTCCCAGTTCCTTGAATAGTGTGCCTATAGTCAGTAGGCCTAATCGAAGAGCTCTCGTGAGGCACAATTTGGTCGTATGTTCTTCCGAGTCTATCAAGGTAGCGGAAGTTTTTTTCACTTTTCAAGGTTGAAAAAAATGTCCTCCAAAGTCAAAATTTCCACTCGCGTTTTACTACGTTTCATACCTTCCTGAACATTTTGGTTTATTATTTTCAATAATAAACCTTTGAAATCGACCAAGAAAAAAAATTTTAACACCCCCTCAAAATTTGATGGTTTACGTTTCAAGGTACGTAAATTGCCGTTCGCCTCCCTACGAAAATTTAAGGGTTTATATTGAAATATATATATATAAATCAAAACACGAGTGTGAATCGCAAAAGAGGCCTAATCTCCGTTCAAATTAGAGCTGACCGAAATGCGATCAATGGTTGGTAATTTTGATTTTTTTAATTTTATTTATTTTTTTCATATTGGATGGTTGGTGATTTTGTAGACGAGTGATCTATATAGTGTTGGAGAATCAAGTCCACATCGTTATTATGATTATTCTCAACAGGTGTTGTTTTTATTTTTTGTAGTTAAGAAATTAAATAAATGTTTCTCATTCTGTGAGAAAAAGTTCGACTGAAATATTGTGTTTATTATTAAAACAACTCTGCAAGAGGTCAGGGGACCAGCACTATTAATGGAGAGTTCCAAAATTACGCCATTGGGGCGTACGAACTTTGATACTTGGGTGATGCAGATAGAAGCTATTTTGATACGGAATGATGAATTGGAATTCGCCAATGGAACCATACCGAAGCCCAAAATAGAAGTAGATGATATGGAGAGGAGGCAAGAATTGACTACATGGATGAGGAAAGATGCAAAAGCAAGATCAACAATTGTTTTAGCAATTTGTCCGAGTGAACTGAAACTGATCAAAGGGCTGAAAACGTCAAACGAAGTCTGGCAAAAACTGCATGAAGTCCACCAATCAAAAGGTCCTGCTAGGAAAGCGACACTCCTCAAAAGACTGATGTTACATAAGTTGAACTCAGGTGGAGACGTTTATGAACATGTAACTGGATTTTTTGATAATGTGAGTAAACTCTATGATCTAAATATTGAAATAAATGATGATTTATTAACAATAATGCTATTATATAGTCTACCAGATGAATATGAGAATTTCCGGGTGGCTATAAAATCTAGAGACGAACTACCTAAACCAAATGTGCTTAGAACTAAGATTATTGAAGAAAAACGATGCAAGGAAAAACAATGAGAAGGATTATTCAAACGCAATGGTTGCACGTAAAAATGCTGTAAGTAGGAAGCGATTTCAATACCAGAAAAACAATCCAGAGAAAACTGACCAGAATTCAGTAAAATGTTACAACTGCGGTGGGATAGGACATAAATCTCCGCAATGTCCGTCTCCAAAAGTAAATAGAGAAAATGCTGGTGCAGTGGAAAAACAATCAGTAGAAATGGTAGATTGTGATACTACATTTAATATTGCATTGATGAGTAATAGGATTGAATCAAAATCTGATGATTGGTTCTTGGATAGTGGTTGCACATCCCACATGTGTAGCAATAGAAGAAAATTTCAAAGTATACAATCTCTAGATGGAGTGAAATTAAACTTAGCGAACAAATCCACAACCGATGTTAATGGAAAGGGAATAGTTACAATTTTGACAGAGCAAGGGAATCCGAATAAATTGAATCTACAAGAAACTTTGTACGTACCTGATCTTCGAACAAATTTAATGTCGGTTTCCAAAATTACTGACAGAGGTTTTAAAGTATTATTTTCGAGAAATAATGCCGATGTCATCGATAATAACCAACGTGTAGTATTACGTGCCAGACGTGTGAATAATTTGTATCAAATTGAGGAAGTCGAGCAAAAGCCCATTTCCTGCGTTTTGAGCAATAAGAATGATGGATCACGATTAAATTTGTGGCACAGGAGGTTCGGTCATTTGAATGAAAATGATTTAAAACTAATAGCTAAGACTAGGAAAGTTTTGGGTATGAAGTTCAATCATTCAGAAAACCTTATTCCTTGTACAGTTTGCATTCAAGGAAAAATGAACCAAACACCTTTTCCCAAAAATTCCAATAGAGAAAGTCAAAAACTAGACATTATTCATTCTGATTTGTGGGGACCTTCACAGGTAAAGTCGAATGGTCAATTTTCATATTTCATGACATTCATAGACGACGCAACTCGATGGTGTGAGGTGAGATTCTTGAAGAAGAAATCTGACGCCCTACAAGTGTTCATAGAATATAAAAACTACGTAGAAAATCAGACAGGAACGAGAATAAAGTGTTTGCAATCCGACAATGGAGGAGAATATATAAACAGAGAATTCGATAAATATTTGATGGAAAATGGAATCACAAGAAGATTAACAGTACCAGGGACACCACAACAAAATGGTATTGCCGAAAGAATGAATAGAACAATTCTGGACATGGTGAGATGTTTTTTGATAGATTCCAAGTTACCCAAATCATTTTGGGCTGAGGCTGTAAATACAGCAGTTCATGTGCGAAACCGCTGCCCATCAACTGCAATAAATGGCAAGACTCCATTTGAGCTATGGCTAGGGAGACCTCCAGTTGTGGCGTATTTCAGAATATTTGGTACAAGAGCGTTCATGCTCGAAAAGACCACAAAGGGTAAACTTGAACCGAGAGCAAAAGAATGCATATTTCTCGGCTATTCTTCAACGTCAAAAGCCTATCGTGTTTGGTTACCAGAAGAAAGAAGAACAGTACTTTCCAGAGATTTAAAATTTATAAATGAAAACAATATCAACAATAGTTTCAATAAAAATGAAGGAGAACGTGTTATTGATACACTTGAAACAGATAATTTTCAAAAGGATACATCTTCAGATTTTGAAGTGGAAATTCCCATGAATCGCGAAAAAGAAGCCCAAAATATGATAGATCAACCAACATCGGAAGAACATCAAGATACAGTTGAACTAGAAAACTTGACGGAAGAGGAAGTCGACGAACATCGACCAGAAATTGAACCACAAACCATGAACGATGAAGAATTAGTTCTTCAGAATAAAGGTATTTCCAACATTTTAGTAAGGGGTAGAGGTAGGCCTAAGCTTATCAGAACTGGTAGTAGAGGTAGACCAAAGAAATTGTTTAATATGGTACGATCGAAAAATACTGAGAAAAGTGTGGAAGAGACAAATAATGCTAGTGAAATAGAAAATGATGAATTTGAAGATGTTATTAATCTGAAAAACGAAATTTCATGTGCTGCTGAAATTCCTGTTGGTGAAGCTCTTTCCAGTGAAGATTCCCAGGATTGGCAAAAGGCAATCAGGAAGGAATTTTCTTCATTATTGAAAAATGGAACTTGGATTATGGCAACACCACCTGAAAATCGGAAACCAGTGAGTTGTCGATTGATTCTAGTAAATAAGTTCAAGGCGAATGGAGAACTTGATAGGCGTAAAGCGAGACTTGTGGCTAGAGGTTTTAGTCAGATTCCAGGTGTTGATTATTTTCAAACTTACTCACCAGTAGTAAGGTTGAGCTCATTGAGAACTCTAATGACTTTGGCGGTCCAACAGGATATGGAAGTAGTTCAAATGGATGTAGAGACTGCCTACTTAAATGGAGATTTGGATGAGACCATTTATATGGAGGCACCCGAATATTTTGAACAAACATTAATAGATATTGTCAATAATGAAACTGATGAGGTTCAGAGCATTGCTTCCGAAATGCTTCGTGATTGGAAAAATGGCAAGACTGTGTGCCATTTAAAGAAATCTTTATATGGATTAAAGCAGTCAGGGAGGCAATGGTACAGAAAATTGGATGAAACCATTACTAGTGTCATTGGTATGACTGCAACGAATTCCGATCCGTGTGTATATACCTGTAATGAAGGAGATGATAGAGTTTATTTGGCTGTTTACGTAGATGATTTGACTCTTGCTTCGAAAAATGAAGAAAAACTTGTAGAAGTTAAAGAGAAAATAATGAATACTTTTAAAACCAAAGACATGGGACGCATTCATTACTGTTTGGGCATTGAATTTAATTATGAAAAGAGAGGAGTAATGCATCTATCCCAACGTAAATACATTCTTGAGTTACTCAAAAGATTCGGAATGGAAGAATGTAAACCTGTCGCGACACCCATCGAATCCAACAACGAATTTCAGGAAGAATGTACCGTTAAAGAGATGAAACAATTTCCGTTCAGATCACTAATGGGGTCTCCTTTGTACTTGTGTACTTGTGTGCTATTGGCACACGACCAGACATTTGCTTTGCAGTGAATTTCATGAGTCAATTCAATACTAATTACAATGAGACACGTTGGAGGGCTGCAAAACGAATCCTCAGATACATAAAAGGGACGCTGGATACGAAGATGACTTATGAAGGTCTGATGAGGCGTTGTGCGGATTTGCTGATGCGGATTGGGGTAATTGCAGTTTGAATCGACGATCCTATAGTGGCACGCTCTTTCAGATGTCCAGCGCAGCAATCTCTTGGGAAAGCCGAAAACAACGATCGGTTGCTACATCTAGTACCGAAGCTGAGTATTACTGAATAACTGAGGCAATAGAAGAAGCATCGTGCTTGAAGAGATTTTGGAGAGATCTGGGACATCCACCTGTGGGGGGCGATTACCATCTATAACGACAACCAAGGAGCTCAGAAGCTAATCGAAAACCTAGTCCATCACTCAAGAACGAAACACATCGACATCAGGCAAAGGTTCATGAGAGAAACAGTGGATAAAGAAAATGTGAAGTTTCCGTGCGAACAGAACAGATGCCGGCAGATCTCTTGACGAAGGGAATACCGCGACCAAGAGGTGAAGAATGCAAACGGGCTATGGGGCTAACGACATGCACTTGAGGGGACGTGTTGGAGAATCAAGTCCACATCGTTATTATGATTATTCTCAACAGGTGTTGTTTTTATTTTTTTGTAGTTAAGAAATTAAATAAATGTTTCTCATTCTGTGAGAAAAAGTTCGACTGAAATATTGTGTTTATTATTAAAACAACTCTGCAAGATATAGAAAAATAGTAAACTATTGTGTAATAATTTGCAGCGTTTTGAATCCGTGTCTGTCTTTCTGTATGTCTGTCATGAAATCCATGCTATAGCCATAACTTTTACAATTCTCGTCCAATTTCAATGAAATTTTCAGGGATCGTGCCGGTTGGGGTGGAGATGTCCCCCTATGAAAATCATGGCCCCCATACAAATAGTAGCCACTGCGCAAGCGCAAACGTACATTTCCTTGTTACAATCATAACTTCTACACTTTTCCCATCTGATATTGATGACATTTTCAGGGATTATGCGGATTGGCGTGTAGATGGTCTCTTATAAAAATCATTGCCCCAGACTGATAGTAGCCACTGCGCATGCGCAAAAGTATATTTCCTTGTTATAGCCACAACTCCTACATTTCCCGTCTGATTTCGATGACATTTTCATGAATTATGCGATTTGGGGTGGAGATGGCCCCCTATGAAAATCATGTCTTCCAAATTGAAGTATTTTGTGTTCATACGCATGCGTATTGAACACAAAAGTTAGATTGATAAGTAAAAGCTTCTAAAATACGCAGATTCCAAAAAGAAGGAATTTTTTTCCTTATCACGTAATGATTATAGCAGGAGGGTTAACAACTTTTGAGACACCCTGTATAACAAATATTCACTTGAAAAATAAAATTACCCCACTCTGCTATGCAAACTAACACTAAATGCTTGAGTAAAGAAGAATCATTTATCCGCGAGTGATTTTCGTTTGTAGCTAATCCCAAGAATCCCTACCATCGGTAGCGAGGGAAAAGAAATGTATGGATGGGGAAACGCTCACCAATCACGATATGTGATTCCCGTGGAAAAGAGGCGGTCAGCACCTTTTTCTGGTTGAAGAATAAATGGGTATCGATATCCCCACACGCCCCTAGCTGGATACTGGGAATGAGTAATGTAGCTTCTCAATCTCAATAGTCGGGAAGCGAGAAGCCAGAAAATATTTGAGTGGTCATCGATCAATCATTTTTTCTCTGGTTGGAAAGGAGCTCCTAAACTGTATGTAGACTTAGTAAGAATGATGTTCTCCACTGTTAGAGTAGGGCAAATTAGGGATGGGCAATAGTTACTATCGAAATATCGATACTTTTTTTGTATTTGAAAATCTCAGCATTTGGAGAGCTGTGATAATACTGAGACGAGCGGTGCAGCCTCAACTCCGGCAATTCCAAGAGAAATAACTCCTCAATTCACCAGTATTCTCGAAGTTGAGGCTCGTGTCAGTATTTTATTACCTACATATTCATATGTACATATCGCACCCCGGCTAGAAAAGTGACACAATCCAAAAAGCACGATTTTTCAGGACAGCGAAAAAACAAAACGGCCTTGACTAAAAACTCTACAGCACCTCTCTAAACCTACCAATCGAGCCAGTTTTTTCTTGTTTATAGGGGATAACTTCTTTAGAATGGAAATATGCCATGAAATTCGATTTTAAATGTTGTTTGGCGTCTCAAATATTGATTGAACAACTTATGTTTGCGTTATGCCACTTTTCGTGGTACACTTTCATGTGCTTTTCGCAGTTGCGACGTCATCCCAACTATGATAAGTGCTAACTTGAAGTTCTTCCTTTGAAGATCTTACCGAATTGTTCTTAACAGTAGTATTTTAGGGATGGGTGTTACGAAAATAGCAATATCGATAATAGAAACAGGTTCATTCTCATTAAATAGGTAGGTAACCTTGTAAATACAAAAAGTGTAGTCATGTACAAAATTTCTTTCTTTCACCAACTTCAAGTTTTTTTTAATAGGCTGGGACTAAATTTATATCACTGAAATCCGTCTGATTGGCGCGCCTACGTCGACAAAGAGTATGAATTTTCAAAAAATCTTTTTGTTCAAATGAAGTCTTGACAAAAAGAACACCTGGCTCACTCTTTTCAGCCATAATTACTCTGGTCATTGATGTTGTCCAGGTATTGTGCTTTATTTTTTTAAATTATCTGCATAAACTGCCTTGTCTACTTCTGTCTACATCTCGAGAGTTGCTTCCTCTATTCTCTTACTCCTTGAGGACGTAATGCAGATTAGTGGCTGAAAATAAGAGTAACTATTCGTTAAAACAGTATAAAACGTTTAATTTCGTTGATATCAATTTATCAACATCAAAAAAATGAATCAATTTTCCCACCGTCCATTCTTCAGTCAAAAAAATTTCAATTCAATTACGTTAAAGTCTCCATCGGACATGTAGGTACTAAATAGGGAGAGACACTATCGATAGTATCGACCTATTGATAGTGCTGTACTATCGACTACCGCCCATCCCTAGGGCAAATCTGGACTCAGTGATTCTTCTTTCTAAACGGAATCAGAAACTCCATTTTTTATTGTTTCGGAAAATTGCACAAAATTTCAGTTTACTGCAACTTGAGGTTTGTTCAAATTTGTGAATAAAAAATAAATAATGCGTTTGTGTGGCACTTTTTCTTTTTTCAAATAAGGTCACCCTGAGACCAAACATTTATTCTGAGTTGGCAGGTTTGCGTAGCATCGGTCCGTTGGAAGCGGTAATGGATGAAGTGTGTGGACATGGAGGGGACAGAAAATTCTGTAATGGAACGCAGTTTAGGTTTTAGCGGCTCAGCCCCGAATGTCAACAAGGGCGGCGATCGCAGATCCCCGCACAGCAGCTGGGGCCTACCGCATTTGACCCAAACAATATTAAAACGAAATCAAGTGAGCAGTGACACTGGTCTGTTGTTGGAGATTCTGAACTCAACCCACTGCATCATCACCACGAACCGTTAGGTCCTAATCCGCGTCCGTGCTAACTTCAGGTACCCAGTAGTAATCAAGTATCCTCTTCACCACTTATTGAGCCGGTGTAAATTGTAATATTATTTAAAGATTGATATTAATTGATTGATTATTAAAAGTAGGTACTCAATTCAGCCTAGCTGTGATGTATTCATGTACTATTTATTCTAGCTGACTCTGTGATCTCTCTTGTGATAAGTAATCTTGCAGTGATATTAGGATAGGATACGTTTCAATATAAGATAAATATAGGATATGCATTTATTTGGGTGGCTTGTCTGTTGTTAAATATTTTTATCGTCTTTCAAATTTCCTAGTCATCAGTAGTCCATCACCACATTTTCTAGTCATTGTAGTTTAAGTACCTCCGGTCCGAGGCCGTCGGCTGCGGTGTCCCGGTCGGGGTGTTTTGGCCGGCCCTGCTTGGTGGATTTCCCTCGTTTGCAGTTTCTAATGCGTTGCAAACTTGGTCTGGGAGCCGCCATGGTGGGTGGGTCTGGGCTTTTGGGTCTGCTTTTGTGGCTTGGAGTGTTCTTGTAAATGTTCAGATCAATTTTAAATTTAAATTTTAAATCTTCAATCAATTTTATCGTCAATTTTAAATCTAAACTACTATTTATTCATAGTGGAATCTCCACCAACCCCCTTCAAAATGGCTCTTGGTATGCTCACTGAGTAAACCATCCTTTGAGTGAGTAAATTTTTATAATAGTATTAGGATTTCGTTGCTGTTTACATTCGTGATTTTTTTATTTTATACTCGTGGGACTATTAGACTTAAGGCCATTAAGGTGAATTTGAAACCAACGAGTTTCGGTGTTTTCAACCTTCTTACTCGACTTTTTCCGATTATTGGAGGTGAAAACAAGTCTTTGAAGTGGTCTTGTCTCTCGAGTGAACCAACGAGTTTCGGTGTTTTCAACCTTCTTACTCGACTTTTTCCGATTATTGGAGGTGAAAACAAGTCTTTGAAGTGGTCTTGTCTCTCGAGTGAACCAACGAGTTTCGGTGTTTTCAACCTTCTGGGTGCGTTCAGAACGCGGAGGTAAGAGGCACGCTTGAGGGTCGACGTCGCTATCGATGGCTATCGCGGGAAAACAAGTACAAAGAAATGAATGGGGGCGTTCAGAGCAAGGCGGTCGCGGTAGTGCTAGGAGGGACGCTGGAGGGTCGATGCTTTTGGCTTTCAAAAACTTTGATCGCGGGAGGTCGATGTAGCAATGTCATCGCTGCTCCCTGGACTGTGATTGGTTGTTTCAAGGCCGCATCTCCACTCTCTCATGCCAATCGCCACAGTTTTGTTTTATTTATTGAATATGAATATGAAAGTAAATGATGGAAGGTTTCCGTTGAATGAATTATTGTTTTTGAATGTTTTATTTACTTACTCGCATTGCCTACAAAAGAAACAAAATTGTTACAGGAAAAAAGAAGAATTAAAATCTAAAATTTATATTTTTTCTCAATACTTTAATATTTAATATTCAAAATTAAATATTAATAATATTCAAATATTCAAATTCGAAATCATTATGTAATGTAATATTAGTTTAGTATTCAATTAATTTGTGCTAAATAAGATACTTCCTATTCATTTATTTTTTTTTTTTTTTTTTGGGAGAGAGTACCTACTGGCTAAATGGCATGAGTCAATGGCGGCCTATCCTTGTTCCGTTACCCTCTAGATTTCAATTTTGCCTAGGTAGATTATGTTACGATTCAAGTATCGAAATTTACCATTATACATAAATATAATATTAGTCTGGTGTTTAATTAATTGTGTTTGGTAAGATACTTCCTATTTATTAACTTATAACTTATTTTTATACATATTTATATATATGTGGTGCTTCCACTACAATTTATTTTTATTATTTTCTGATTTAGTTGTTGGTCACAACAACAGGTGTTTTGTTAATAAAACGAGTTCACAATTTTCTTCCGATCCAAAAACGTCTAGTCATTTTATATTCTAAAACTTCAAAGATATTTTGTATTTACAATTCCAGAGGTACACCAAAGTGGTGACCCCTACTACTGAATAGGTACTTAGGTATCATGGAACATGTCAATGAGAGACTAGGACCAAGCGGAGATCAAAGACCTGTACCAGCTCCAAGGTCTGTGAAATTATCGATTCCACCTTTTTGGAAGGGAAATGTTGCTCTCTGGTTCGCACAGGTCGAAGCTCAGTTCAGAAGGAGTAACATCACAGATGATGACGAAAAGTTTGATTCCATCGTAGGAGTGATTGACACGAGCATTTTATCTCAAGTAAGTGATATAGTAACCGATCCTCCAATAAATGAGAAATATGTCACTTTGAAAAAACGTCTCATAGAATGTTTCACGGATTCTGAGGAACGAAAGCTACAACGACTACTCAAGGACGTAGCACTCGGAGACAGAAAGCCTAGTCAACTTCTTCGAGAGATGAAGGAACTTGCAAATCACTCAGTAAGTGAAGACTTATTGAAGACCCTCTGGTTGCAAAATCTTCCTTCAAATGTACGGGCTATACTATCAGTGAGTAAAGAATCAACTCTAAATACTCTAGTACCTCTGGCAGACAAAATATTAGAAGTAGCGGAACCAAAAATGAATCAAATAAGTGCTGTAGCTGCTAAGCAAAGACATGAGGATGTTAGATTTTCGGAATTGGAAGCTAAAATTGAAGTTTTATCGCATAAACTCGACACAGCTTTCAAACATATTTCTCGACAACCTTTTCAATCGTCCTCAGGAAATCGTCAGCGACCACGTTCTCAATCACGAACTGAGAGAGAAAAGAGGTTATCAGGTACTTGGAAATGTAGGTATCATTTTAGGTACGGTGACAAGGCCTTTCGTTGCGAGTCTCCTTGTAATTATAAGCAGAAAGAAGGGAGACAGGCGGAAAACTAGCAGGCCAATCGCTAGAAACGGCGAGCGATCCTGGCCAACTTCTGTCACGCCGTTTGTTCATCAAAGATAAACAGAATGCATACAATTTCCTGATAGATACAGGTGCTGACGTAAGCGTGATTCCTCCTGCCGCAGTCGAGATGAAGACTCCATCCACTTACGAACTTTTTGCAGCCAATGGAAGTAGAATTAAAACGCATGGCGTTAAAATGCTATCCATCGATTTGGGCTTGCGCCGTTCTTTCAGATGGTTATTCATTGTAGCAGAAGTCTCAAGACCAATCATCGGAGCAGATTTTTTGGACCATTTCGGATTGTGCGTAGATGTGAAGAACCAATGCCTACAAGATCCACAGACTTCTCTGACAACTAAAGGTAACATGATAGAAGATTCCAGTGTACCAACAGTAACAACAATAGGTCAGGGACATGAACAAGTTTACAGTACACTATTGGAAGAATTCAAAGACATAACAAAACCTAGTTTTGGAAAGTCGACAGCAAAACACAAAGTGGTTCATCACATAATCACAAAAGGCCCTCCAATAGCAGCAAAATTCCGACGACTAGATCCTGCTAAAGTATAGAATTGCTAAAAAGAATTTGATTGTATGGTGGAACAGGGAATTTGTAGACCTTCAAAGAGCCCATGGGCCAGTCCACTACACATGGTCCCTAAAAAGACAGGAGACTGGCGCCCATGTGGCGACTACAGAGCGCTTAACAAAGTCACTCTTCCAGATAGATACCCTCTACCGAATATTCACGACATGACGTATGATCTTCATGGCAAAATCATTTTCACAAAAATTGACTTACTGAAAGCGTATCACCAAATTAGCATGGCTCCAGAAGACATAGAGAAAACGGCAATAATAACCCCATTTGGTCTTTTTGAGTTTCCCCTGATGACGTTTGGGTTGTGCAACGCAGCACAAACCTTCCAGCGTTTTGCCAATGAACTCATCAGAGGTTTGAAAAATACCAAAATTTATATAGATGACGCCTTGATTGCCAGCTCATCAGTTGAAGAACATTTGGAAGATCTGAGAGCTTTCTTCCAACGTTGTAGGGATTTTGGCGTGGTGATCAATAGTGCTAAGTGTGAGTTCGGCAAAGCAGAATTAGAATTTCTTGGGCACAAAGTGAGCTCCAAAGGTATATCACCTCTCCCTCAGAGAGTTGAAACAATCCTGAAGTACGAACAACCCAAGGATATCCAAAGCCTCAGGGGATTCCTTGGAATGTACAATTTTTATAGACGGTTTGTACCACAAGCAGCGAATCACTTGGCAAAATTGAATGACTTCTTGAAAAATCACCCTGGAAAAAGCAATGCTGAAATAATTTGGACATTAGAAGCGAGTACCTCATTTCAAAACTGTAAGGATGCATTGTGCAAAGCAACACTGTTGGCACATCCATTATCATCAGTTCCTTGGTCCTTGACAGTTGACGCTTCAGACTATGCAATAGGAGGTTCCGTTCAACAGAAAATAGAAGGAATTTGGCAACCCTTGGCATTTTACTCTAGGAAATTGGGTGAAACTGAGCAAAAATATAGTGCCTATGATCGGGAGTTGTTAGCAGCGTATGCAACGCTCAAACACTTCCGATACCTACTTGAAGGAAGAATATTCACGCTCTTCACTGACCACAAGCCGCTCATATTTTCTTTCAATCAGAAGTTGGATAAGGCATCACCAAGACAGGCTAGATTCCTTGAATTTATAGGCCAGTTCACCACAGATATCCAACATGTTTCAGGAAAAGACAACATTGTGGCTGATTTTTTGTCACGAATAGAAAGTGTGGACGCAGTAGATTATGAAAAAATTGCTCAGGAAGCAGAATGAAAATGGACTTCCGAAAGCTGAAGATGGGACAACACTCTCCTGGAAGAAAGTTTGTATACCAGGATCAGATGTTGCGCTCTTTTGTGATGTCTCAACTGGATATGTAAGACCTTTCATACCACCTAATTTTCGGAAACAAGTTTTCAATAGCATTCATAACATGTCGCACCCAGGAATTAAGGCCAGTTTGAAATTGTTACGACAACGCTTTGTGTGGCCTGGAATGGCCAAAGACAATGCTCGTTGGGTACAAGCTTGCGTGGGGTGCCAAAGAGGGAAGGTTCAAAGGCATATCCGAAGTCCATTAGGTGAATACGAAATACCTAAAGAAAGATTCAGTCATGTCCACATTGATCTGATAGGTCCATTGCCACCATCTCGAGGTTTCACCTATGCACTTACGTGTATAGACCGCTTCACTCGTTGGCCTGAAGTCATCCCTTTGACTGATAGCAAGGCAGAATCAGTTGCCGAGGCCTTCTACTCACAATGGTGCAGTCGTTTCGGGATGCCTCAACAGATAGTGTCAGATCATGGAAAACAATTTGAGTCCACGTTATTCAAGAATTTGACTGAGATCATGGGGACACAGCACAATTTTTGTTCGCCTTACAACCCAAAAGCCAACGGGATTATTGAACGTTTTCATAGGCAGCTAAAAAGTGCTATAAAAGCTCATGCAACAGATAAGTGGGTCGATATACTCCCCACAGTCCTGCTGGGAATTCGGTCAGCTGTGAAAGAAGATCTTGGATGCAGTTGTGCCGAGTTGGTGTATGGATCCACATTAGTGCTGCCAAACGAGTTCATGCAAGCTACTCAACCAACAATACCAACTCCAGGTTTTGTAGCAAACTTGAGGAAAGCCATGGATGATTTGAGGGCCCAACCAACAGCTTGGCATACGAAAAATTCAATTTTCATTCATCCGCAATTGGACAAATGCAGCCATGTGTTCGTGAGAAATGACATCATCCGGAAGCCACTCCAGCCACCGTATGATGGACCGTTTCAGGTAATTGAGCGGAAAGAAAAAACGTATACCATCAAAATGAAAGGCAAAGATGTGAGCATTAGCGTTGACCGACTCAAACCTGCTTTTACCGAAAATAAAGAAGTAACAGCACAACACCCCGTAACAATTGAAGTAAACAGACAAGAACAGTCAAGACCTGCAGAATCGTTGCGAGAAGAGCTATTGCCTCAAGGTACAGCTCAGGCCACGCAAGATCAAGGCAGGAATCCAAGAAGACAAGAGCCTTGGATAATCCAGCGAAAACTCACTTCGCGAGGAAGGCTTGTTAAACCCCCTGTTCGTTTTCGGGATCCTACTTTTCTTTTTTATTAGGGGAGGGGGGTAGTTGTGGTGCTTCCACTACAATTTATTTTTATTATTTTCTGATTTAGTTGTTGGTCACAACAACAGGTGTTTTGTTAATAAAACGAGTTCACAATTTTCTTCCGATCCAAAAACGTCTAGTCATTTTATATTCTAAAACTTCAAAGATATTTTGTATTTACAATTCCAGAGGTACACCAAATATATATATAGTAATTGTATCATATTTATTTTACCATGTACATAGCGTTATCGAAATGTTGTTCATTAATTTTGAGTCCTCTACGTTTGATAAATGTTGTTTTATTTTATTTGCTATTGTTTTCATAAGGATTTATTTGTTCAGCAATGGATAAATGAAGTAAAACAAATTGTTCGTTACAAGCTTTAGAAAAGGTGCGTTCTGCATGAAAGATTTATTAACTCTGGGTTACTGAAATAATCTGCAAGCAGTATTTTTGAATATGTAATTTATTCTACCAAGTTCCGTCTCTGCTTCAAAGTCTTCTTTGTTTGAATTTAATTTGTAAATAAGCTAGGCACTTCCCGGCATCCTCTTCCGCTGTGGCATCAAATGGTGAAATTCCCCGTATTTTGAGTGTATTCCGTTGTGGGGTGGCTCTGGAATCATCTGCTGTTTAAATTTCCGAAAATGATCAATTTGGCTGCCGTTCGATCGAGGATGAGGTTATTCCTCCCTCTATCCTGACCTCTTCATCGACCTCTTTGTTCTGAACGGACCAGCCAGGAGGGAGGATGACTTGTCATCCTCCCTGTGTCTCGACCCACCATCCTACCTCCTAGCTTCCCTCTTACCTCCGCGTTCTAAACGCACCCTTACTCAACTTCTTCCGAGAATTCGAGGTGAAAACAAGTCTTTGAAGTGGTCTTGTCTCTCGAGTGAACCAACGAGTTTCGGTGTTTTCAACATTCTTACTCCACTTCTTCCGAGAATCGGAGGTGAAAACAAGTCTTTGAAGTGGTCTTGTCTCTCGAGTGAACCAACGGGTTCTTTTGCGAGCCTTTGCGAGTTTTAATAAGAATAAATATTCGAAACTGTAACCTTTCCAAAGACATTTGATTTGGGGGTGGTTGTGCGGAATCTTTACAGTCTTGGGAAACCGTCAGCCGCAACAAACTCCGGTCTGTTGAACGCAGTAGTCAGCGTTCAGGGAGGGCCTGCGAATTACCTCGGTCTCCAGACTGTGAAATGTCTAACAACCCCGAGAATAAACGGGCGGCTATTACCAAGTCCCAACTGCCGCATCTAATCCCTTGATGATTTCCCGGGGAAAGGAGGGGACCTCGAGTGTGAATACCGATGTGCGATAGTTAGGATACTTTAGGGCGTAAATGGTGGGTATTTGTAAAAGTTGATTTCATCTGGGAGATTTTCCTCTACGTACGACCATCTACCAGGTAATATTGAAGATGAGCTATTATTACTAACAAAGCTTTGCATTGCACCTTATTTTTTTCAAACAATAATAATAGAAAAATTATTAGTATTTTATTAGTATTAGTATTGTTATTAGTATTATTAGTTTTTTATTAGTATTTTGGAATGTTTACTCAATGTTTCCTCTCAATGGGGGGGTGCGCCTGATTATTTGTCAAATGTTTAATCGACAGTAGACCTCATCCTGAGAATTTTCACACCAGTCGTTCTCTTTTTGGATGAGTTGATCTTTTTCTATGATTTTTCAAAGTTTCGAATGTTTATGACGTCACGTGCCCCTCTCGCCTGGGCGGGACCCCCCATCCCTTCGTGACGTCATGCACATTCGAAACTTTGAATAATCATAGACAAAAACGCTGCAAATTATTACACAATGGTTTATTAATTATTACACAAATCATAATACAACTACTTATCCCTTCAATTCAAATTCAAAAATCGATACAGGGGTAGAGGTCTCAATGATCCAAGTTCCAGAGGTTTCGAGATAACGGGAGTCTGTTCACCGTAACGACTGACGAGGTACTCCAGGAACCACCCAGGAGGGTACAGCAGTGGTAATCTGTGGACAATGGGTGAAGGTAAACAAGGGAGACCCCTGAGAAGGGAAATCGCTTCGGGAAAGCCCTCGGGTTAATTAAGGGTTTGCTGAGGAGAGCGCGGTTTTGCCTAGAAGAACCTGATACCAGCAGATGCACCTGACCAGATACACCTGCTCGCTGGCCTTATGAGTCGCTTTCTGTTGATAAAGGCGGCTTCCGAGGTTTTCCTTTAGTGTCCCAGTAGGACCTTTCCGTGACTTCACCGATAGTTGATTACTTGGGAACATTGCGTTTCATTTAGAGAGGTCTATTACTGGCCGGTCGTTTCAGGCCTCCCAGCCGTTGGGGACAGGTTTGCACTACTATTCAACGACAGTCCTCTCTCGATGCGGTTTCTGTTGCCATAGTTGTAGTTGTATCCAGCAAGTTAGGCTTTGCTTATTTTTACATTTATACTATACTAGTTCAAACATTCCTCTACACTTGTATTGATTAGCAATCAACGTCAATCAATGCTTTTAAGTTATTTTGTATTAAAAAACGCTGCAAATTATTACACAATGGTTTATTATTTTTCTATATAGATGACTCGTCTACAAAATCACCAACCATCCAATATGAAAAAAAAAATAAAAAAAAATAAAAATAAATAAATTAAAAAAAAATCAAAATCACCAACTATTGATCGCATTTTGGTCAGCTCTAATTTGAACGGAGATTAGGCCTCTTTTGCGATTCACACTCGTGTTTTGATTTATTTATATGTGTATATTTCAATATAAACCCTTAAATCTTCGTAGGGAGCGAACGGTTTGTCCTACAGAGCGCCGCGTGGTCTCAAAAAATTCTGAAAATTCTATAGAATCTTAAATTGAAAGAAAAACAATACCTTTATATCGAAATTTTTTGAGTTAGGGCGTTTTCAAAATTTCAAAATTGATTTTGGAACCCTTAGAAGTGACCTACATCAACCAAAAGCTTCGGGGCACAACTAGACCCCAAATGGAGCCTACATACCAAATTTCATCAAAATCGGTCAATGCTAAGTGGTAAAAGTGCCGCGTACGGCGGACGGCGGACGGACGGCCAAATTTTTATTCGATTTTTGGATTCTACGTACCTTGAAACGTAAAGCATCAAATTTTGAGGGGGTGTTAAAATTTTTTTTTTCTTGGTCGATTCCAAAGGTTCATTATTGAAAATAATAAACCAAAATGAACCTTTGGACTCGACCAAGAAAACAAATGTTACCCCCTCAAATTTGTTGGTTTACGTTTCAAGGTATGTAGAATCCAAAAACTCGAATTAAAAAGTTCGTCCATCCGCCGCACACACCATTATCTCTTCATCCTTCATGCCTAAAGTATATAAGCTGCACTCCCATCATGCAATCTACCACAGTTAATCAACTTAATCATTTTCTATCTACCTTTGTCCTACAAACTAGCCTAGTACCTCAGAGCAAGCAGTTTGCCCTCCGAGGGGCTGACCTCTGCATTCTCTTTACCTTAGAGTCACATTAGGAACACTAGGAGTAAATGTTCTGCTTATCAACAGTTGGCCCAGGCTAGGGCCAACAGGGAAAGGCAGATAGCTATCTCCTTGCACTACTGCCATCAGTCACCACTACACGCCGTGGAAATAGTGCATCCATCTAGCATAGGGATCAATATCGCCGTTTAGTAGTCCAGCCTTCACTCGAAAACACGCCATCATAACAGTTACCAAGGACTGATTTTGATGAAATTTGGTATATAGGCTCCATTCAGGGTCTAGTTGTGCCCCGAGGCTTTCGTTTGATGTCAGTCAGTTCCAAGGGTTGTAAACTAAGGGCTGAAATTTTCAAAATTATATGGCTGGCTATTTGTTCTCACGCTTAAACTAGAAACGCTCTTTTTAATCTCTCTGCCCTTCGCCTGTATGTCAGAACTGTCTCGACGAAAAGCAAAATTCTTAATTTATTCATCTCTATTTTAGTTAATTTATATTATAACGTGCTGCTGCCTGAGGAATATTTATAAAAGTATCAGTCTAGCTTAGGAGTTATCTACATCTATTTAGGAGTTTATTTATTGTGATCTTTCTTGTGTTAAAAGTAATTGTGCTGTAATTATGTTTTATTACCTGTACGTCAGAACTGTCTCGACAAAAAGCCAAATTCTTAATTTATTCACCTCTATTTTAGTTAATTTATATTATGACGTGCTGCTGCCTGAGGAATATTTATAAAAGTATCAGTCTAGCTAATGAGTTATCTAAATCTATTTAGGAGTTTATTTATTGTGATCTTTCTTGTGTTAAAAGTAATTGTGCTGTAATTATGTTTTATTACCTGTACGTCAGAACTGTCTCGACAAAAAGCCAAATTCTTAATTTATTCACCTCTATTTTAGTTAATTTATATTATGACGTGCTGCTGCCTGAGGAATATTTATAAAAGTATCAGTCTAGCTAAGGAGTTATCTACATCTATTTAGGAGTTTATTTATTGTGATCTTTCTTGTGTTGAAAGTAATTGTGCTGTAATTGTGTTTTATTGGGTTGGGTATAATTACTGTTTTTATTTGAGTGGTTTTTCTGTTGATCATTGTCAAATATATTATATTTCTTGAAATTCTTATTCATGATTAGTTACCTCTCCTTTTAATTGCTTCCGAGTCTACCAAGGTAGCGGAAGCTTTGTTTTCACTTTTCAAGGACGAAAAAAAAAAAGTTCTCCAAAATCAAAATTTCCACTCGCGTTTTGCGTTTTAGACCTTTCTGAACAATTTTGGTTCCGTGTCTGTGTGTCTGTGTGTCTGTCTGTCTGTCTGTCTGTCTGTCTGTCTGTCTGTCATGAATTCCTTGTAACGCGCATAACTATACGAAGTTACTGTCCGATTTTTATGAAATTTTCAGGGATTGTGCGGGTTAGCGAGTAGACGGTCCCCTATGAAAATCATCATCCCCGGACTGATAGAAGCGACTGCGCATGCGCAAACGTGAATTCCTTGTAACGGCCATAACATCTACATTTTCCATCCGATTTCAATGAAATCTTCAGCGATGTTACAGACTCGTATTTAGGAGGTCCCCTATGAAAATCATCACCTTCGGAATGATAGAAGCCACTGCGCATGCGCAAACGTGAATTTCCTTATAACAGCCATAATTTCTACATTTTCCACCCGATTTCAATGAAATTTTCAGGGATTATGTGGATTAGGTTGTAGATAGTCCCCTATGAAAATCATCATCCCCGGACTGATAGAAGCGACTGCGCATGCGCAAACGTAAATTCCTTGTAACAGCCGTAACTTCAACTGTCCCCCAGGGGTCGCGGGTTCGAATCCCAGCCGAGGCTAAGTATTTTTTTGATCCAATCACATATATCTACTCACTTAATTTTTCATCCGAATTTGATGAAATTTTCTAGGATTGTCCAGATTAGCGTGTAGATGGTCCCCTATGAGGGTAGTGAAAGGTACTTGGAGATTGATGTTTTGAGATAAACAACTATGCATCTGATCATCTATATAATCGGTTATGGATACGAGGAAGCTATGTGCCACACCCACTTGGCAGACGTTTTTTGATTACTTCCGGTTCGTGGGCGTCGGCTGTGGTGTCTGGGTCTTGGCCGAGGGCCGGTATATTGGGCATTTTGGGAGTCGCCGTAGTGGGTGGGTCCGGGCCCGGCTTGGTACCTCCCGGCTGGGCTGCCCTGTCCTTATACCTAGTATCTCATTGTTTTGTTTCCCCGTATATATTTGTTATGATTTGTCCCCAATTATGTTAGGTATTTTGACTATTGTCAATACACTCTATGTGAAATGGAAAATAAAAAAAAACATTCATTCATTCAATCCCTGTCAGATTTGTCTCGACGAAAAGTTTTTCAACCCCTATCGAAAGCGAGTACGTCAAATTCGTCTCGAGAAAAAGCACAATTTGTTCAAAATTCACAATCCCATAAATAGAAACCGTAAAACGTTTACGAGCCTAAGAAACTCTTAACAAGTGCCTTTCCCCTAAGAATATAACTTATAGAACACGAATGTCCAACTTCTTCTCCGTTAAATCTGATGGTGATGAAATAAACACCATTTTCCAGGATGCGTTGGCTGCCATCTGGCGGAAGACCGGAACTGGCAGTAAATATGAAAGTGGCGGCACTTCAAATAAATTCGTAATTTACTATGAAGTTTTCATGTTGCACGAAAAAGAAAATATTGTTACTGTGAGGTCAGCGAATAGGAAAAATATTATGAAATCTCTCGTCCGTTCCCTTGAGACGTTGTTTTTCTCTTTAGAATTAATTTTACATACAGAAGACAGTATTTATTCGGATGGAAAAGTCACGTTAGTGTGATGGGGGGGGGGGGGGGCTAGAGGGAATTTAAACTGTTGAGAGAAGGAATGCTCTTAGCATGTTGTTTCAAACGTGAAGGGACAAATATAGAGATAGAGAGAGAAAGAGAGGTTAGTAAGCAGTTAGAACTGATTCCATTCCCACTTTCGCTGCTCTCCTCCCTTACTTTCCTCACCAACTCCCCTCCCCTGCTTTTCCCATTCGCCCTTTTCATGCTAACTTCCCTCCCCATAACTCCTGTACCCCGTCAGTTGCGCACTTCATCATCCGGAGAGGGCTTTTCCCCCTCCATTCTTTTCAACCACTTTAAAAGTTAATATGGAAATGAAGGCAAATGAAGGAGAGGTTAACTCAACACCATCCCGCCCGTCGCCCGTTGAGTTTGTTTGACACGTGAGAGTCATCAGCCGTTCAATTCGTTTAGTCTAATTAGGTTTTCTGTCTCATTTAGAATGCGATGACTGAATACGGCCGAATTAAATGGCGATCATTATCTATGCACCAACAAACCTCTTCTTTTACGTCTAAGGTTTACCCACTTTATTATAATGATGTAGGTACCTCTCACAGTCCACTTTGAGAGCAAAACATCATCTCACGTCGAAAAATAAGGGCTAAAATTTTCAAAAACGCCCCACCTCAAAAACTAAGATATTGTTTTTCCTTTAATTTAAAATAGTATTGAATTTTTAGAATCGAATGAGACCATCCAGAGCTCTGTAGAACCAACTGTTCGTTCCTTATGAGAACTTAAAGGTTGGTCTTACCATAAATCAGAAACACGAGTGTGAATCGCAAAAAAGGCTTAATTGTGCTCACCAAAATGCGATTGTTGTAACTTCTTCGAGTTGAACTCAGTTTTGTGTGCTTAGCAACCACTATTCAAATTTCCCAATCAAGGCACTCTTAACTCCCTATTTCTTCGAATACAGTGTGAATCAATCAATCAATCAAAGTTTTATTGTAGAAACCTAAGAATAGGTATAACAACGTCAGAATGGATAATATAACACATAAATAAATAAACTACTAATCCGGGAACACATAACAATTTATAAATACAACAACAATAACAGTGATAAAGAAACAAGTCGTCAAAATAGAGCAAAATAATCCTTAATACAGTAGATTTCAGCATCAATCATAATACTTTTTTTTTTTAAATGGCACTACGTTCCTTGGAGGACCAGGGCCTTCTCAACTATATCCTTCCAGTCCTTTCTATCTAATGCTCTTCGCCTCCAACCTCGGATCTGGAGCTGGCTTAGATCCCCCTCTACGTCATCTATCCAACGCAGTCGGGGACTACCTCTAATCCTTCTACCACCTGGCATTCCATTCATGGCCTTCTTGGGATATCTATTTTCCTCCATACGCTGCACATGGCCGAGCCACCTAAGCCTTCCTCTCCGTATGAAAGCCACCAGGTCTGGCTGTCCGTACAATGTCCTCAATTCTCTATTATGCCGAATTCTCCATCTTCCACCTTCCCATACTGGACCAAAAATTTTACGGAGTATTTTTCTCTCCCAGCAGTTGAGCATCCACTACTATGTTCACTACTATGAGTTAGTACCCAGGTCTCACTGCCGTATGCGACAACTGGTCTTATCATGGTACGGTAAATTGTCAGCTTGGCTTTTCTTGACAAAATAGAGCAAAATAATCCTTAATACAGTAGATTTCATCATCAATTAAAATAAAGAGAGCTGCCTAACATCGTGAGGGAGAGCATTGAAAGCCCTGGTTCCGAACTGTTCAGGATTGCAAGTAAGGGATTTCGTAAATCTCACAAGGGGGGGGGGGGGGGGGGCAAAATTAGGCCCGGCTCGAGTTCCATAATTATGCACATCATTTTCCGTCACAAATAAATTCAAGCTCTCCCTCACGTGAAGCAGCCCTTGCCATACAAAAATGCTGCAAACAATTACACAATGGTTTATTATTTTTCCATATTGATCACTCGTCTGCAAAGCCACCAACCATCCAACATGAAGAAAAACATCGATCGCATTTCGGCCAACTAAAATTTGAACGGAGATTAGGCCTCATTTGCGATTCACACTCGTGTTTCTGATTTATCTCAAGGCCAACCCTTAAATTCTCGTAGGGAGCGAACGGTTTGTCCTACAGAGCTCCGCGTGGTGTCAAAAAATTCTGAAAATTCTATAGAATCTTAAATTGAAGGGAAAACAATTTATTTATGTCAAAATGTTCTGAGTTAGGGCGTTTTCAAAATTTCAAAATTCATTTTTGAACCCTTAGAAGTGACCTACATCAACCAAAATCTTCGGGGGCACAACTAGACCCCAAATGGAGTCTACTTACCAAATTTCATCAAAATCGGTCAATGCTAAGTGGCAAAAGTGCCGCGTACGGCCAAATTTTTATTCGATTTTTGGATTCTACGTACTTTGAAACGTAAAGCATAAAATTTTGAGGAGGTGTTAACAAATTTTTTTTCTCGGTCGATTCCAAAGGTTCATTATTGAAAATAATAAACCAAAAATCAAAAGGTTGCCGTTTGAAAGGGGGTAGTGGTGAGCCAGAACCTCAAAAATCGGGGGCTGATGCCACCTGAAAGGTTATTATTATCATTCAATTCAATATTGAACTTTATTTTGAGTTTTCCTCCGGGGAAATGTGGTCCAAAAGGGAACTTACGTAGGGAACCATCTACACGCTAACCCGCACAATTCCTGATCATGTCATCGAATCCGAATGGAAAACATTGGCGTTATGGGTGCTACAAGGTTTTTGCGCATGCGCACAGGCTACTATCTCTCCTGTGGTGATGATTTCATCGGTGGCCATCTTCTCGACAACCCGCACAATTCCTAAAAATTTAATCAAAATCAAACTATAACTTGAAATAGTTTAGCCCTTTATTGTGTACTAGGATTTGAAAACAGACCTGTGCGACAGACAGACACGACTCCAAAATTGTTCAAGTCGGTCTAAAATGTAAAACGCGAGTTTTTTCTGGTTTTGAAAAGCTTTTTTTTAACCTCAAGAAGTGAAAACGATGTGCCGCTTCGGGAGCAAAATTATGGCCTAGACTAAATCTTCTTTAAACTCCTTTAGATTGTTATCGAAAAGAAGATTTTAGGCAATTAACCCTCAGAACAATTATTTGCTATGTGAATTTTTGTCACCCTACTCCGAAATAACTTATGTTACATAAATTTATCGTTTTACCAATTGGTTGTAAAATAAATCTAAAACTTATTGTAAATAATGGCATGAATGAGCATGAAAACACTACGAGAAAATAAGGTGGAAAGTTTTTCGCGTTTCCTAAATAAAACTATAGATATAGCCCCCCCCCCCCCCCCCCTCCATTGTCGAAATCCTGGTAGGTTCCTGTAAAGGGGTTCTCAGTCAGTCGCCGTTCGTTCCTCGTTCCTGGTCAGTATTTCCCTAAATTGCAGGGGCTCAAACTTGAAAGTTGTAGGTACCTAAATTTGAAATGTTCAAGGATTTTCGAAATCCAATGGCAGCATATCATCAACAAAAGAAAACTTTGTTTAAGATCAAGGAGCTAACTACTCACCGAAGAGTTAGCCGTTGTTATCCTTCTCAGCCCGTGTAACAGATTAAGAACTCTATTTGTGGAGAGAGAGCAATATGAAGACCTTTTAGACCTGTCAAACATTGGAGTTAAGTATGTACCAGATCCCTTGACTTTTGGACAAACAGGGAGCGAAAAATACCACTTTCCTAATTCAATGCAAGTCGATTTTGTAATGTGATTTAATTTTGAAATATTTATTACGTAGGTATTCAAGTTTTTCGTTAGCTAGTACTCTGGTATGCTACTCTAATTCAAGTTTCTATTTCAATTCAGAGTTTATTAATGTTTAATTTAAGAGTTTAATCAAGTCTTGAGAAGAAAAGAGAGAGTTAGTAACTAGTTTGTATGTCCAGAGAGGAAAATGTTTCATATCCAAAAAAATTGTTCCTAGGTATTCTGTATTTCAAACTAAAGTGATATAGATCTTATTGACATTTTCATGTCTTTGCTTTGGCACATGAACTGAAAAATCGTTACGAAAACTAAGCAAATCTTGCTCACGCGACCAATAAAACTTTGATGCTTGGGTACAACTTTACTTCACTACCTTGTTGTGTAGTGGTTGACATGAAAATGTCCCAATGTGTTGCAGACTCGTATGCCAGCATTTAAAATTGAGTTTATGATTTCGAATCGAGTGTCATTTAATCAATATCAGTGATTTATAATGTAGGTAGGTTCACTATACATTGTTTTGTTTGCTTAGAATTCAAAAATGACAAAATTACGCAATTGCGCAACCATGATCAACTTTATTGACATTTTCATGTCTTGCTTTGGCACATGAACTGAAAAATCGTCACGAAAACTAAGCAAATCTTGCTCACGCGACCATAAATAAAATAGACTCACTGTGTTGCGTAGGGAACAATCAACAACCTTACATTTTGCTTTGGCACATGAACTGAAAAATCGTCACGAAAACTTTGATGCTTTTGACATTTTCATGTCTTTGCCCTGGCACATAGCACAAAAAACTGTCACGAAATTGCGTAACGAAATTGTGTTACAGTGCCTTTATAATGATTTCCGCTTACAACGACCCCGTTGTTAGGTTTGTCCTTTTCTACACTTTTTAACCCACAAAAATCGTTCACCACTCGTTGGAAAGCTCTCGATTTAACGAACATTTTCATGTTCTCCATAACATATTGACTATACGAATAGCGGAGCTATGGGCATAACTGTTCTCATATTTTGTTTACAAACTAATGATCGTGAGTGTAGAAGATAATTAATCCAGAATCGTCTATTTTATTGAAATTAGGTACCTACCTCTTAATATTAATAATTGTGTCAATTTGTAACATAATATATCTACACTCTTTCGTAGTACCTACCTCTTTACATTAGAGTAGACAACAGCAACGCATTGTGAGGTTTGAAAAATACAACAAATAGCTATAGATAGTTATTATGTTAATGATTCGTTTCACATTCTGACAACAATGGAGGGTGGGTTATAAAATCCTATAGTGAGGTAAAAAGCAATAGGTAAAGACATGAAAATGTCCCAATGCGTTGCAGACTCGTATGCAAGCGTTTTTTTTCTTCAGTTTTTAAGTAATTCTTGCAAATCTAAATGTCGATGAAACGAAGAGTTATCATTTAGAAGAGACACAGCGGTGTTTCTGATGCTTTTCACGTACAACCAATTGTTCCTAGGGAAAACTAACTTCCTCATTTTCCACCCCACACAAATCGTTCACCACTCATTGGAAAGCTCTCAATTTATTAAACATGGTACATGGTCCCTAATATGAATGTACCTGTACGGAAAGCTGAATTATGCGCATGTTTAGTAACATAAGATCGTGAGTAACAAATGAGATGTCAACATGATCGTGAGAGGAAAATAGGTATCGTCATCCAACAGATCCCTTTGAAGCGTTACGGAGGCAGGGTCAACAGAGAATGCTGAAGGCGCCTGAGTGGTCACTGATCAGCTGAGTGAGCTCCAAGGCCATTTTCTCTCCTGTTGAACGCAGGAAGCTGAAATTTGAGAGGCAGGGTCAATGGAGAATGCTGAAGGCGCCTGAGTGGTCACTGATCAGCTGAGTGAGCTGATAATTGCCATCATAAGACATATCCATGTACAAATGTATCTGCATGCAGTGTAGATACTCTTTTATTTTCTTTCGATTGTTGGATTCTACGTACCTTGAAACGTAAAACATCAAATTTTGAGGGCGCAGTTAAATTTTGCTTCCGCGTCTACCGAGGTAGTAGGCAAGTCTATTTGTAGTTATTCTTTGATTTCGGTTAAATATTCAGGAATTGAGCGAATTGGGTTGCAGATGGCCCCCATTAAAATAACCATACTCGGCTGATTACCAGTTCAACAGTCTCCATTGAATGTCGATGAAATTTTTCGGGATAATGCGGATTGGAGTGTAAATGCAAATCATTGCCCGGACTGATAGGTACTTACAGGCTGATGTTTTAAGACAAGCTACTATATTTCTGATGCATGTCCGAAATGTACTTACTTTTTAGGACGTCCCACAGTAAGACTTGGGCGTCCTTATGCGATCGATCTGGGGTGAAGTTGGACAACACTCAACAGAAAAAAAAAATAACCACACAGTAATCCGTTTTACACCATTCTGAATCCAAATCCGCGAAAAAAACCATAGGTGTATGTCTGTGTGTGTGTGTGTGTGTGTGTGTGTGTGTATGTGTGTGTGTGTGTGTGTGTGTGTGTGTGTGTGACAAAATCTTGTGTCGTCTGCACAGGCTTTAGTACTCAACCGATTTTCCTGGTTCTTTTTTTGTTCGACGCGGAAAACTATCTAGTTGTGCACTACGTCGCCGGAATTTCGAATTTTGCCTTCTAGGGGGGAAAGGGGGGGTTGATGTTCAAAAAACGTGCGTTTTTGGGCATAATCTTGTGTCGTCTGGGCCAGGCCTCAGTTCTCAACCGATTTTTGTGGTTCTTTCTTTAATCGACGCGGAAAACTATCTAGTTGTGCACAACGGCGCCGAAATTTTGAATTTTGCTTTTTAAGGGGGGAAAAGGGGGGGTAATGCTTAAAAAACGTGCTTTTGCGGGCATAATCCTGTAAACTCTGCCCAGGCCTCAATTTCCAACCGATTTGCGTGTTTCTTTTTTTGTTTGACTCAAATAACTTCCGAGTTGTACACGATTTTACCAGAGTACCAAAATTCGCAAGGGGAGAGAGTGAGTGGGGGGATAATATTCACAAAATATCCGATTTTTCAATATTTCGGTTCCTTTACTGCTTACTAATTGTACCCACGCTTTGAAATTGAGGAAAAATTCTCATTATACCTCCGGATTTTCATGAATTATTCTCTGTACCACCATGGAACTAATAGTGGTGCCACCATGGTGCCAGGACATGGTGCCATGATGCCATAAACCGCTTATTTCGTGTTTTTTTTTTTTTTTTTTTTTGTATTTCACCTTGAATACGGATGTGAACTTCGACGGACTGCCTACCAAAACTAACAGATGAAAGTTCAATGTTACGACGTATTTCCGCTTTGGTGCCAGACTGGCACCATTGGTGGTGGTAGGGGGGGGGGGGTGAACTCGAATTCGCATGTTGGGTATCGTAGATCATGGATTTCAAAATGCTCTTCAGATTCGAGGCTCGCATGCCGCTAGAAATGTTAAGGTGGATAATGGTGGTGGGGGGGGGGTCAGTATTTCTTCCCTAAAGTAATAAATAAATTACATCGAGTGAAACAGTTTTATCACTCAACAACTGGTTAAACTGATCTAATGCTTATCCAATGGGACGTCCCCTGGAATGCATGCATTACTAAACAATATGTTTATCTCCTGTCTTTTATATGCCCAGGCGGCTCCCCAGTCCTAGATTCACGAAGGGCCTGTTCGGACTGAGACAACTCCCCCGGTCCTGATTTGCTTTGCATGTTTGCACTTTTCTTCCAAATTTCACCAAATTTTGAGATGTTTGTTAAAATAGATAGTATTCAACCGTTGTAAAAATATCCAGAATTGTTTTGTATTCAACCGGTTTTCTAAACAATTTTGTTCCAAAAATTAGGTGAAAATAAAAGTTCCTCAACTTCAACACAAACTTCGATTTGACGTAATAATATTAATTTGATATAAGGAAATTTGACACAAAAAATAGATAAATCGAAAGAATTTCGAAACTTGTAGGAAAAGGCAAGCGGGTTATTCAACCATCTGGAAGGAGAAGTGTAAACCCTAACCCCCCCCCCCCCCTCCACGCTCAGTTATGTCGAATATTCAATGTAAACAAAGTCCGAAGTCTTCCAACAACTACTCATAGTTCGAAAGACCATGAATGATGGGAGGAAATTGAATGGAGGGACGTCATAACAAAAGAAGAAGCACACTGCGGACCCCCGGCGTTAAACGGTTAAAACCTGAATTTTGAGAAATTATGATCACATTTATTTATATTTTCTATTATAATGCTTAAAGTATTAAATAAGACAATTCGCTCCTGTGATTTCAAACGAAAGTGATATACTTATTTTCTATTATTATAATAGAAAATTATAAGCATTATAAAATAAAAGCATTATAATAATAAAAAATATTAAAGCATTATAATAATGCATTATAATAATAATAAAAATAATAGCATTATAATAATGCTCAAGTATTAAATAAGACAATTTGTTTCTTTGTAGGTACAAAGCATCCTTTCCTAAAAGTTCCTAGAGCTTGCAAACCCAGATTGGTAAGAGTTTCCTAAAACAAGAAGACTGTCGACTATAAAAGTAATTTTTGCATTCAAACCAATTATATTCTAATCAATAAACATTACTCGAAGTTTAGTGTGCGATTCTTATATTTATTTCACCTTTGATAATGAAAAATAGCAATTTTTTATGTTTCCGTGCAAGTGTATGATAGTGGTTCCGAAGTGTGAATGACACTGGTGCCTCCCAATTTTTGCCATGTATGACACTGGGGAAAAAAAGAGATCTTGAAAATAATTTATTTAAGCTGAAAGAAACCGAATATTTCACTTCTCAGAAGAAGAACAGTCTCAGAACAGTTCTCTCTTCAAGAACAGTCGTTCTAGCTGTTTCGACCCCTCAACTATTTGTAGGATGTAATTTGGCATAAACATTGAGCAAAAACTGGAAATTTTCCCTTAATGTGTATGATACTGGTGCTATCACCCTACTGCATGGGTGTGGGAAATTGAAAAACTAAAAGATTGCCCCTGGAATCATCAAAATCGAACAATAATTGCCAGAGAAAGATGGGAAAACCCAGACTGAATAAACAGTTTTCCCATGTTGTTTATTATTTCAATATTGAACCTTTGCAATCGACCAAGAAAAAAAATTTCCAATCTACCCTCAAAAGTTGGTGGGTTTACATTTCAAAGTACGTAAAATCCAAAAATCTAATAAAACATTGACCATTCGTGAGCCGTCCGAAGTGTTCTTTGGTAATATTATTGTTCAATTTTGGTGATCCCTGCGGCAAACTTAGTTTTTCAATTCCCTACATCCATGCAATAATGAATTTTGAAAATCCTTGAACATTTAAAATTTAGGTATGAGGCCCCTGCAAATTTAGGGAAATACTGACCCGGAATGAGGTACGAACGGCGACCGACTGAGACCCATTTTAGGCCTTTCGAATCTCCCGCCCTCGCAGTACTCCTCGCTGACGACAGACACCGCTGCCGTCGCTCGGCCTCCCTTGCGTTTATTGATATTCCCCGTCTCCCCTTCATCGGAACCTTCTGCAAAACCTACAATCTTGCGTAACCAGAGGTTATTTCCATCTCGATTCCTCGTTCTATCAACCAACCTCGATGCTCACAACATTTTCGCTTCGTTCCGTTGGCAGCTCTGTCGACGATAAGTGATAACGATAACCCGTGATCGGCTGATCTCAGCTGAGTGTATTTCTGTCCGGTTTTATGGCCGGTTATGTTTACAAATTCGCCGGTTTCTGGATTTCCTCGATCTCAAGTGAGTGAATTACTATGATTTTGAAGTTAAAATGAAATACTTTTTGTTAATTTCCATCACGATCGCAAGTATATTCACCGAGGGAGTGTGGCCGACCTACCGTTGTACATTACTCACTGCAATGGGCATTCCATAGGAGATTTGTTATGTTGTTCTAAATACGGCTTAAGCTCTTTTTGCGGCTGTATGAAGCAGACCTTATACTGAACTACGTTGGGTACCTATTCTTGGTTTGACCGTAGGTTGTGTTGCTTTCTGGATTTCAAGAGATAGTTCGGCTAGTGCCCTCAACCGAGGCTAATTATTATAGTAACTATTATAGTACTTATAAGTTGTTCTGGTTTCCTAGTCTGCTTCATTCCTAACGTACAGCTTCCTGCTTATGAGTAGTTATCACGGATGTAAAGACACTAGAAGAATAGGTAAACCTTTAGCCAGAATACTTGAAATTTCATCGGAATAGCATCGTCCTTACCTTGTGATGAATGTTGATGGGTATCTAACCTGGGATCTACCTATCAATGTTTTGCTTTACCAAGATAGCTTTGTTTTCTCTTTTCAGGGTTGAGAAAAAAGTTTTCCAAAATCGAAATTTCCACTCGCGTTTAGGCCACCTACGTTTTAGACCTTTCTGAACAATTTTGGTTCCGTGTCTGTCTGTCTGTCTGACATGAAACCCTTGCCACGGCCATAACTTCTACAATTCTCATCCGATTTCGATGAAATTTGCAGGAATTATGCGAGTTGGCGTGTAAATGGTCCCCTATGAGCAATGAGGGTAGCGCAAGGTACTTAGAGATTTATATTTTGAGATTAACTACTATGCATCGGATCATCTATACAATTGAGTTGTGGATACGAGGAAGCTCCTGATTTAAATTGTTAAATCAGGAAACTCAATTCTCTTTTCAGGTTCACCTCTTTTCTACTGATTTGCGTCCTTAGCAACCAGTAATCAAATTTCTTATTGAAGGCACCCACAACTTTTCATTTCCTCGAATCGAGTGTAAAGCGTTTATTTCTTCCGAATAAACTCATTGTGAAGTAGGGATGTTGTAGGTAGGTAGTACCTGTGCTTGGTACCTAAGCACTGACAATGGCAAAGCCGTGTTTTTTTGCAGACGAGTAATCTATTTAGAAATAATAAACCTTTGTTTAATAATTTGCAGTGTTTTTTGTAAATTATATAAAGTCAAAAACGCTACAAATTATTTCACATTGGTTTATTGTTTTTCTATATACCTAGATCACTCGTCTGCAAAGCCACCAACCATAAAACATGAAGAAAAACATCGATCGCATTTCGGTCACCTAAAATTTGAACGGAGATTAGGCCTCTTTTGCGATTCGCACTCGTGTTTCTGATTTATCTCAAGGCCAACCCTTAAATTCTCGTAGGGAGCGAACGGTTTTGTCCTACAGAGCTCCGCGTGGTCTCAAACAATTCTGAAAATTCCATAGAATCTTAAATTGAAGGAAAAACAATACCTTTATATCAAAATTTTTTGAGTTAGGGCGTTTTCAAAATTTCAAAATTGATTTTGGAACCCTTAGTAGTGACCTACATCGACCAAACTCTTCGGGGCACAACTAGACCCCAAATGGAGCCTACATACCAAATTTAATCAAAATCGGTCAATGCTAAGTGAGGAAAGTACCGCGTACGGCGGACTGACGGCCAAATTTTTATTCGATTTTGGTTTATTATTTTCAATAATGAACCTTTGGAATCGACCAAGAAAAACAATTTTTTAACACCCCCTCAAAATTTGATGGTTTACGTTTCACTTTGCGGCACTTTTGCCACTTAGCATTGACCGATTTTGATGAAATTTGGTATGTAGGCTCCATTTGGGGTCTAGTTGTGCCCCGGAGAGTTTGGTTGATGTAGGTCAGTTCCAAGGGTTCCAAAATGAATTTTGAAATTTTGAAAACGCCCTAACTCAAAAAATCTTGATATAAAGGTATTGTTTTTCCTTCAATTTAAGAGTCTATGGAATTATTAGAATTTTTTGAGACCACGCGGAGCTCTGTAGGACAAACCGTTCGCTCGCTACTAGAATTTAAGGGTTTTACGTACGATAAATCAGAAACACGAGTGTGAATCGCAAAAGAGGCCTAATCTCCGTTCAAATTTTAGCTGACCGAAATACGATCGTTGTTTTTCTTCAAGTTGGATGGTTGGTGGCTTTGCAGACGAGTGATCTATATAGAAAAACAATAAACCATTGTGTAATAATTTGCAGCGTTTTTGGATTCTACGTACTTACCTTGAAACGTAAAACATCAAATTTTGAGGGGGGGTTAAAAAAAATTTTTTCTTGGTCGATTCCAAAGGTCCATTATTGAAAATAATAAACCAAAACGATATGACAACAATTCTGAAAAATTTTTCTTCAATTTCTTTGGAAATTTTCGTCATAATTCTATTCTGAGACTTCCAATATCCCACTAAAAATTCTTCTGTTCATTAAATTTTGAATTGCAATTTTATTTTGCTTACACCTTGGGACAGCTGGGTAGTTACTGAGATGTTTTTGGTGTCACTAGTGACACTGTGGTCCAATTAGGGATTGGATAAACAATACAGCAAACAGTATAGGATAAAGCAAACAGGTTTGCTAATAACAAATTCATATTTTTATTAAACGCCAACATTCTTTCCGAATGAAGACCATTCGATGGATTTTATTGAAAGCCTTGGTAGGTAATCTCCAGTCCGCAACAGACATCACCGAATTCTAGTAACCCTTTGCTCGACTGGGAGTTGCGGCGAGCTCCTGTAATCCAGCTACCTGGAGGTCAGACGTTGAGGATGGTTTGAGAGCGGGACTCACTGTGCGCAGGTGCTTCCACGTTGACCAGGTGTCCGCACTAAGCTGGCCATCAACATGGTGGCACCGGAGGAGTCTGGTGCCTCCAGGTTTGTTAAGGAGGGGCGCACCGGGCCAGGGGGGAGACCCAGCAGCCAAAAGTCCCCGTGGTCTGCAGTAGTGGGATCGCGCCCGTGAGTGGGACTCTGCGTACAGCCCGCACAATACAACTGGACCAATGTCTGATTTTTTTGCTCACCATCGGACCCTTCAACATCATTATAAACCTTTTCTTTTGGTTAAACACCATATTTTTGAGCCATTTTGCTTGAAAAAATTTAAATAACTCCTATTTATTGGTTTATTATTTTCAATAATGAACCTTTGGAATCGACCAAGAAAAAAAATTTTTAACACCCCCTCAAAATTTGTTGGTTTACGTTTCAAGGCACGTAGAATCCAAAAATCGAATAAAAATTTGGGCATCTCAGTTTCTTCCATAATTACAGCGGTTTTGGCAGTATATAATTTATGCATAAATTTAGGGCTTTCCAACGAATGGTGAAGGATTTTTCTACGAACACGAATGACGAAGATAAAGTTTCCAATCATCATTAAATATTTTAATATTTTAAGTATTAATATTTAAATATTCCCAATATCATTAAACATTTTCTTGAGCAATTCTCGCGACGTTTTTGGTCTAGTTTCAATAATAAACCTTTGGACTCGACCAAGAAAAAAAATCTTTATCCCCCTCAAAATTTGTTGGTTTACGTTTCAAGTTACCTACCTACGTAGAATCCCACAATCGAATACAAACGCTGCAAATTATTACACAATGGTTTATTATTTTTTATTTTTCTATATAGATCACTCGTCTGCAAAGCCACCAACCATCCAACATGAAGAAAAACATCGATCGCATTTCGGTCAGCTTTAATTTGAACGGAGATTAGGCCTCTTTTACGATTCACACTCGTGTTTCTGATTTATCGTACGTTCAAACTTCAAATTCTCGTAGGGAGCGAACGGTTTGTCCTACAAAGCTCCGGGTGGTCTCAAAAAATTCTAAAAATTCTATAGAATCTTAAATTGAAGAAAAAACAATACTTTTATATCAAATTTTTTTGTGTAAGAGGGCGTTTTCAAAATTTCAAAATTGATTTTGGAACCCTTAGAAGTGACCTACCTCAACCAAAATCTTCGGGGCACAACTAGACACCAATTGAAGCCTACATACCAAATTTCATCAAAATCGGTCAATGCTAAGTGGCAAAAGTGCCGCGTACGGCGGACGGACGGCCAAATTTTTATTCGATTTTTGGATTCTACGTACCTTGAAACGTAAACCATCAAATTTTGAGGGGGTGTTAAAATTTTTTTTTTCTTGGTCGATTCCAAAGGTTCATTATTGAAAATAATAAACCAAAATTTGGCCGGCCGTCCGCCGTACGCGGCACTTTTCCCACTTAGCATTGACCGATTTTGATGAAATTTGGTATGTAGGCTCCATTTGCGGTCTAGTTGTGCCCCGAAGAGTTTTTGATGTAGGTCACTTCTAAGGTGATGCATTGTGTGATAATTTGCAGCGTTTTTTGCTTTGAAGTCGGTAGACGTGGTAATGTGCGTAATGAAATCCTTGTAACTACCTCAACTTCTACATTTACACCAGTTTATTTCCACACCATATAAATCTTGTTTGATTCGGGGGTCGATTATAATTCTGTACCTCAGAGGTCAACTATCGTATGTCCAAAATTCTCGTTTTCGAGATTTTTGTTTTGTATGTGCATTCTTTCTATTGTATTTTGTATTCTATTGTATTGGTAGGCATAAACAGATTCTACAGATATAATTTGAGCATGATAAAGTCATCAAAATGGGCCATAGGGATCAAAATAGGTGTGCCCACAACTTCTTTTGGCTCTCCTGTAAAATCGCCAAAATGTCACTTACGATAATCGACCTCTGAGGTACAGAATTGAGGCACGGTTTTTCAAAAGGGTAGGAATTTAAAAAAAAAGAATTTCTAGAAATCGAAAAAAACTGTGAATCTCTTTGCATATTGAGTTATGGAAATAATGCTTTTCACAAAATTGTCTGCTCCATAGTTAGATTATATCCATGCATCAACATAAAGGCCACATAACTTCCATCGTGTTATTGATGCTCCTCTAAAAACTCCATCGTTGTGTTGTCGTTCATTATAATATAATGAATATAATATATGTGTGAGTAATATATGAATACAATATAATATAATACAAATCTCCCGCTACCTTGGTGGACTCGGAAGCGAACAATTAATAAATTTAGGTAACATAAATACTTGTTATTTTATCGTCCGCCACCTCTCTGCCCATTCTCCCAAAAAAAGAATTGTTCTTTTAAGTAAGTATAATATACTTACTTAAATATACTTACTTAAATGTGTGAATGCCAAAGACCACAAATTATTTATTTTATTTTATTTATTTTGTCTCCGAGTCCACCAAGGTAGCGGGAGATTTGTTTTCACTTTTCAAGGTTGAAAAAAAGTTCTCCAAAATCGAAATTACCATTCGCGTTTTACGTTTTAGACCTTCTTGAACATTTTATCTACTATCATTATTTTTTGCTTTGATATAAGTATGGTATATTATATTTGCCTGTATAAATATAAATTTTGGAGTATAAATCTTGGCAATTACTCATGAGGGGCGCTACGGGCATGACCTATTGCCTCTTAATAATGTTTCATTTGTATGGTGAAGACGAGCTTTCTTTTTGAATGTTTGTATTGACATAAATAAATAAATCTCATCAAAAATTAAACATGAAAATGCAGCGGTTTCGCAAAACGGTACAAAATGCAGTTTTTGTTCATATTCACTCGAAATCAAGAGATATTCCATACCTTTTGTACATCCAATCTGGAATAATGAGGAATTTCACCGATTTCTGTTTGCATTTTTCCTGAATAGTTAATGGTGTGGGATAGATGAAAATCGGGCTGATTTCGGAAAATAAGTCTCCTGTTATTCTTGGGAGACAGTCAAAATTTTTAATTTCAAAACTAACCGGGAAAACGGATGTGAAGCGGGAACGCTCGCTGATTGGGCTGTTCGGATCGCCGTCTCCTCCCAGTGTTGCCCATTGGGACGACGAAATCTTGTTTTCTAAGAGAAAAGTTATCAAACAAAAACAGAGGAAACCTAATTTTCCCCATCTTGCTGTTTCTATTTTTTTCTTCAGTTTTTCGATTTCGAACTTTACTGTTTCATGAAATTTTGCATCTGGGGACTATGGATTTCTCGATCTCAGCGCTTCAAGCGGCCATAAATGAACTATTCCAGCATGACGTAATTTTCCCGGTTTTTTTAAACATTCTTATTTTCTACACTGTTTTGTTTATTCGTAAATTAGGAAGTTCGGGCTGAAAGTTTGCCTTAGGGGGTTTTTCGAGGTGCTGAATCCGATTTTGGGGTCAAAAATAGGAAATTCCGACATGGTGAAATTCCTCAATTTTTTTGTCCTTTATTTAGATTTTAATTTTAGTGTGGATCTAATTTCAATTTAATTCATGGGAAGAGACCAACCTGGGGTATGTTATTTAAAAAACGCTGCAAATTATTACCCAAGGTTTATTATTTTTCTATATACCTAGATCACTCGTCTGCAAAGATCGCAGCTTTGCCATTGTCACTATTTTTTGCTTCCGAGTCTTCCAAGGTAGCGGAAGCTTTGTTTTCACTTTTCAAGATTGAATAAAATATGTTCTCCAAAATCAAAATTTCCACTCGCGTTTTTTGTTTTTCCTTCCTGAACAATTTTGGTTCCGTGTCTGTCTGTGTGTCTTTCATGAAATCCTTGCCACAGCGATAACTTCTACAATTCTCATCCGATTTCGATGAAATTTTCAGGGATTGTGCGGGTTTTCGTGTAGATGGTCCCCTATGAAAATCATTGCCTCAGACTGATAGTAGCCACTGCGCATGCGCAAACGTATGTTTTCTTGTTACAGCCATAACTTCTACGTTTTTCAACAATATTCAGATGTTGTGCCGGTTGATGTGTAGATGGTCTCCTATGAGGGTAGCGCAAGGTAGTTAGAGATTGATGTTTTGAGATTACCTAATATGCATTGGATCATCTATACAATCAGGTTATGGCTACCAGGGAGCTATGTGCCCCACCCACTTAGCACACGTTCTTTTCCTGATGTTGTTTGGGATGATTCCACAATGTGTAATCCAAGTTTTCGATCTCGAAAGCGTCCAGCGTCATGTTCAAATACTCGAAAAACCTCAAATTATAGCACTTTTCTTAGTTTTTGGCTTATAACATTAAAACGGTCTATCCTACCAAAAAATTCACCATATGTTGAATTAAAGGGGACAAAATTGTGCTTCCATTATAAAGAAAATACATGGAATCGGACCAACTTTGCGGTTTTTGCCCTCTCAGAAAGTGGAGAATTTTTTCAACTTTTCCTAAACCTGAATAACACCCAGTTTCAGAAGGTTGTATCTTCGCATCAACTACCCTTCAAATTGTAGATTATAGAATATCCTTCAAATTGTTTAAATTAAAAGGGAAGTCCTCTAAATCGAATCACTTATCACATCTTGTAACTCATGACGGAGACGAAACAGCTCCGAGAAGAACGGAACTCCATAATTGTCCTCCCACGTCGGTAAAATACGAGAAACAAGAAAAAATAAAAGCCCCAGAAGACTAAAGAACGAGCATTTCCCTAAAGAAACAGCCTGGGAATGTCAGGGAAATTGATGACGAGACGTAAAGGAGCCATCCGAACCGTGAAAAAGGTGATAGTTCAAATCTTCCGTAAACGATGACAAATGTTTGGAGGAGGGGCGAAGCGGGCAATTTATCCTTCACTTTGAATTAACAGCTTGCGAAAAGAGAGACGAGGAAATATTGCTTTCCGAGTGAGATAATCCTGCTTTCTACCTCTTTTTTTCTCTTTTCTTTGGACGGAAAAAACGTCTTGTTGCTAATCCGGTAGGACGAGTATTCCTATCAATTTCGGAAAAAAATATCGTTTAAAGCTAGCTGTACAGTGTCACGGTATCTTTCTATTCTGAAAAGTTTCTTGTTGGTTTAAAATCTAGTTGGACTACTTGATTTATCTTTTGATTTATTATTTTCGATAATCGACCAAGACAATTTTTTTCAACCAACTCAAAATTTGTTGGTTTACGCTTCAAGGTACGTAGAATCCAAAAATCTAATGAAAATTTGGCCGTCCCACACACGTTTTAAATAAAATTAATTACACACTTCTCTCAGAGAGAGAGAGTAGTTGGATTTTTTTTTTTTTTTATTAATTAACAAGACAATTTTTCTGTTCAAAGAACAATACAATTATGACAATATTTAGTTAAATAATTATGATCATATTAACATGGCACTTGTTATAAGGTATGTCCCAGTAGACATCCTTCATCAGTTATATATTTATACTTTTTTTTTTACATAATATTGAAGAGGTTAATGTTCATATTGTTCATTTATGTTATCACAAGCGACGTTATTCTTCTAGCAAGTCCTCTGGTCTTTTTCTTTTTAGCCTCCTTGAGTTCCTGGTTGGTGGAGGATTGCTAACAGTTTCCGCGGCTAGTGGGTTTCCATGGTATGTCATACTCTCATGAAGCGATGTGTAGCTTTTTTTAATTATCTCGTTCACTGTCGCTATGTCAAGATCGCGATGGAGAGTGCTGTTACGGACGTACCAAGGAGCATCCGTGATCATTCTCAAGACTCTATTTTGGGCCACTTGTACTCTTTTGACCTGTGATGACGATGCAGCCCCCCATAATCCACATGAATATTGCCATATTGGTCTCACGAGCATAATATAGATATAACGTTTGGTGTTAAGGCTCAGAGGTGAATAGTGAGATAGTAGATGGATCCTATTCCTGATTTTTCCCACTAAATACTTGATATGAGAATTCCACGTCAGTTTTCTATCGAGATGAAGTCCGAGGTACCGTACCACTTCGGTTTCTGTTATGGGGTCTCCAAGAAGCTCCACTCTTGGTGTGCTGACTTTACGAAGGTAGGTAAATAGGACCTGGTTGGATTTTTGCGGATTCATTCTGATCTTCCATTTTGAACACCAGTTCTCTAGTTCATTCATGTGTAGCTGCAACGTCGTTTGTGCTTCACTGACGGTTTGTGCCTTACAGAGGGCAGCTGAATCATCAGCAAACTGGGCTGTGACCAATTGGTCACTTCTTGGCATGTCGCTGACATATAATAGATACAGAAAACGCTGCCTTGAGGTACACCTGCGCTTATGGGCTTGGAAGCTGATGAATGTTGGCCTATTCTTACAGAAAACGTTCGTGTACTTAACCATGATATCATCAGGCGGTAGTGGGTGTCTGGCAGATGTGGTTTCAGCTTGTACAGTAGACCTTTATGCCAAACTTTATCAAAGGCCTTCTCTGTGTCAAGGTACTCTCCAAGACAGACCTTCTTTCGACCCAGGTCACAGAGTCAACTTCACAGGTCAACTTGTTTCCAGTACTCTGTGACCTGGGTCCACCATCCCTCCAGCCAGACTGGCCATGGCAACGTGTGAAGCGATGCCCAGGGTGGAGTGGAGTTAGGCTAGTGGTTTGTGCTCTTCCTTGCTAGTAGGGATGCAAATAGATTATAATCGATAATATCAAAATATCGATATTTCACCTTCGATTATCGATGTTAAGTCTTCCGATATTTATCGATTATTTTGTGTCGATATTTTTTTTCGATTTAAGTAAATAGTTTTAGTGTGCATTTCTTTAGTACCAAAGTTTTTTCATTATTCTTTCTGAATACCAGAATGGATCTCTGGGCTCAAAGTTGCGTCTAACAACAGCAACTAACATGCTTATTTGTCTAACTTTTGTTGAATGCGTCCACGTCTACCATGGCTCAGCCTAAGGCAGTAAATGGGTGTATGGGAAAACAATAACATTCTTGGGTTTTCACTTCTTCCATCCATCCATACATTGTCTCCGTTCTCCGCTACTCCTTGATTTGTACCATTGAATTTGAAACAGAAGTTACCCATATCTCGTATAGCTGTGTACCTTCAGAACGTCTCTTCTCAAAAGCAGGGCAAATCCTCACCCAAGAGAGGAACAGGATGAGAGGGGAAACTCTCTCCAAACTCTTATTTCTCCAGAGCGTCCCTGAATATTATTTTTTCTAATATATGTATGCCTACTGCATTTTCCAAGGCTGATTTGTTTTCAACGACTTAAATTCTACGTTCATGAATAAAAAAAACTGTAGTCTTATCGGTTCATAATTTTTCATCCTACTTTATGATTCTAGAGTAGGAAAATATGTGAAAAGGAAAACGTGAAACCTATGTGATAATCAACTAAATAGGTAGGTAAGTAATGGGTGAACCACGTACCTACTTAGTTAGGTAAGTGATGATTTTCCAAATTTTCTTCTTCATCTCTAAAGATCATCTTATTGGGGTAAAATCTTTAAACTTGATTATTTTTTAACTAGGGAAAGCTGTTCTAAAACATTATTGCTTTTAAAACTTGCATTATTAAATAACAAATAAATTAGTCAATAATAATACGTTAAATGTATTGTAGATAAATAATTGTTTTGACATTTTATGTCTTTACTATGGCACATGAATAAAAATCGTCACGCGCGGAGCGTTACGCGGAAATTTCTGATGATTTTCACGTACAACCAATCGTTCCTAGGGAAAACTAACTTCCTCATTTTCCACCCCACAAAAATCGTTCACCACTCATTGGAAAGCTCTCAATTTATTAAATATGGTACACGGTCCCTAATATGAATGTACCTGTACGGAAAGCTGAATTATGCGCATGTTTAGTAAAATATGATCGTGAGTAACAAATGAGATGTCAACATGATCGTGAGAGGAAAATAGGTATCGTCATAGAACAGATCCCTTTGAAGCGTTACGGAGGCAGGGTCAATGGAGAATGCTGAAGGCGCCTGAGTGGCCACTGATCAGCTGAGCGAGCTCCAAGGCCATTTCCTCTCCTGTTGAACGCAGGAACCTGAAATTTGAGAGGGCGGGTCAATGGAGAATGCTGAAGGCGCCTGAGTGGTCACTGATCAGCTGAGTGAGCTCCAAGGCCATTTTCTCTCCTGTTGAACGCAGGAACCTGAAATTTGAGAGGGCGGGTCAATGGAGAATGCTGAAGGCGCCTGAGTGGTCACTGATCAGCTGAGTGAGCTCCAAGGCAATTTTCTCTCCTGTTGAACGCAGGAACCTGAAATTTGAGAGGCAGGGTCGAAGGAGAATGCTGAAGGCGCCTGAGTGGTCACTGATCAGCTGAGTGAGCTCCAAGGCCATTTCCTCTCCTGTTGAACGCAGGAACCTGAAATTTGAGAGGGCGGGTCAATGGAGAATGCTGAAGGCGCATGAGTGGTCACTGATCAGCTGAGTGAGCTCCAAGGCCATTTTCTCTCCTGTTGAACGCAGGAAGCTGAAATTTTAGAGGGCGGGTCAATGGAGAATGCTGAAGGCGCCTGAGTGGTCACTGATCAGCTGAGTCAGCTCCAAGGCCATTTCCTCTCCTGTTGAACGCAGGAACCTGAAATTTGAGAGGGTGGGTTTAAGTGAATGTTTACGTACATTACATCGCAACCATCAACGAGCACAATCAAATTTCCACAAACAAAAGTACAATACGGGGTTTTATATGAAGGGGAAAGGGGGCGCAAAGACATAAAATGTCTCTCGTGGTTGCGTACTTGTACGAAAGCTGTATCCACCGTTTGTGTTTTTTAATACGTTTCACATCTAAACTGAAGCATTTTTTAATTGAAATTAAAAAAACTTTTTTCTTTCGATATCACTGATATTGATCAAAAAATATGCTAAAACTTTATTATCGATTATCGATATTTTTGGTCCGATATATCGATGGTATCGATGTTGCTTTGCCGATATATTGATGATACCGATTATCGATTTTATGTAGCCGATGTTGCATCCCTACTTGCTAGTTCGGATGGAAGCTCTGCTCTCATTAGTAAGGTTTTTTCTTTTTAACTTATGTTTAATCGTATGGTTTTTGTTTCAGGTACAACATAGACTATCATGAAGGGACTCCTTGCTGTATTCGGAGTGTAAGTAACATTCATTACCTACCTAAAATGTATGGAAAATGAGCCTTACAATCAGGAAGAAGCCAAGAAGGAGGATGAAGTTGAGGGATCGGTCTTGATGGAACACCCTCGCTGTTGGTATCTTCCTACTACTGCATTGATAAATGATTTTAGATTAGAAGATCTAGATCCCATGGCTAAGTCAATAAAGAATAACTAGCTCACTATCGTTGAATTAGTGAATATTTTGTAATGTATCAGAATAGAGCACCCTTGTTAGTATCTGTTTGAGCCCACGAGGATCCCCGCACCTACTTGGTCCTGGGAGGGGTCGATAGAAGCTGTGTTCTTCTTCACCACAACAAAACAATAAATCGTATATAATGATTTGCAGCGTTTCAACGCTCTTAGGCAATAACCTAATGCAATTCACCAAATGAAGCCGATAATTACCATATTTAATCAAAATCGGCCCATGGAACCGGCAAAAGTGCCAAAAATGAAAATTCTTTTATTCCATTTTGGATTCCAAAGGTTCATTATTGAGAATAATAGACCGAAAAGAGAGAAGGATCACGATTGAAGAATGAATCTATCGGATGTTGCTAGTTTCCTATATCGGTAGTTACTCACCAGTACTCTTTCATTGCTGAGAAAATTGATTGAAAAAATCTTGACTACTATCATGATGCTGTAACTGACAAGTATATCATGTTTTTTTATTGATTTTCAAACGGCAAACACGATGGTCAAACCAAATTTGAGCTAAACTTTTTATTTGTAGGTTATTTCACAAAAAATGAATTGTTTTTAGAACTGCGTTGGTAACTTATTTTTATTATATGTATTAAATATATCATATCATATTATATAATCTATATATATTATTATATTGAACAATCACATTTTATGACAATGACATGTCACTTAAATTATTTTCGATGTCATCAGAGTCACTGCTGTCACTCGGAATTGCAGGAGCATCAACCCAAAGTTGTTGATCCTCGCTGTCCAGTTGATCCAAGTCTTCAGTTTTGGGTAGAGGTCTCGAACTCGTTATTATGGGATCTGAGGAGATTAATAGATTGTAAAAAGCTCTGAGGAGAGAGTCTTGATTTGAGCTCCATGGGTCGCGGGTTCGAATCCCAGCCGAGGCTAAGAATTTTTTTGATCCAATCACATACATCTACTCACTTAATTTCTCATCCGAATTTGATGACATTTTCTAGGATTGTCCAGATTAGCGTGTAGATGGTCCCCTATGAGGGTAGTGAAAGGTACTTAGAGATTGGTGTTTTGAGATTAACTACTATGCATCGGATCATCTATATAATCGGGTTGTGGATATGAGGAAGCTATGTGCCACACCCACTTGGCAGACTTTTTTTTCTGCAGTCGGACATTCAAGTTTCTTTCAAGTGCCCTTTGCAACGCATAAAGAGCTGAAGTTGGGATGAAGTTAGTATCTTTACGTATTCATAGTAGACCATTCTAGTGAACATTCTTGTTGATGTTGATTTTCAATTCAAAAAGCGGGTTGTTATAAATTGTGTTTAAAACAGTGTTTAAGTGATACAGTTTTCATGGTCCAGTTGTTTCGAACTGGACCAATAGGAGGAATGGTAATGGACCTCATGTGAAATGAGTATCAAAAACGCTTGCATACGAGTCTGCAACACATTGAAACATTTTCATGCCCCCCTGGTAATATCAAACTGTAAAGTACCTACCTACCTAACAACTTCACTTCTGATGGTCATAATCATCATTGTGGCGACTTGGGACAAATATCGTTGCAACAAATATCGTTGCAACAAATATCGTTGCAACAAATATCGTTGCATCAAATTTCGTGACGATTTTTTTTTTATGTGCCATATGAAAGACATGAAAATGTCAAAAGTCCTGTCTTTGTAGGGCAAATTTTTTCTTTAATAAGAGGATATTTTCTGTCCAAAGAACTAAAACTGGCTCCTGGCTAATTTTACAATACACCTCGTTATATTTGTGCGTGACTGCTCGCGTCGACTAATTGTTCATTTTCATTCCAGCGAACAGCTAAGTGACCAATTAAAGCGTAACGACTTTCGAGTGTTCTGTTTGTCATCAAAAAACTACCTTTTATTCATCAACATAATAATTCTCTAATTACGAGTGTATCGTCATTTACTTGCTTGCTGGGAGCCCTATGAAATTCATATTGATAGGAGTAATTTAACATATTGTTAGGTCACTACATCGAGTATAGTTAGGCTGGTATTGTTGAACTTTTTACCTTTCTAAACTTGTTTTTTAAAAATATTTTGTTTTTTTTTAAACAAAGGAAAAACAAGAAGAAAATCGGGTTTTTTAAAACTGGGTGGATAATAGTACTTATCTATTAGAGTATGGGAAAAGAATCTCGCAGTCGTGCCAAAATTTACGTTAAATATTAACAAAACGCTTCCGAGAGGTGAAAGGTTTTAGAAAAATTAATTCGTCCTGACAGCCCTGGAAGGGGAGGCCTCCCCACTACCCAGGGGAGGTAGGAGAGGTCTCCGTGAACACGCCTGGGAGGCGTGTTGTTACTGTTTAAGGGTTAAAACCTGGTTACTGGAGAGGTAGAAGAGGATCCAAAACTTTTCTCTGTGTTTGAGATAGGTTTGTTGGAAGAAGTTGCTGCTTGAGTGTTCAGGTTCGAAATGAGCGGAGGTCGTCTTTTGACCTGACAGTATAAATACCTACTATGAATCGATTTCCAGGTCTTTTTTTCCCCCCTTTATTTGGTATAGGCATACAGCCATTCAACCAGACAATTTACAAATTGTGTATAAACATGTAAAATTCAAAATAAATTTAGGTTAATTTTTGTAAGGAAATTGTACATTTCGTCGTAAATTATTTCGTCATTTTTACATATCAGTGAGCTAAAATTAAAATGTTGGTCCACTTGAGTAGAAATTACTGAGAAGAACTCCAATCTTGCTGAAACGTAAGTGGGGAGATAAGAAATATGTATTCTAGCGTTTCTTCTTCCTCTGGGCATGACCGGCATCCTCTTGATGGCGCTTTTCCAATCATATACAGGTACTTTCTCGTGAGGCAGTGTCCTGATCTCAGACGAGAAATAGTTTTTACTTACTTTTTGGGTTTCGAACGTCCAATTTTTGAAAACCATGGATATTTCTTTACTTTATGGAACATGTACACGTAATTTCTACCAGAGGGATATGAAATGTGGAAACTCTGCCACTCGTCCATGTGTCTACTCTTGATGACTAGGTATAAATCTGTATATGGAAACATGTTTTCCGGATCGCCTAATGGAAGAAGGGTTGCTTCCTTTGCCATGGCGTCAACGGTTTCGTTACCTGGCACCCCGATATGCGCTCTAACACACTAAAAGTGGACTCGAGTGCCTCTGGTCCTGCACTCTGATACCTTTTGACGAATGTTCCTTTCGAATTTGGTTCTTTCGAATTTCGAACGTTCCTTTCGAATTTGGTTCTTTCGAATTTACGGGTCTCCCAGTAAGGGTTTAAAACTCAGTTTGTTGTGGTTGAAATTCTCAGGGAAGAGGGTGGGGTTGGCACCGGCTAGACGTCTTTGAATGTTTTGATCGTTAACGAACTGGCGGATAATTGTTTATTCGATTTTTGGATTCTACGAACCTTGAAACGTAAACCATCAAATTGTGAGGGGGTTATAAATTTTTTTCATTATTCAAAGACAATAAACCAAAACATTTTCTTTGAGAATTTGCTAACAGCAAATGACCGTTCGTTCCCTGAATGAAGTAAATGTTTTTCGAAGGCTCCGATTTTTCCGATTCACTCGGCCGACTCCCCTAGGTGACTGGGGTGAAAAATATCAGTCCCAACGCTTGCTGCAAAGTTTTCCATTCTCGTTAGGGAGAAAAAATTGCGAATCGTGGAGCCATGTTGGCAACTCTCTCGGGACTCGTTGGTCCAATGTGACTGATAGGTTTCCCGAGTGGAGCCGATGTGAACCGAGAGACGTTCGGAGGGAGTGTTTATTCGGGAGGACGGGAAGCTGACATTCGCTGGATTTATTGACTCTCGTCACTCTTCAAGTCTGATAGTGTGAACAACAACGGCGGCCCTTCATCTGACGTGGAAGGTCTCGCGTGATCCTATTGAATCGGGGAAGTACAAGGTGTTTAAAATTAATGCTTCATATTCATCTTCGAAATCCTTATGAAATTTTATTCATGCCCAATTACAAAATATAATGTGTAGTATTACAAAAATAAGGATGTATTAACACAGAAATGAATAAACAAAATGCTGAAAAAATAGCAGAAAAAAAATCCGAAGCACGCCTAGATAAATTTAAGTCAAAGAGTGAAAGTGGTCAAGAAGCAGAGTTCTGATAGAGGAGAGAATATCAATGAAAGGAGGGGAAGTTGAGAGAATGTTAACCTCACGAGGAATGCGAATAAAAAGACGATGAAGTTGGTAATTAGTATAGAAATAGAGGACGGCAAAGGGGAAAACTGTACGGGGTGCATGGCGGAAAACATGGAATCCAATGTGGGCCTCAGGCGAATCTGTCCTTCCAGAAAGCACTCCATGAAGGAAGGCAACATCCGCTCAGTGGCGACTGAGAGAGAAGGTTGAATCGGCGAGAGAGATCGGCATAATGGTGTGTACGCATGGGTCGGAAAAACTGTTAATAATTAACAATTAAAAAACAGTTAAACAGTTAAAAATTAACAGTTAATTAACAGTTAAAAAATAACAATTATTGTTATTTTTAATCGAAAGTAGACCTTATCCTGAGAATTATGACACCAACCGCGACCTCATAGCGCGAGAAGACCTTTTTCTATGATTTTTCAAAGTTACGAATGCTTATGACGTCACAGTGGGTGGGCTGGGGGGTCCCGCCCAGGCGGGAGGAGCGTGTGACGTCATAAACATTCGAAACTTTGAAAAATCATAGGATAAGATCTACTCATTTAAAAATAGAACGGCTTGTGTCAAAATTTTCAAAATGAGGTCTACTTTCGATCACTAATTTAAAAAAAATATCAGGCGCATCCCCCATTAACCCGATTGTTGGTAATGACAAGCAGGATGTATTTCGTTTATCTATATTTTCTAATAAACTTCTGGTTAAGATTGGTTCTGGATATTATGTTGCTAACTGGTCCCAAATCCTCTTCGTCGTGTGTGAATTGGGTCCACTCTTGAATCTTAAGGTGGTATCAGTCGGTCGCCGTTCGTTCCTCGTTCCGGGTTAATATTTCCCTAAATTTTACTGGCAAAAACTTGAAAAATTGTAGCTAAATTTGAAATTTTCTAGGATTTTAGGAATTCAATAGTAAAAAACAGGAAAAACCATGATTTTATTTGATTTTAGAAAAATTGGAAAAACATAACTGAATAAACGGGTTTTCCCATTGCTCTCTGGCAATTATTGTTCCATTTTGATGATTCTAGCGGCAATCTTTCAGTTTTTCGATTCCCTATGCACTAATAAATTTCTAAAATCCTTGAAAATTCCAAATTTAGCTACAACTTTTTAAGAAATCCGTACTAAGAAATCCGTTTTAAGATTTGAAGAAGCTGTTTTAATTGCTTAAGAATAATTTTGGAGACACCTCAATTACCACCAATAATTTTTTATACACCTCAAGTTATGATTGTTCTCACTTAATACCAAAGTAATCATTTGGAAATGAATAAAAATCGTCCATGAAAAAAAAAGTTACATCTCTGAAATAGAGAAACATTGTCCATGAAAAAAGGAAACAACTCCAAAAATCGGAGAAATTCAACAAAAATACCCCCCCCCACTCCTTCCTCACTAGCAAAAAGAATAATTTCGGTCCATGAACTGTAGGAGCATTAGTAGGGAACAATTTCCCCAATTAGATGTATCCCTATTCTAGGATATGTGCGATATGTTTAGTTGTAAATGAGCTTTTAGTGATAGAGAGTATTCCTTGCTTCAAGGCGAGCTTCTCGACGCCCACTACACAGTAACTTCGTCGAGGTAACCTAATCCTGCGTATTCGATGGACTTTGGTTGTTGGCCGAAGATAGTTAGGCGGGAATATCCGGTTTCAGTTCCACCGTTGGGAGTTTGACAGTCCTAAATTACATTGGACCAAGTTTGACTGGCGTATCGATGAGGCTTCTCAGAAGGAGTACTAGTGCTATCTCGGGTTCTTGAAGTGGAGCAGACTTAGAATGTTTACATTTACGAAACGTCGGAACGATTCTGTTGCGCATGTACAGGGTGTCACCAAGGCAGGGCTCGATTCTACTACTAATTTGCAACAAAAAAAAAAATGTCTAATAGCAATTTTTTAGAGGCTTCGTTTTCGAGTTATTTCACTTTCAAGATGTTTTGTGAGTTTTCGATCTTATCTCAGTAAAACGGCTTTAACTCACCGAATTTTCATGAAAATTTGAGTCTGATCACACCGTTGAAAAGAGCGTAAAATTTCCTATCTACTTGATGGAATTTTTTTTTTTAATTGGGAAAACGGGTAAAAATTGGACCCGGAACGAAAAATTGTTCAAAACTTGGAAATCTCATCTTTTTTCAAACGCGCATAGGTTCTGTAATCAGAAATTTGTGTTTGAAAGCGAAAAAACGTTAATTTTTTCAGTGGAATCATCGCTCCTGCTAAGACGATCTGAGGGATTGGACGATGGGAGGGGGTGGCAGAGTTGGGCAAAATCCTACTCATGAGTATGATTAACATTTGAAATGACAAAAATATGATTTTCTATGGCTAAAAATATGATTAAATTTTTATTCATTCATAAGAGTATGATTAAAATCATAATCAATGTATGAATAAGATTAAATTCTTGATCACAGGAAATGTGTAATTAATTACACGAGATAAATTATTAATCACATGAATCGGTAATTAGTCACAGAAATTTGTTGATTAATCACAGGAAATGTATAATTAGTCACAGGAATCCGTAATTATTCACAGAAATCCGTGAGTAATCATGGAAATCATGATAAATCACAATAACCAGCGTTTAATCGTAGATTAATCATACATTTCCTATGATCAAAATTTTATCTTATGCATACAGTGATAATGATTTTAATCATACTCTTTTGAGTGAATAAAAATTTAATCATATTTTTAGTCATAGAAAAACGTATTTTTTCATTGCAAATCTTAATCATACTCATGAGTAAAGAAAAAAATACGTTTTTCTATGGCTAAAAATATAATTAAATTTGTATTCATATCATTTTAATTTATTCAAATTAAAAAATGTTTTTCCATCAAGGAGATCTTTCCAACAGTGTGAAAAGATTTAAATAGTCAATTCGGTGAGTTATAGCATATTACTAAGATATGGTCGAAAACACACAAAAAATCGTTAAAGTGAAATGACTCGAAAACGAAGCCTCTAAAAAACAATGGGGTATTTCGGTGGGTCGGAAATTCAGGTTTTTGACCTCAAATTTGGATTCAGCACCCTTGAAAACCTATGTACTCCAACTTTTAGCCCAATGATACTATAACATGTGGTAGAAAAATTAATTAAAGAGATCACACGTTTGAAAAAGGCGGGCCGCTATAAATGCACACACACTAGGCAAGGACTACGCCGCGCGCGTGTGTGAGTAGTATTTTGTAGTATCCAAGAGGTCCTCCAAGGGTTTCTGTGCATGGATACTTTTTTCAAAGACAGTTGGCTAGCTACGTCACGATTGGCTAGCTACGTCACACCATTCAAATCTTCAACTTTCCTTAGCTTCTCTGATTTTTTAAAAACATTTTCTCGACGAACAGACCCGATTACCGTTATTCCTGAGCCATACTCTTTTAAAAAAATAAATAAAAAAAATTGACTGAAATACCCCATTGCTAAGAGACATTTTTTTGTTGCAAATAAGCAGTAGAATCGAACCCTGCTCATTGGTGCGCCCCCCGCTGCCCTAACTTCAAAAATAATAAAAAAGATACTCTGATATAAATCAATATAGATGACTCTTTATGTACCAGAAATTTTGTTTTTCATTTTGACATTATAAGCAATTAGGAAAATTTATATTTGTGATGAAAATGGAATTAAGGATGGTCTTTTTGGATCAAATCCACATTCAAAAGGAGATTTTTCGATCTATATATGAAGTTTTTCTAATTATAGTACATAATATTGTTATTGAAATGGAACAATGGCTTTTGGCCATGGCTTTGGCTTATGGCTTTTTGGTTGGTTGGCTTATAGCTGTAATAAAATTTAGGGTGATTTTCAATATTACTTTTTCTTAAAAAGATCTTTTGATTGGAAATCAAATATAATTATAAAAATATAAAAAAGTTAATCATCAATAAATTATGTTTTTACTTTGGCACATGGAATCCTAAACGTAAAGTTTTGGTATTTCTATGGAGGCACTTCCCTTCATCCCTGTCTCCCGCTCCCACCTTCCTCATCCCTTTGGCCGGCGTCGAGTTAGTCCTGGGCGTCCTCCCCATTTGAATGTTTTCATTTAAGTATTATTATTTTTTTATTTATGGCGTGAACATCTAAGACTTTCAGTCTCTATGGAGAGATCAATTTAAAAAAAAAAAAGATGCTGGGCCTTAGCAGGGAGGACGCTGACTTCATCATGATCCGTTGGTGTTTACTGGTCAAAAAGTGTTAAATCGTCAACATTGCTAACGTCTTCACAATCGTGTTGCTCAGAAAACCATCAACATGACCGTGATAATCAAGTTTCTTAGACAATTTATCATTGGGGCCGGTCAATAGAATCAAGCATTTTTATATCAACAAATTCTGTACGTTCTTGATATTCTATGTTAGGAAGCTGCCCTGTTCAGCCAACTTGTTGATGCTATTCGTCATATTCCACACTGCTCCTGCCTGCTCAGGTTGGCGATCCCTGCCCTGTCGGACGCGATCATGTTCCACCTCCCGGTGAACCTCGTCAAGTGCATCAAGAACGAGGGCGGGAAGAACGCTCTGGTCGTCGGCGAGTTCAACGTCTCCGAGGTGGACGGGCAGCAGGTCGACCTCCTCATCACGGACCCTCGTCGCCACGTGTTGGTCAGCCTGAAGAAGATCTCTACCGGCCGCTTCACCTTCGTCATGGAGACGGACGAACTCTTCGAGGTGAGCCACAAATCATCCCTTTAAAATGTAGCCTGATAATCGGTGTAGTAGATTATTCATACAGGGTGACTGATGATACGATGACAAACGCTAGGAGGTGTTTGTGCACCTCAAATGCAACAAAAAAAGTTCTTCTTGGAAGTGTGAGGGAAAAATTGAAGAAGCTGTGGTATTTGTGACTAACTATATCTCCTCAACAAGTCCAACAGCAAATTCAAAAAATCAGTGAAAACTTTAAATTTCCTAGAGGAAACATAACTTTTCAAGATTTGCATTCAATCTAGAATAACACATGAAAAGATTCTAGAATTTAGAAAATTTGTTTTGGAAAAATTCAAATTATCAGCTCATTAATAATAATTTATTATCATTATAATAAATTATTATCCAAATTATCAGCTCATGGATAAAAAGATAGTAACTCCATCAAAGATCCAACGTTTCGACAAAATCTTTCAACATCACTTTTTTTTGGATGGTCAGACCATGCTGTATTGTTTATTTTCACTTTTCTCAAATGAACTCCGAATAAATTTTTAATGAAAAATATCAACAACAAAGATCAGAAAGGAGGTAGCGACGGCGATATGACCCATACAACGGTCAAATCTGGAAGGTGAGCTAGCTTCTCTCATGATGGTGCTAGAGCAACTACTTGGTAGTTGGACGAAATTGGTGCACCATAATATTTGTTTTCTCCTCTATGAATCCAATTCTGTTCACCTTATAGAAGAGATAGGCACCATGTTAATTTGATGATACAGTAACAGTGGTACCATCGTTCTATCTCATTGTACATAAATCGTCCAAGTTACTCGATGAGGTACCTCTAATACGCCACTATGGACTCATCAATGTAAATGTTTGAAGTGAAAACATGATCGAAACTGTTTTCGAAATATTTGCTCAAAATTGAGTTCTTCTCTTAGTTTGGCAAATCTATAATTGCTTCCGAGTCTACGAAGTAGCGGAAGCTTGTTTTCACTTTTCAAAGTTGGGAAAAAAAATTTTCTCCAAAATCAAAATTTCCACTCGCGGTTTACCTTTCAGACCTTCCGGAAAAATTTTGGTTCCGTGTATGTCTGTCTGTATGTGTGTCTCTCATGAAATTGCCACAACCATAACGTCTACATTTCTCATCCGATTTCGATGAAATTTTCCGGGATTGTACGGATTGTACGGGTTGGCGTGTAGATTGTCCCCTATGAAAATCACGGCCTCCAAATTGAAAGTATTTTGTGCCCATGTGCAAACGTCCTTGTCATAGCCCTAACTTCTACATTTTGCAACAATATTCAGAGATTGTGCGGGTTGACGTGTAGATGGTCCTCTACAAGGGTATTGCAAGGTACCTACTTTGAGATTGATGTTTCGAGAGTAACTGGGTCATTTCAAAATTTGGGGTTATTTCTTGTCACGCAGCTTTTGTGAACACTCTATTTGTCATGGAAATTTAGAATTTTTTCAGGGAGATACAGCAGGTTGGTGTCTACAAAGATCACATAGAATGAATTTCACTAATCAATTAACTCAGATAATTAAAAATCATTAATGATCCCAATTCTCTCTCCCTACACCTGTCACAGAGGGTAGGTTGGGAACTTTGAAAATTTTTGGAGAACTCTATATTCATATTTTAATTTAAGTAAAAAACGTTATTGGTCCAGGATACTCTCCTCTTCAGGAATAAATTAGAAACGAACGAAAATTCCATGAATTGGAAGGGTTTCTGCTATGTTTTGATGCTGTCACAAGGTTTTATTCTCTCTCCCTACAATTTTTTTGAAATGCCTGCCCACTCCTGGAAAACGATTATTTGTGTCATGAAAAACAAAAGTGAACACTGCTGCAAGATGGCTTCCGAAGCTACTGAAGTTTGTTGAATTTCCAAGCTCCCAGTTGTGTGGGTTATGTTGTGAAGTGTTGAAGCTTTGAGAGTAGGTAAATACTTTCTCTCTCCCTACAACCACCTCACTCATCAGGGTAAGATGTTCAACTAAGTTTAATTAAACTCAAATTACAATTATGAATGCCATAGTGTTATGTATTTTTTCTAACGTTCAGAATCAATAATGGTTAGGCCAGTAGAGAGTGATAACCTCACAAATCTCTCTCCCTACAACCTCTCTACCTACAACTTCTGGGAAGAGGCTGGTTTGCAGGAAGAGAGATGGAATTGCAGGGAGAGAAGTTTTTTTTCAAAGCCGTTTACATTTTTAAGAGTTACCGGAACTATTTACACCGCTGGGTCATATAATTCTGACTTTTCATTAACCCACATTTTACGAAAGATTAGACTGATTGAAAGACTTGAAGAATCTGATAATTCTGATGTACCTAGATTATAGCTTCGGACTGTGATTGCGATAAGTAAAAGAGACTCCTAAACTAAGATTCTCGTATTTTGAAGGAATAAAAAGGTTTCATGAGTTCAACTCACACTTGGTTTTCTCTCTCCCTTCAGTCGAAATTATGGAAAAAAATTCAAAATTCTATAAATTTGAAACTATTTGATAAAGTGTGCGCCCACTTCAGGATCTGCCTCAGTGGCCAAAACAAAGGACGTTTACGGGAGAAAAAACATAAAAACTTCAACAATAATTTATGGAAAAGTTCGAGGACAAAATAACCCCAAATTTTGAAATGACCCAACTACTACAGTCGGGTTATAGATGCGAGGAGGCTATGTGCCACACCCACTTGGCAGACGTATTTTGTGTAAGTTAAGTGTTATCGGATGGATGAAATTCAGGACAGAGTAGATTTCAGTTGCCAATTGCCTTAAGTCCCCTACAGAGTTCACTCAACTATCATATAATACGAAAAAATGTCATTGAAAAAGAAGACAAGAGGAAAGTTTATTGTGAAATTTCTCCCTTAGAGGGTGTTTGGACCTTCTCGCCCAAAATGGGCATTCAGAACTACTAGGCCAGCTCTCATATCTTCGTTCAAATACTACATTAGTTCTGTTCAATACAACCGTTTCAGTTCTAGACCTGTGTGGTTCATTTAGTTCTCATCCCGAGGTGAACAGAGGGAAAAACAATAGATCACTGGATATGTCCATTGTTTCTATGAATAAACAGAATTTTTTTTCAAGAAAAAACTCCGATCGCTTACAAGGATTTCATGTCAGACGCACAGACACAGAACCAAAATTGTTAAGAAAGGTCTGAAACGTAAAACGCGAGTGTAAATTTCTATTTTGGAGAACTTTTTTTTCAACCTTGAAAAGTGAAAACAAAGCTTCCGCTAACTTGGTAGACTCGGAAGCAAAAGTTAACATCTTCGTCTACTCCCCCCTCCCCCCGTCTGCCTCTAGTTCTTACGATCTCGAGTCGTCCCGCGACATGGCGAAACTTTCTAGTATTTTTTTCATACTAGAAAAAGATATTTTATCTGATAGTACGAGTAGATAGGAGTGATAGATAACATAAAAAAGAGACAACTAGTAGAAATAGTGAGTAGTTATTTATACCATATTCTCCACCATTTTTAAAAACAAGTGGTGCCAACTGGTGGATAAAAATTGATGAAATTGATATGCATGGAAAGCTCGCCTGGCGAGCTGAGTTAATTACAGCAATCAACGATCTTTCAGAACAAAATGGACAATGATTTTGCCAATACTTGACAGCACAATAAATTAAGAAACTGGAGGAGTTTCATTACAGATGTCACTCAAGGCAAGACATTCTGCCAAATTGTGAACGGACATAGTAGTGAAGATTCAAGTAGGGGCCTTCTTGTCCCTTGTAGGGGACGTGAGGGTTAATCATTACCCAGCATGGGCAGCTTTGATGGATTTAGAGGTGAGGTTGAGTCAAGAATCTGTGAGCAGGTTTCACAGGTAATCGCCTGAAATACAAGGAATGGCCTGTGATCGACGCATGGGGTGAGTTCCCGAACAACACAATCCCGAAAGGATGAATCGGGCTCGATAATTTTATCGATGTTTGCTTAGCTGCGATAGGTGATTGCGGTGGACAAACTCCATCACCCACTCTCCTCTGTTTCACTGTTATCCTCGATCAAAATCGGTGCATTATCGTCCGTTCATTTCCGCCATCAACGAATTGATAAAACGAAAACAAATACCTGTCTTTCTTGGTAATTGGAAACGTATTTTTTTATTTAGAGAGAGAAAAACATTTATTGGACTTTTCAGGAGTAAGTAAAAGAAATTGGACAAGGACTCCAGTTGTTGTCGATTTGCCAAAAGTTTAAATTGAGTTTTCAAAAGTTCAAATTGATTTATGTCAATTTTTCCGTGTTGTGTGTGTGTGTATGTGAGGCGTCAATATTTTTTTATTGGTTTAATTTGATAGTTTGATTGTTGGTTTAATTGTTGGTTCAATTGGTTTAATTATATCACTACCCATCTACTCCCACCCCTCCGATTTTTCGACTCTCATGAACGAGCTCCAATTCCTACCTACCTACGTAGATCTGGATTTCAACTTCTGCTGTTGAAGTTTTAGTAAGTTTTCAACTCACTAGAGCCGGTTCCTTTCTCTTAACCGTACAGGATTCATTCATAATTTAGTTTGCCATGTGCAAAAATTCAGTAGAACCAATCTGGTCTGCAAATAAGGTATGTTGCGAGTAGTCAGGTACTCTTCAACTGAAGTTTGATTCTTAATCAAGTTTGATTCATTGGGTGAAAGTGGTTTCCAGTTGAGCATCAAGGTGTTTGAACAGGTTATCGTGAAAGGTACCTGCCCCTAATTATCACTTCAATGGGCAAAATATAATTCAATTTTGTGTGCCATGTGCCTGATGCAGGATGAGGACTTATGATCAGCAAATAAGTCATTTGATTTTTTTAAAACACATTTTACATATTTTAATAACAAATAGCTACATCAAGGAACAAAAAGCCGCCATTCCAAAAGCGAGCTGGCAGTCAGCAGCAAGATGACAATTGCACAGCAGTAGAACTTGAAGTCACCTTGGTGACGCCGAACATTTCTCTCCCTCGGATGGAGGTACTGAAGCAGATGATGGAGCAGGCTCTTCCAAACTAGCTGGCAGTGCCGCCCCACAGTCTCTTCCTCGCGATCTTCCTGTCGGTTTTCATTACTACCTAGAGATCTCAGAGGCCTTCGTGAGCCTCGAAGCCTCAAGGAAGCTGCTCGAATCGTAGCAACCTGAAGTTTTCTGCGGACGAATTCTGCGACCACTAATCGGGGCCCATTTCTTCGTCAATCCATCCACCAGCATCCTGCAAAATGAGTGGAATTCCTGGTGAAGGACCCCTTCGCTAGATACTACCAGAGGCGAAAACGAGCCATGGAGGTCTTCAGCAGCTAAGTCGTATTTACGCTGCTTGCCTTTGCTGTCTCCCTTGCTAAAGTCTCCCAGTCTCGGTCACTTTGATTAGTGTTCTGTTTTCTTCAGGTATAATTTTACGTTTGCTAAGCAAATGTAAGATTGTATTCACAGCCCAGTATTAGCGTCGCAGAAATACCGGAAATTTCAGCTAAACCCATATGAATCTCGCTTGATAAAACCTTCCTCCACCATAGTTTTTCTCGACATGGAGAAAAAAATACAGTAGATTCAGTCCTAATAGTACCTAACTATTCCGAATGTAGTGATAAGTCGGATGTAGCGATGGGATTTGCAGCAGAAATTTGGTCACCAATCACACCCTCTGGGTATAGTGATGCCCGCTTATAACGATGTTAATATAACCTTTGAGCATCGCTTTATAGCATTTTCACCTCAAATTAGTGAAGATTTTCCACCATTGGTGACCATTTCAAGATTGAGATTTCCCATTTCAAATTGAAGGATGTCGAAAATGGTTTGTTTCACACGGTAGCCCGCTTAGAAGGTGGAAAAACCCTGGTGTTTCTGGAAATACCTGCTCCGTGCAACATGACGAAGATTTGTCATTTCATGTATCCCTTCCAAACTGGCATTCTTTTAACGGTGCCTGTTCAGAAGTTAATTTGTTGTTACTGCTTTCCCAGAATTAAATCATGTATTTCTGCCATCCTCCAATTTGACGTAAAACCTCCAATTTTAAATCGAAAACCTCAGAATTGATGAGTAAAACTTCCAAATTTATTTATAAAAACCTCCAAATTGATGAGTAAAACCTCCAAATTGATGAGTAAAACCTTCAAATTGATGAATAAAACCTCCAATTTGAAATTGAAAACCTCAGAATTGATGAGTAAAACTTCCAAATTTATTTATAAAAACCTCCAAATTGATGAGTAAAACCTCCAAATTGATTAGTAAAACCTTCAAATTGATGAGTAAAACCTTCAAATTGATGAGTAAAACCTTCAAATTGATGAGTAAAACCTTCAAATTGATGAGTAAAACCTCCAAATTGATTAGTAAAACCTTCAAATTGATCACTAAAACCTCCGAATTGAGTAAAACCTTCAAATTTATCAATAAAACCATAAAATTGATGAGTAAAATTTCCAAATTGATGAGTAAAATCTTCAAATTGATAAGTAAAACCTCCAAATTGATGTATACAACCAAAAAATTGATGAGTAAACCCTCCAAATTGACGAGTAAAACCTTCAAATTGATGAGTAAAACCTCCAAATTGATGAGTAAAACATCCAAATTGATGAGTAAAACCTCCAAATTGATGTGTAAAACCTCCAAATTGATGTGTAAAACCTCCAATTGGGTGTGTAAAATCTCAAATTCTATGAGAAAATTCTAAAAACGGAATCTACTTAATTCTTAAGTGTTTAATTGTCCCTTAAAATCAACTTAAAAAATTATCTTAGAAACCTCCTCATAGGATTTTGTTTTTTCAGCAACATTGAGTGAGAAATCTTTGATTCCAGATGTGTTTCACCTCTAAGGGCTCCGTTTACAACCGCGATGCCGCCCACTCCGTGGAGTTGAGCCTCAAACGCGGCGTCGAAGCCCGCAAAGACGACGAGCTCGCCATCGCTGAGAAGCTCAAACCCCTCGAGACGGATATCGTCTACGCTGAAAAGCTCGCGGAGTCCATCGTCGAAGAGTTCGTGACGATGAAGGCTCGAGAACGTGCGCTGACCGACACAAACGAGTCGACCCTCGACCGAGTCCTCTACCTGGGCATTTTCAACGTGCTCTGGCTCATCGTGGCTGTTGCCTCCCAGCTCAAGTACCTTCATAATTACTTCAAGTCCAAAAAACTAGTCGAATAACTTTCTTCCTCGCCTCTCTTCGTTAACTACGATTAGTGTTCACTAATGGCTCCAATTTTTGGATTTTTCTTGCCCTGTACTCTTATTTCAATGACAGTTTTGTGATGTTTTTAAATACATGATGAAGAGTGTAAGAAATACACGATAATATTCCGTTCCAATGTAAAATCCATCACATAATCACAATATGGAATTTTTCTCCAATTTTTTTCTTGTTTTTATTGTATTGTAATCTACTTGGATTTCAAATTTTAGTAATCATACTAATTTTTAACCCTGAATTCCGTCCAGTTTTTCCATTCTTAATGGGGAAAAAACTGTGGGGTCGTCTCGTTACTACCCATCAGAGCTCAGTGGCAAAGTCAGGACACAATTCGCGTTAAGATTTTGGAAAATCGCTACTGGTAACAACTTGACAAAACCATTCCATAGCTGGTTTTCGATCAAGAGGTAATGAATGCTTGCAAATACCTCTGAATCTATATGACTTTCACTTATCAATATATGGTTACGATGTGCTCAGTAGGACCTAATAAAACAGAACTGATTAACAGCCACAGGACGAGAAAGATGAGTGTTGAAACTTCGTTCCTCAGAATGTAACCTTAGCGCTCATAGTAATCTTTGGTACTACCTGCCCTTCTTCTGCTTCTTCTTCTAATGCCATCTCATCATTGAAGGTTGGCGATCATCTCTGCAAATCTCTTGCGATCTTGCGCCAGGCAAAATATCAGTTGATCGGTTAATTCCCTTCCTGGTGCGAATGTTTGACAAAACTATGACTCTCGCCTTCTTCCGTCTCCGCTACTTCCTCAGATCTTTCCCATCATAATCGTCTGTAATAGGTTTTTTGCCTAGGACACCGCATAATAACAAGTCATGATAAACAGTCACCAACAGCTTACAGGTCAGGGAGTTTTGCTGAAGAATGTTCTGGAGTCTAGCAGTCCTTGGGATCCTCAACATGCATCGGATCCGCTACATTTTGAATGCCACTAGCTGGTTTGAGACATTTGCTTTCAACCTCAAACAGACCAATTACCAAAACTTTAACATTTCACATCTCACCAGCACTTGGACACCCGGCAGCACAAAACATTGCACTTGTTGTTGAATCCTGATTTCGATGCTTTAGTAATCCGAAAGCTCTCTCGCTCCCCAAAAACTGATTCTCCGAAACCCTTTGGGCCCAGTACTTGAACCTGCCTGTCAACCACCAGCCTCATACTATTAATGGTTGGCTTCGATATAACAATCGATTTTGTATTGGCAACGTTGATGGACAGGCCATAGTCCATGGATGAACGTACCATATCATCTGCACACCTTAGGTTCAAGATGCCTAATCCATTGACTTTAATGCCTGCATCTCTCGAAATTCTTCAGATACCTGCTTCTTCAAATGAAGAGCATCGATGAGCCACTTCTGTTGCCACCCCCTTTCTGCTCAGAGAGTGCCATCTATACGTAGTTGAGCCGTCTGGGTCCAATACAGGTTTCTAATCATCCTCGTCTTTTTTTTCGGCAGGCAAGTGAGAAAATCTTTAAAATCCATAGGTAGAGTTGGATCTGGTAAGATACTTGGAAAGGATCCGCGTCTTCAGGTTTTTGGGATTCGAACCCACTAAAAAATCACCTCCTTTTCTCCCACGGTTGGAGCTCAGTCTGGAACCGTTCAACACATTACTTCGGGCTGAGTCCTGAGGGGTTTAATCAGTTCTGGGTGAGGGGGCGGACCAGATGCTTCCTCTTCTCTATTTCTCGTTCTAAGAGTATCTTCCTTGTCAAGATGCTTGTGTACTCTGCCACAGCAGTCCAGCTCCTTTCACCTTCCAGCATCCTGCTGACAACACCCTCTGGTGTTGAACTCTGGGGAGCTAACTCCAGGTGTGCCATCAGCTGGTCTCTTTCAGGCGCCCATTTGGGGCATTTGAAGAAGGTGTGGAGCGCATCATCGTCATCTTTGTTCTGGCAGTGTAGACATGTTGGGGCAGATACCTTCCCAATTTCATGCAGATAGGCATAAAAAAGGCCATGTCCTGTAAAGGGGTGTGTAAGGAAGAAGTTCACTTCTCCGTGTTTCCTTTCCATCCACTTCTGAATGTCCTCAAGTCCTTGACCTCCAGACTAACTTCCTGCAGATCCCAAACAAGCTTTTCATGCCGCTCATTATCAAATGCCTCCTCAAATGAAGCAGACATACACTGAGCACTGCTGGTTGAGATCCTTTTGATCCAAAACCTCCACAACTTCCTACCCGTTTCTTCATTATTGGCAAATCTTGACGGAATTTAGCTCTTAAATTCGGTAAATTATCTTCTTTTGAAGTCCGATTATTTATTTGGTTAGTTGAAAAGAGGGACTATCTTAAGGTAATACCCTCTTTTCAACAAACACTCCTCGCGGATTGTATTGGTTGTAAACTTAATCAATGTGTGATAATTTCGCTTTATTTTCAGCTTTGAAGCTATGTTTATCGTACAATAGTTTTTTTTAATCATTGAAAACGTCCAGGTAGTTATGGAATCTAATCAATTTGAATTGAATTGTGAGAACCTTGTTAACTATAGGAACTTGTGCGTAGGAACTAAATGTGACCAGTCCAACCTATTATATTTTGGTTGAAATAATTGGATAACTATAATATCCGCGCTACTAGGGTGAGATCACCAGTTAGTAATAGACAAGGGTCCAGTAAACTGTTAGTCACAACTATGAGCCCTAATAATAAGCCATTGTAGTGGTCCGTGAGTTTCAAGCAGTCATATTGTATCAACAGAATGTATTTCATGAGCCAAATTAGAAAGTAGTGGTGTAAGGTTACAATCAGCCACCACTAGACGATTTGGTGTTTGATACTGCGAGTAGCAGGTTGGTTAGAAGGCGAGTAATTTTCTACTACATAATTGCTAGAAGTGTTTATCAATGTTTGAATGAGCGTTTCACATTACTCATCTTTTCAGCCTGCCTTTTACTGGGGATCATCAAGTTTTTCGGTGTCCATTTCTGGTGTCAAACCTCTTAATGATTGAGTGATTGCAGATAGAATCAAATAATATGAAAGATCCTGAAGCAGCCAAGTGTTGGGAGAGATGTTGTTGCATGTGAGAGGAATAGTTAGAAACCAATGAATACATCACAAGGGTTAGGAAATTGATTTAACCTGAAATGACGTCTTAACCCACCAACGCTACGGTGGACCTCGAGGACATGAATGCTACGGTCGGGTTGGAGTCAACCCAGCATACGTTTTTAGAGGGGGAAAATGTTCAATTGCAATATAAACCGCTTTATTTGCTCAAACAATGCGTAAACTATTCCTGAAGGTACTATAAACAATTCAAATAATTTTATTATAGTAAAATCTTTGCAAAATTGCTGTAGTCCCAAAAATAACCCAACAATTTTAATATTTCAATCTTCCCCTCCTCATTTCCTGATGAATTTGGCAGTTGAGAATTCTTGGACTAGGTACTTATAACTAGTTGGAGGAAAGTGGTAAAAACCTGGTATAAACAGATGTTTCCAGTGACTGATGTGCAGTGATGGTGAAGGGAAGGGTGGGGAGGGTTGTAAAAGAAAATGTTTCTACAATGTTTGGAATCACATTTTGATGTCAATAATATGATAAACAGTTTCCTATTTTCCATTGACGAAGGAAGAGAAAAAGTGTAACTTTTTCGCTACTTTCGGGTTGAGGCCAACCCAGCCTCTGACTTGGAGGTGTGTAAGACAAGGTCATTTGGCGGATTCGAATCCCAAACGGTCACTCATTACAGAGACCAGGTCTTTTGAATCCATTCACCCGTTCATTATGTTCACGTACCTACTCAGTGGAATGAACCACTCTCGAAAATTATGTTGACCTGCCTATGTATTATTAATACTAGGGAAATATGTTGTCCAGAAACAAACAAATAATCTGGATTTGGAAGGAGACAAGGTCGGAACCCAAGACAAACAACCAACCGGTCAGAAGTCACAAAAACGAGAGAGTCGAAAAACCGAACGAGTCGGAATAGGTTACAATGAGTAGGTGATTTGAATGAGTCGAATGAGCTAGAATACAATAACGAATGAAAGATCGATTCGAATCGTATGAATCAGTATTTGAGTGTTTCGGTCTTTCAGTTTTGTCTTTTTAGTCCACTTGGGCGATGAAAGGTTTTGCTTAGAAAACCACTTCTATCTGTTGATACTTCCATATCATTTTCACACATTCATGCATGTGTACAAATACATATTATACATCCATGTTGCGGGTAATTAATTTGTTTTCTTGGCGTTCTGCCGTTGTTCTCGGAATTTTCCCGCAAAACTCGACTGGTGGGTTGATGAACGAATGACCGTGTTCACTATGACAACCCGTTCAGTTCAGACAAGGTCGTTTCAAAGATAAGGTCTTTTCAATACGTTCACTCCTGACCGACGCACCTCTACTCTGACTTGCTGCACCATAACTTCCCTCAGAAATACAGGTGACTTACCAGAACGATGATGCCGCTTCCGCGCACTCCAAGTATAAGCTGTATAGGCTGATTTAAATCTCATAGTTGCTCCAGGGACGAATCCCTCAACAGAACCGATGCTCACCTCTCAGCTCAGAGGCGACTCGAAGAGCTTGGGTTCAACAAAATACCGCGGACACCTTCTGCTTGCCAACACTTCTGGAATGGGCTGGGAAGGGGAAGGGTTCCATTCATATTTATCCCACCTACTAGTCCCTCGTCAGACTCGACACCTATTAAGCAAAAAAGTAGTAGTTTAGGGGCTGGGACTCGGATTGACCGACGGTATTCTTTAGTTGACAGCACTATACTTACTGGTAGGGTATCTGGCCCTCAGAGCCGCCAGAAACAGAGGATTAGGATGCTTCTAACCAGCCCTTGGGTTGAATCTAACCCCCACCGTAGCGTTAGAGGGTTAAGTATATCTGGCACTGGTGACGTTACCCTTCCTAGTTTTTTTTTTTTACCTCCTGTATGACAATATTAGTCATTTGTTATACTCATAACCTTCCACTTCTTTTTTGTGTGTTGTCATCCAATTTCCTTTTCGGATTCTTTGCGATCTCTTCCTGAACTCAAACGACCTTCATCTTTGTTTTCTCGTTTTCGATCGGTGAAATTTTAAATGAAAAAAAAAGTCATTCTTGCTAAACTTGAACCCACAACCTTTCTCACAAGTTACCTTATTCCATTAGGTCTCAGGGGCCACCTAGAAAGGTCGCCTGGGGGGCCCTATGGATCAAGCTACCTCCCTGCAGGGGGTGTGAGTTCAAGTCTCTCCAGGAGCCTTTTTTCCATAAAACTTGAACCCACAACCTTTCTCACAAGTTACCTTATTCCATTAGGTCTCAGGGGCCACCTAGAAAGGTTGCCTGGGGGGGGGGCCCTATGGATCAAGCTACCTCTCTGCAGAGGGTGTGAGTTCAAGTCTCTCCAGGAGCCTTTTTTCCATAAAACTTGAACCCACAACCTTTCTCACAAGTTACCTTATTCCATTAGGTCTCAGGGGCCACCTAGAAAGGTCGCCTGGGGGGCCCTATGGATCAAGCTACCTCCCTGCAGGGGGTGTGAGTTCAAGTCTCTCCAGGAGTCTTTTTTTCATAAAACTTGAACCCACAACCTTTCTCACAAGTTACCTTATTCCATTAGGTCTCAGGGGCCACCTAGAAAGGTTGCCTGGGGGGGGCCCTGTGGATCAAACTACCTCCCTGCAGAGGGTGTGAGTTCAAGTCTCTCCAGGAGCCTTTTTTCCATAAAACTTGAACCCACAACCTTTCTCACAAGTTACCTTATTCCATTAGGTCTCAGGGGCCACCTAGAAAGTACGCCTGGGCCCTATGGATCAGCTACCTCCCTGCAGAGGGTGTGAGTTCAAGTCTCTCCAGGAGCCCTTTTTTCATAAAACTCTTTCCACTTTTCATTATAAAATTTCATATCTCAAATCACCCTTCCGGAGATTATTCTCGGCCCATAATGAAATTCAAAGGCCTCATAGGTACCGAAATGATGATAAAATCATTGTAGCTGCTTTGAAATGTATCCTGAATAGTATTTAAGTTTACTTACCACCATATTTTTACTAACGCCTTGACTTGAAACTAGTCTCCCATTATGATATTTCTTAGAATGAACACTTCATTATGGATCATCGTGCATCATCAAGTTTTCTTAATTTTTAATTATTCGGTAACACTTAGGTTTTAATTATTTAATGTGTGTATTTTTGATCACCTATTAGAGTTTTGTGCAACGCAAAGGTAGAGATTTGTTAAGGTTTGTTTCTTATAGTTGCACGTTCGCGTCACTTTTCGTGTTCACAGTATTTTCCCTCCACCGCGTTCGTCGTTTTCTAGTGAAGTTCGGTAGGTGAAATTTTCATATTGTACCTACCAGTTTATGTGCGAATTCACGAGTAATTGTTTTTATAACTAGAACCTAATAAAGGAGTATTTTCCTACTATTTGCGTGATTTTGTTCAACCACAATCCTTATGGTTCATTTTCAATATTGAATTTATGGAATCGATCAAGAAAAATACCCCGCTCAAAATTTGAAGGTGCGTAGAATCCGAAAATCGCATTTAAAAATCGTCCGTCCGCCCGTACGACGGGGAAAAAATTAAATTTGATTTGATTCAATTTTTTTAATTTAATATTTACTTATTATTATTATTATTATTATTATTTTTTTTTTTTTTTTGATGAAGTTTGGTATATGGGCTCCATTTGAGGTCTTGTTGTGCTGATAAGCTTTTGGTTACCTCGTGTCAGTCACTTCTGGGGGTTCTAATTTTCAAAACACCCTACCTCGAAAACTCTCGATGTACCCACTAGAAGGTATTGTTTTCTCACCAATTTAAAAAAGGATGGAATTTTTTTAATTTAATTATCATAAATAATTAGAATCAGTCATGATGCAGGATTTCGACGGGTATATACGAGTAGCATCTCCAAGTCAAATTAATCTTATTCCAAACCAAGTTGATCTTTTTTAAACTAAGTTAATGTCTTTCCAAACCAAATTAATCCTTTTCCAAGTCAAATTATTCTTTTCCAAACCAAATTAATCCTTTTTGTAATGTCATGCATCTATGTTCAGTAGGTAGTTCTCCAATAAAGTGACGTGTAGGAAAACCCAGAGTGGCATGAGTCATCACCAACACAGACGAGGCGAAGAAAGGGAAAGAACACGTCATTTGATGTCACACCTCTTTTCCACTCTCCCCTCACCATAATAACTTGAGTATAATATACTCATATATACGCTTATATTATAAGCCACACTGAGGGGTCTTCCTACATGCATTCTTACCTCGTCTATCCGACTTATCATTTCTTGTCTTACCTACAGCCCAGTTCCTCCGAGGAAACGGTTTGCCCCATAAAGGCGCCGAACCTCTAGCTCCCCTTAGGGATCTCTCCAGAACAGTAGGCCTCACTAGGTAAATGTTCGGCCTCCCGCCGGTAGGTCTGTGATCAGACGCCGAGGTTAGCGGATAGATTTTATAAGCACTTATCTGGAGGGTCGGCCCGCGAGGCGCCGCGGATGGAGTGCTAAAGCCCTAGGCTTTAGGGATCAATCTCTCCGTTGAGTAGGATTCAGACTCGGAACAATTCAGCGCATTGAGAGGACCATCGACTACACGCAGAACACAACACTTTTCCAAACCAAGTTAATCTCTTAACAAACCAAATTAATCCTTTCCATGTCAAATTATCCTTTTTCCAAACAAGTTAATCCTTTTCCAAATCAAACCGTGTCATTTGCAAATTAGTGATTACAGAACAATAGATAAACCGTTTTGTAATAATTTGCAGCGTTTTACCTGTTGGGTAGGCTGAAACAATTCAGGGGGTCTCTGTCGGTCGCTGTTCCTTCCTCGTTGCGGGCTAGTCTAATCTAGTCTAGACTAGACTAGTCTTGTCTAGTCTGAAGGAGCAATATCACCACCCCCAGTTCCTCCCCAGCCTTCTCATAGCTGGTCAATCATCATCAAAATCAACGAGAGGGGGGGGGGGGGGTGAACTCGAATTCGCATGTTGGGTATCGTAGAAAAGTTTTATCGCTTACCATTCGGTTCAAATTGACGTAATGCTTATCCAATGAGACGTCCCCTGGAATGCATGCATTACTTAACTATAGATTTATTCATTTCCAGATTTTCCTCAAGAATTTTGTATCGTAATAAAGTGATTGAAAAAATTCATGGGATTTCTACATTGTCTCCAGAAAAATATTTCACGAAACTGGTATGAAATCACGCTTTTCATCTTCAAAAGACTTGTTGAATGAGTCGCTAGCTTTGGGAAGCGAGTCGCTCCCGATCATCAGCTCTCTGATAGAAACGGGCCCAGCGAGCGCCACAGCAAAGACCCCTTACAGCTCGTCCTCAATGCCCAGTCGTAGCAGACATCACTGAGACAGGCTATTCACCAGGCAGACGCGGCATTTGATGTGGAAGCGAGCCTTTAGGGATATTGAAGCTTCACGTCGCCCTTGAAGCTTCCACAGTCGACGTTGTTCAGCGAGAATTAATCGACGGAGATAAGTCGAGGAGTCTCATTAGTAACCCTGATCTGCCCTGAGAGGCTCCCGTTGCTGAAGGGAAATGAGCGCCGCTTCCCCGCCATTCTCATTTCCCCAGGTAGGTACGTCCTGATTAACGGACAACGTCCTTATTAGTGCCGTCCCCTTCTACGTCCGACAACGGCCTCTCTACCTGTAATAAATTGTCGTTCCCACTTCTCCACTTATTCCACGTCGTATTGGTTACAATTTATGTCAATGATTTCCCTTCGTGAGTACAAGCATCAGCAGTTTTACTATTTCAATACTGGAAACTCCTAATAGGCATTCAGGCAAACCCCCCCCCCCCCCCCCCGCACAATAATAACCCCCGTAAATGAGGTACTCTGTCTATTTTTTGTTTATTATTTTCAATAATAAACCTTTGGAATCGTCCAAGAAAATTTTTTTTAAACGCCCCCTCAAAATTTGTTAGTTTACGTTTCAAGAATAAGAATCCGAAAATGGACCGATTTTGATAAACTTTTTCTTGAATGATTTTAATTGATTAAATGATCTTAAATGTATTCACTTAAGGTACATTTAGAGGAACTTGTTACGGCAATTACTTATTGCTCAAACGAGAATTGCGGCTTCAAGAAAAAATTTAGGGGTACAAATCCCACATTCCTTCAAGCAAGGAAGGGGCTCTCAATATACCTACTATTATAGAAGCAGAAAAGGGTTGTTCATAACTCTTACGGTTTTATGGCTGCTGACAAGGACCAATAAAACTTGCTAGGAATATCGGAAAGTTCCCGAGTGAACAATTTTTCCGGACCAATTGGTCTTTCGGT
>CM019182.2:33534844-33584456 GCA_009739505.2 Apolygus lucorum
CAAAACATAAAGCTCACTAGAAGCCTTAGAGGCCTACTGGGAATCCCTTGGAAGCCCCTTCTAGTTCTCATCATAGAAACCAAAACATCAGGCGCTACTTAGACTCTATCATTTTAGAAACATTCGTGGAGCTGCTAGGAACCAAAACCAAATCAAGCCTTAGAACCAACACTTCATGTCTACTAGGATGAAGTAGGAACCAAAACATTGGGAGCCTCTTGGAAACAAAATATGGCGGCCAACTAGAAGCTATCAGGAACTAAAACTTCAGGAGACTACTAGCCCTAGGAGGTCACACTGGGGTCCCCAGGGACCCCATCTTTCCATTTTCGGAGCATATCTTTCGGAGAAAAATTGTCCCCGCTGTACGGTTTTTTGTAACTATTTTGTCCACCTGAGGCCCCGACTCAGTATTGCTCTGTGTCTCGTGTGAGAAAGCTGTGAAGTGGAGCTGGAGCGGCTCTGTGGACCCCGCTGTGACCTGAGTGGCTATTTGGGGCTTCATAGGTTTCAAATTTTGAAGTGGAACATCACAGAAAAAAAAGGTTTCCAAATTAGAGGTCTTATGGCTGAACAAGTTGTAGTATGATTTTTTCACGCTCAAAAAGCATTTTATAATTTGGTTCTTGAGAAAATTATTTAACTTTTTGGTATTGGGGTCGTTTTCACCTCACTGTGACCTCTATGTCATAAAAACATACGTATGACCTCCTAGGGCTAGGAACCAAAGTTTAGAAGCCTCCTACTAGGGACTGGTTACTCATTGAACTAAAAGAGCATTAGAGCAATACGTGAACTCGTTATAAATGGGGAACGGTGTTGAAAGTAGTGTTAACTCGTACGACAGTAAGAAAAACCCTTGATCTGATGAGAACAATACAATTCCAAACCATACTGCATCTTTCGTAATGGTTTGAGAGAGATAAGCGAACATCTTTGTCTTTTCATTAATATTCCCTCGTTGCTCTGTTCCACAGGTTTATTTACGATTTGCCTATCGGACGAAGGACCTCCTCGCTGAAAGACGCCCTTGATTTTCGCAAAATCTCCTTGAAAGACGGAAATTCAGACTTGATCAAAATAGCTGAAGAAATCCTACTGCAAAACTCTTTATTCGACAAACAGTTGGAACATTTCGAAGCAGTCCCGTCCAGAAATGAAACCTACAGGGAGAAAACCAAGGAGTTTATGGAATCCAGTGTGTTTCCTTGAAAACCTTCATGAATACTTCATTGACGATGCCTGATATCTTACAATAATAAAGACACAACGTTCCGAGAACTCTGCTATTTTTCCTCACCTAATTAATACAGCATTTTTTTTTTATTTTACTTTCTTTATAAATTTGGTTTCTGAATTTCATAGAACTAATTTAGGCTAATGCCTCTTTACAGAGTGTCTCAGGACGAATGATCAATGTTAAATATCGATCATTCTTCCTGAGACACTCTGTAAAGAGGCATTAGCCTAAATTAATTAGTTCCTGAAATTTTTAGGAACTACAACTAATTTGCAACAACTTACCCTCTTAGCACTCTCTACCCTACCCAAAATGCCACTTTTTTCACTTTGATGTTTTTTTTCATGTTTTCGACCCTGCGGTGTCGTTATCGCCTCATTTCCGTCACAATTCCGGTCTCTTGTCCCTTCCGGAAAAATTATACTAGGGTAATATTTCTACCTCAAACTTCTTAAACTTGAGAAAACCGTGTTTTAGCAGAAAAAATCTCCTAAATGCTTGAAAAATTTAATTATATAGCTTAAAGCAACTTTATATTGCATGAATATCGAATTATGCAATCGACGCATGAGGTTCAACTGGAACGCTATTATTTCTGGAATCAAAGTTTTTAGTTCCCTTCCAATCGAAATTGAACCCAAGTATTAAAGAATCCGATTTTTTTTTTAATACAAAAAACTATGTTGAAGTACCACATTTTAATTTATTTGCAGATCGGGACCATCAATCCGGCTGAAAATTAATAATAGGTACTGACTAGATGCCATAACTCTGTGGTCCCGCCCCATCAATTGGCTCCATCCAATTACTCAGTACGCATTACGGGCATTACGCACCTACGTGAATCCAGCTTAACAAAGCTCTTGCTGCGAATGTTGTTTACAGTTCTTCTAACTCGGGGGTATATCTTCTTTCTTCCACTATCACATCGGTTTTGGCAGTATATGATTTATGCATCGATTTAGGGCTTTCCAACGAATGGTGAACGATTTTTCTACGAACACGAATTTCCATAGCAACAACTTGGTTGTAAGTGGAAATAATTGCCAAAATAGTAGGGGGGTTGCTTTTTTGTTACACAATTTCGTGACATTTCGGCCAGTTAGGTGAGGTTACTGCTAGAACATGTTCCATGCTGGAGGGAAAAGTTGTTGGAAGTTGGTTGTGAAATCGATTCTTGAAGTATTGCTCATTCGTCCTGGACCAACTTGCATGGTTTTGGACGATTGGCTGAAGATCAACCATGGCTTAGTGTGATGTTCAGTATTGTCAAAAAATCCCCGTTTGGCCATATTTTGACCCATCATAGTAGCACAATTTCCCACAATTTACTCTCTAAACTTTTCCGAAACTAAAGTAATGTATTTCATAATAACAAATTAAATTGTAATGATAGCCGTAAATGGGGATTTTCGAATCAAACTATTTCTAAATCACATAGGAGCAATTTATCGTGAAGATATCCACATTCTATAAGAAGTCGACCTCGTTACCGCAACACTTACAACACATTTTGAAATTAGTTGTGTGGAGTTGCGGTAACGGCGTCGAGATGCGGTAACCGAGTTCATCCCTTGGTGAAAATAGAGAGAGAGAGAGAGAAATCTATTATTGGGTACAAAACAAATAAAAAGAAATAAACAAAAGAACAATACCTCATCAATTCCCAATAATTGTACATAACATAAGTGCATGCGCCAATTTATTGCGCGGCAATAGACATAGCCCGTGACGCCGCACAAGAAGTTGCGTTTATCTTATTATTCTAAATGAAAATTAAATACGTTCCATTCTAATTCTGTAGACGAAATATAAAGAAATTGAGCCTACATGTAAACCTTTACAGGTCTGAACTATTTTACATGAAGAAAAGTGTGCGAATTTTAATAATCTATACTTACTCTCTTTTAATTATAGGTTTCCGCTTGTAGATAACCTATTTTTATAAGCCAAGAAAAGATTCCTTTTTTGTAAATGGACCTCGTGAATGACGTAGGAGACTTTAATGTTACGGGTAAAATTCGGTGAAGTACATACATAGTGTAGAGGGGGCTTTTTGTCATTAAGACCGAGTACGGTTTGGGGTTTGTCACATTCCCCATAAGTTTATAACGAGTAGTATAGTTATGAGGATGATGATCATTAATTACACCAGGACATTTATACTAATATAACATTAAATTTTTAATATACAATTGTCTTATTGTGAAAACTTTTGCAAGGTCATACAACTCCTCAGAAGGCAATTTGCGAGGCTTGAACAAGCGTATTTTCAAGACAGACTTTTGCAGTATATTTAGTTTATTTATACTAGTAATAGAGGTCCCCCCCCCCCCACACAATGATACCGTGTTGCAAAGCCGATTGAAACATGGAGGTGTATACGATCTTTGTGACATCAAGATTCATAATTGAACGTAAGTTATAAAATACATACATACATTTCTTGAGTCTTCCATAAAGATAATTAAATTATAAATTTTATATGTTCCTTCTAATTTAGCTTATAATCAATCATAATTCCTAAATATTCTGGTGCGTAACTTGCTCAATCGGGACGCAAGAACATCCAGGAGTCAAAAATGACGTTGAGGAAAATGACGTTGTGGGGTGTTGCTCTGACGCCCTCGATTTATATGTTCCTTCCAATTTAGCTTATAATCAATCATAATTCCTAAATATTCTGGTGCGTAACTTGCTCAATCGGGACGCAAGAACATCCAGGAGTCAAAAATGACGTTGAGGAAAATGACGTTGTGGGGTGTTGCTCTGACGCCCTCGATTTATATGTTCCTTCCAATTTAGCTTATAATCAATCATAATTCCTAAATATTCTGGTGCGTAACTTGCTCAATCGGGACGCAAGAACTCCAGGAGTCAAAATGACGTTGAGGAAAATGACGTTGTGGGGTGTTGCTCTGACGCCCTCGATTTATATGTTCCTTCCAATTTAGCTTATAATCAATCATAATTCCTAAATATTCTGGTGCGTAACTTGCTCAATCGGGACGCAAGAACATCCAGGAGTCAAAAATGACGTTGTGGGGTGTTGCTCTGACGCCCTCGATTTATATGTTCCTTCCAATTTAGCTTATAATCAATCATAATTCCTAAATATTCTGGTGCGTAACTTGCTCAATCGGGACGCAAGAACATCCAGGAGTCAAAATGACTTTGAGGAAAATGACGTTGTGGGGTGTTGCTCTGACGCCCTCGATTTATATGTTCCTTCCAATTTAGCTTATAATCAATCATAATTCCTAAATATTCTGGTGCGTAACTTGCTCAATCGGGACGCAAGAACATCCAGGAGTCAAAAATGACGTTGAGGAAAATGACGTTGTGGGGTGTTGCTCTGACGCCCTCGATTTATATGTTCCTTCCAATTTAGCTTATAATCAATCATAATTCCTAAATATTCTGGTGCGTAACTTGCTCAATCGGGACGCAAGAACATCCAGGAGTCAAAAATGACGTTGAGGAAAATGACGTTGTGGGGTGTTGCTCTGACGCCCTCGATTTATATGTTCCTTCCAATTTAGCTTATAATCAATCATAATTCCTAAATATTCTGGTGCGTAACTTGCTCAATCGGGACGCAAGAACATCCAGGAGTCAAAAATGACGTTGAGGAAAATGACGTTGTGGGGTGTTGCTCTGACGCCCTCGATTTATATGTTCCTTCCAATTTAGCTTATAATCAATCATAATTCCTAAATATTCTGGTGCGTAACTTGCTCAATCGGGACGCAAGAACATCCAGGAGTCAAAAATGACGTTGAGGAAAATGACGTTGTGGGGTGTTGCTCTGACGCCCTCGATTTATATGTTCCTTCCAATTTAGCTTATAATCAATCATAATTCCTAAATATTCTGGTGCGTAACTTGCCCAATCGGGACGCAAGAACATCCAGGAGTCAAAAATGACGTTGAGGAAAATGACGTTGTGGGGTGTTGCTCTGACGCCCTCGATTTATATGTTCCTTCCAATTTAGCTTATAATCAATCATAATTCCTAAATATTCTGGTGCGTAACTTGCTCAATCGGGACGCAAGAACATCCAGGAGTCAAAAATGACGTTGAGGAAAATGACGTTGTGGGGTGTTGCTCTGACGCCCTCGATTTATATGTTCCTTCCAATTTAGCTTATAATCAATCATAATTCCTAAATATTCTGGTGCGTAACTTGCTCAATCGGGACGCAAGAACATCCAGGAGTCAAAAATGACGTTGAGGAAAATGACGTTGTGGGGTGTTGCTCTGACGCCCTCGATTTATATGTTCCTTCCAATTTAGCTTATAATCAATCATAATTCCTAAATATTCTGGTGCGTAACTTGCTCAATCGGGACGCAAGAACATCCAGGAGTCAAAAATGACGTTGAGGAAAATGACGTTGTGGGGTGTTGCTCTGACGCCCTCGATTTATATGTTCCTTCCAATTTAGCTTATAATCAATCATAATTCCTAAATATTCTGGTGCGTAACTTGCTCAATCGGGACGCAAGAACATCCAGGAGTCAAAAATGACGTTGAGGAAAATGACGTTGTGGGGTGTTGCTCTGACGCCCTCGATATAAAATTTATATGTTCCTTCCAATTTAGCTTATAATCAATCATAATTCCTAAATATTCTGGTGCGTAACTTGCTCAATCGGGACGCAAGAACATCCAGGAGTCAAAAATGACGTTGAGGAAAATGACGTTGTGGGGTGTTGCTCTGACGCCCTCGATTTATATGTTCCTTCCAATTAGCTTATAATCAATCATAATTCCTAAATATTCTGGTGCGTAACTTGCTCATCGGGACGCAAGAACATCCAGGAGTCAAAAATGACGTTGAGGAAAATGACGTTGTGGGGTGTTGCTCTGACGCCCTCGATATAAAATTTATATGTTCCTTCCAATTTAGCTTATAATCAATCATAATTCCTAAATATTCTGGTGCGTAACTTGCTCAATCGGGACGCAAGAACATCCAGGAGTCACGGGGACAACATGCTGATGTAACCCTAGGTCGCATTGTATGTCATTTTCAGGTGGGGATCCAAAACATATGTATTTGGTTTTACTTGTGTTGATTGTTAACATACTGTTGTTCATCCAAGTTGTAATGCCATCCAAACACTCCTTTGATTTATCATGTACCTCACGCCACGTTTTACCATCAACAAGAACCGCCGTGTCGTCCGCGAACAGGAAGAAACGACAGAGAGGTTATATCTGGCAATTTATTAACATAAACAAGAAATAAAGTTGCTCCTAAGGTACTTCCTTGTATGACCCCGACGTCGTTTACAAGAATGTCACTATTTGACGTAATAACTCCCACGTGGGCTGGGTTCGATCGCGTCAGGTGTTAAAATTTGCAAGTCAAAGTCCTATAATCCAAACACACAAAACTCCGAGAAATTCCCAAGTTATTTTGTTGATTAAGACGAAAGAGGTAATCTGAGAAGGATTGGTCTCCGGTGGCTCCGCGATCTCGGGTTTCTGGAAGTTTAAGGCCAAGTCAGCTATTTTCCCCTTCTCGGCCTCGCCGGCTTCATCCCTCACTCGGGTCGCAACCCCTCAACCCTGCAAACCTGGGAGACAAGGTGTTCTCGCTAATTTACTCGAGTTTGTCTAATATTGACGAAGGACCCCGGAAGACTCTCGGGCCACTGATTTGTTGTACCTTTCTTTCCCTGGAGAGCTGGAGCCACTCGGAGAAGTTATGAAACATTCTTCCTCCTAAACTAAGAGTTTTGATTTTAAATCATTTTTTCTTAAACTACTTTTACTCCCACAGATTTACAAGTACCTAAATATTTAATAATAATAAAATTAATTTATTAAGCTGAAGACGAAATATACAGGGTGTCTACACCTAAGTGGGGCGTAACTTCAGGGTTCGATTCTATAAGGTATTTCCGACAAAAAACGCTGCAAATTATTACACAATGGTTTATTATTTTTTATTTTCCTATATAGATCACTCGTCTGCAAAGCCACCAACCATCCAACATGAAGAAAAACATCGATCGCATTTCGGTCAGCTATAATTTGAACTATAGAATCTTAAATTGAAGGAAAACCAATACCTTTATATCAAAATTTTTTGAGTTCGGGCGTTTTTAAAATTTCAAAATTGATTTTGGAACCCTTAGAAGTGACCTACCTCAACCAAAAGCTTCGGGGCACAACTAGACCCCAATTGGAGTCTACTTACCAAATTTCATCAAAATCGGTCAATGCTAAGTGGCAAAAGTGCCGCGTACGGCGTACGGCGGACGGCGGACGGACGGCCAAATTTTTATTCGATTTTTGGATTCCACGTACCTTGAAACGTAAATCATCAAATTTTGAGGGAGTATAAAAATTTTTTTTTTCTTGATCGATTCTAAAGGTTCATTATTGAAAATAATAAACCAAAAAGTCTCGCAGCAATGTTTTCTTTGCCCACTCAAAATGCATTATTTTTCACTTCCAAGTTTTATTTCGCCTTTTCGACCTTACGTAATTAAAACTGTCATAACTCCTGTTATTTACCAAAACATCAATCAGCTAGAAAGTTCATGTTTTTATTGAGGTGAAAGGTGTTACTTTATGCTCACTACCATATCTATGAAAATGCGTATTTTGTATACGAAAAACGGAGGTTTTCTTTGAAAAATACACTTTCTAGCAGTCAGAATCATTTGGAAGTATCACCATTGGATTCAGCGTGAAAAATTACATGGGTAATGATACCAAACTCGTCAAGCCATCTTAAAACACGCGATTTTCTAGTAAAATTCACGTTTTCTTGCATTCATACTCAATTTACTCTTCCAGTTTGAATTTTGAAAAGAAAAATTGATAGACGGTTGGAATGCTGACAATTTGAACATGTTTTTTCCGAAGAGCGCCCATCTAAATAAGTTGGCGTTCAAAGTGAAAACGTAAAAAAAAAAATCAAATTCCAAAAAATTTAAAATTTGCTCTTGACTTGATTTTTTTTTTTTTTTTAGAAAATAGCTAAGTGCTAAGAGATTTTGGTTTTACACTAGGTAGCTTGAAAATTTAACGCACTTTTTAAGGATATCCTTAAATTTGAATTCCCATTCCCAACTTGCTCTGCCGACATCTCCTTCCACTGTAAGCCACCAGATAGCGTGAGAAGTGCCCCTTGTGAGTTTGAACTCTTTAGGAGACCTGGAATCCTTATTTTTCACATAAACCTCAAAGTGGCCACTACTAAAGCACTGGCCGCTACTGGTGCTTTTTTGGAAAAAAAAATATTTCACCGCACATAAATAGTTACTACTGTTAGTACCGCACATAAATATTTACATCAAAATATTATATCAGCAGTCATAGCCATCTGACTGCTTGGTTTCAGGGTCATAGATCCGACCCCGGACAGAGGGTCCCCGAATTGATCGAGGGAGGATTGTGCCTCTTCAAGCTATGCCATCAGCCGACGTTTCTCCTCTTCATAGGGTTTGAGTTCAGCTCCAAGTCCCACGGGGGCCCACTTGCTCAAACCGTGGTGCGCCGTCGAGTGGCTGTAGCCTTTAATACAAATTAGTCCTCATGTCAGGACTCGAGTGGTCGTCCGCTCCAGGATGGACAATGGGTAACCTGCTAGAACCAGATCCTGCCATAAGGGTTGTGATCCAGCTCTGACAATTCGAGGTCTTGTTGGACTTCATGTTTCGTTTCGAATTTGGACCACCAGCCACTACTACAAGAAAGCTGCTGAAACTCACTTGATCAACGTATCACGTTCATCGCTAACCATAAAGGGGGTCTCAGTCGGTCGCCATTCGCTCCTCGTTCCGGGTTAGTATTTAGCCAAATCGAAGGCGAAAAACATAAAAAGTTGTACTTAAATTGGAAATTTTAAAGGATTCTAGAAATTCATTAGTGAACGGACCTAGGGAATGGAAAAACTGAAATATTGCCGCTAGAATCATCAAATTCGAACAATAATTGCCAAAGAAAAATGGGAAAAACTTTTGAATAAACGGGGTTTTCCATGTTTTTCCCTTATTTCTTTGGCAATTATTGTTCGATATTGATGATTCCAGCGGCAATATTTCACTTTCTCAATTCCCTAGGTCCGTGCACTAATGAATCCCTAAAATCCTTTAAAATTTCCAATTTAAGTACAACTTTTTATGTTTTTTGCGACTTCGATTTGGCTAAATACTAACCCGGAACGAGGAACAAACGGCGACCGACTGAGACTCCCTTAAGACTATTCCACCCTATTAATCCAGTTAGCAGCGTATCATCGATCCAGAATGAATCCGGGGAAAAGTGGGTGAAAGCGGCGTCATAATTCCGAAGAGGCAGTCGATTTGAATAATGTACCAACCCCGAGAGTCAAGTTCAACAGTTGGAGAGGGAAAAGGACTCATTCAAATGAGGTTTGCCGTATTAAACAAGTTGGTTTGTTTCGACGAAGCGAATATCTCGACGAGGCTCGATTTGCTGGTTGTGATTCAGAATGCGAGTCAACAGAGAGGTCGGGAAGTTTGACTGGGACGTCAGTGGATGCTTACTGGATTTCAATTACTCTTAGTGACAACGACAGGTGTTTTGAAGTGAGTAATCAAAACGGCGTAATCACCAAATAATACACTGATAGGAGCTGTTATTATTGTAGTTATGTCTCATATCTGGAAACTTTGAGTCTCAAATTCTATACACAAGGGAAAATACAAAAACCAAAGTGTCCACAATGGATACCATGCCATCAGTTTTTTTTAAACATTGTTTAGTAGTGATTTCATTCCAGGGGATGTCCCATTAGATGAGGAGTAAATTGTTCAATTTCATCCAGTAAAAGATGAATACACATATTTATTTACCTTTCTACTGCTCAAAGCAGTTTTCTACAATAAAATGTAGTCGGTATGTTGTACCACGCTAACTGCTGCCTGGCAAAATCAAGATCTGCAGCAGCACGGGTGACCCCACAGCTCAACCCCCAGAGAGCTACCAGGGCTAGCAGCTGTCAACTATAGGTACCACCTACCTACTTCACAATCAAGTTGATTTGGAAGAAATAAACGTTTCACACTCAATTCGAAGAAACAGGGAGTTGAAGTGCTTGAATACTGAAATTTGAATACCTACTGATTAAGTACAACAAAACTAAGTTGAAATAGAGTTGGAAATATTTTGATGGAATAACCAGCTCGTATTTCTACCCAATAGTTCAAATATAATTTAAAGTTATTAATTAATTAAATATATTTTTATATGAATACGTTATGGATCAATAACAAATCGGAGTGTGGTTTATATAGATTGACTCTTTAATCTTATATAGGTCGGAAATGAAATGTAAATGGAACTTTGGGTATCAAAGAAAAACCGCAAAATATGAATAAGAAAGGAGGGCAATTACTAGAGCGAGGTCCTCACGTATCATCCGCGGAACAGTTCAAAGAACTGTTACAAAGTACAACTCGAAAGAACAACGATCGCATTTGGTCAGCTACGAAATTTCAACGGAGATTAGGCCTCTTTTGCGATTCACAGTCGTGATTACGATTCATCGTAAGTCCAACCCTTAAATTCTCGTAGGGAGCGAACGGTTTGTCCTACAGAGCTCGGGTGGTCTCACTCGATTCTAAAAATTCATTACTATTTTAGATTGATGAAAAAACAAACCCTTTATATCTAAATGGTTTGAAATAGGGCGTTTTCAAAATTTGAACACTTATTTTGCAACCCTTGGGAGTAGCAAATGGGGCCCATAAACCAAATTTCATCAAAATCGGTCCATGGTACCAAGGATTTATTCGATCTTCGCATTCTACGTACCTTGAAACGTAAACCATCAAATTTAGAGGAGCCGAAATTTTTTTCATGGTGATTCCAAAGGTTTATAATTGAAAATGATGAACCAAAAACGAGGAATTGTCAACTTGGTGCGGCATGAATTATGTTGATGTTTGTCAGTTCGGGCAACTAGAATCAACACAATAGACTGAAGGGAGTCTCTGTCGTTCCTCGTTCCGGGTTAGTATTTCTCTCAAGAACCGGCGCTCAGTGTTTAAAAGTTGTACCTGAATTTGAAAATGTTCAGGATTTTTGAAATTCATTAGTGCATCAGTCTTGGAAATTAGGGTTCAGCTGTGGCCGAGCGAGTTCCGGCATGTCTCCCTGGAGACGAGACTCGGACCGGTTGCGGGGCCGTGAGTTCGAGGCTCTCCTCGGGAACATATTTTCGGGCAAGCCGGTCGCAGTTCCCCCTCGTCCCAATCCAATGGGAAGCCATGAGCGAAATCATCAGAACGAATTCTGATCTTCCCTTAGAAGACAGCTGACGACGTCCGCGACCCCAGGAATGGCAGACGGAAGAAAATCCAACCTGAAATGGTAGTTTACTTTATTTTACTTACTTTTCTCTACATCTAGGGAATTGAAAAACTAAAAGATTGCTGCTGGAATCATCTAAATCGAACGATAATTGTTGGCGAAAAGTGGGAATTCAGTCAATGAATTAGCAGTTTTTCCCACTTTTCGCCGGCAATTATTGTTCCATTTTGATGATTCCAGCGGCAATCTTTCAGTTTTTCAATTCCCTAAGTAGATGCACTAATGAATTCCAAAAAACCTCGAAAATTTCAAATTAAGGTACAATTTATAAATTTTGAGCGCCAGTTCTTGAGAGAACTATTAACCCGTAGCGAGAAACGAACGGCGACCGACTGAGACCCCCTTAGGACAGAGAAATTACTCTCGCCTATGTTGCTGATTCTTAAATTCAAACCGAAAGTAATATGAGCCGTAAAATATTTATTTTCTATCAAAAACGGGTACACGTCTTCCAATGACGGATTCCAAGATGGAATCGCATTTCAATCGTTATTTTCAAGCAGTCCACAAACACTAGGGTACAGCCTCTACTATTATGTCGTACCGTCTGCGACCCTGTTCCCAACCCGATTGACACGCCTGTTCTGTCGAGCCAATGTCCACACATCCATCACGAGTGAACCAGATCAATTCAAACTCAACCTCGAGAACATTTTTGAATTCCCAAAATTCACTGATTTTCTTGATAGTTCCTCCATTGTCACAAGAAACCAGCATGGATACAGGAAAGCGTATGATACGGCAACTCTTCTTCGATTTGTAGTAGATGAGCTTGTTGACGTACTTGACAAAAAGGAGAAGGCTATAGTAACCATGTGTGACTTGTCTAGCGTTCAACTGCCTGTCGATTGACGTCCTGTTGTCTAAACTGGATTTTTATGGAGTTCGTGGCGTCGCGCTTAACCTTGTGAAGTCATTTCTAACAGGGAGGAGTCAGATGACGGATCTGGGTTTCCGATCCAATACTGTGAATAAAGAAGAAGTGGGGGTACCCCAAGGGTCCATATTAGGGCTCCTGCTGTTCATTATACAGGGTGTAAGCCTAACTGGTCTGCCATACGGTACCAGTCAATTCTACAACTAATTTGCAACAAAGAATGTCCCTTAGCAATTTTTTTTAACCCTTCGTTTTCGAGTTATTTAACTTTAAACTTTTTTTCGTGATTTTGACCTTATGTCATTAAATTGGTCATAACTCCGTTAATTAGCTGTGTAAATTACAATTTGATCATACCGTTGGAAAGAGCATTAAATTTCCTATCGGATAGATGCCTTAACCTTTTTTTGAGTCAAGGTTTGAGACATGAAAACGTCCTCTAAAAAGAAAATTTTACGTAATTTTGGAAACCTCGCATATTTTAAATCTCAAATTGAACTACGAGAACCCATACTTTTGCAAGAACAGTGAAAACTGCGCCAGAATCTCAGCTTTCCAATGGTAGGTATAATTCTACGATTAAAAGAACTTACTGAAGTTCAATCGTGATTATGTGAAGCCTCCTGTCCGAAGATATAGTGAATAAATGTAGTACGTGTTATCAGGTAGTACTTCGCCACAAGCTTTAAAGAAGAAAATCCTTGTAGATTCGGGTAACTTCCCCACCTTTCCCGCTGGAGGGGAGGGGAGGAGTCACCTACTAGCGCCATGCTGCAAGCGATCTTCAGTTATTTAAAGATGCCAAATTTGGAAAGCTCATGATTGAATTTTGGGACCCAGGGAGGGTTGGGATACTATATCTTCGGACAGGAGGCTTCACATAATCACGATTGAACTTCAGTAAGTTCTTTTAATCGTAGAATTATGTTTCAGCCATCCTGTCCTCAATATAGTGAATAAATGTAGATGTTTAAAGAGGTACATGAGCGTTCCAAATTCCATGATTGAAAGGTATGTGTGGTAAGTACACAAAAGAACAGCTAGAGTCCATACCAACGATGTAATACTCCAAAGTAATATCAAAACATGAAACAATGTGTGAGAAACATGAATGAATGTGTGAGAAAACATGAACTTCAGGAGTAACAAGCATTTCAAGGAAATACGGATTCTGATATACCAGCCGGTTTGCACAACGGGCGGTTATAAAACTTGGCAAATGTGGATGACTTTTGAGACCATCCGGCGGACTTAAAAATGGTATCAATGGGGGCACCGTTTCTGGCTGCAGCTGAAGTGGCTGCGTGTCTCGTAGAATGAGCAGAAAAGATTGAGATATCGATTCCTGCTGCACACAAGATATCTTTAACCCATCTACTCAGGGTTTGTTTGGAAGCCGGTCCATGAGGAGCGGTTGTACTTATGAAAATTTGTTCGCAATCGACAGGGCGAATGTTTTTAGTCATGTCCAGATAACTGTCAACTAAAGTCGGCACACAAAGATCTGGATCTGCTGGGTTAAAAGGAATATCTAAGCATGGTTGAGCTCGTTTAGGGCCTGAAGTTTTTATTCTAGTTGACACTAGAATTTTCATTCCAGATTCATCTCTGAGAATGTCCGTGATTTTAAGAGAGTGAATAGTTTGCATTCTCTGTCCAGATGCCAGAGCAAGAAGCACCACTAGCTTGCTTGAGGTAAACTTAAGGGAGTCATGTTTTTGAGTTTTTATGTAGGAGAAAACTGACTGAGGGTCCCATGTAAAATCGTACTTGGGTTTGGGCGGACGAGTTTTATAAACACCCCTCAGAAAACGTTTAATTGCTGGGTCATCAGCTAATTTAGTGTTTGAGATCAATGATAGCGCGGCCCTATGAGTGTTGAATGAATTATATGAATTACTAGAATTGTCAAGCAAGTGTTGAAAAAATGCCAAGGTTTTTGCAATTTCAACGTCAAAAACTGAAGTTTTTAAAGACAAACAATAATTCCACCACTGCCGTAGAGACGTGTCATACTGTCGAAGGGTTGACGGTGACAGGGACTGGACGATGGTATCAACAGCGCATTCTGGAACACCCTTCATCAAGTGAGCTTGCCGGATAATGTGGCAACCACCAGGATAAGATCCTTCGATAAAGGGTGGTTCATCTGATTCCTGAAAGGGGACATCAAAAGATTATCTTGAGGACCAAACGTTAAGCATTGTGAAATGCAAAGGCGCATGAAGAGTGGATACCATACTTGTCCCTCCCAGAGAGGGACCACTACAATTCCTGTAGCCTGATCTGCCATGATTTTTTGGAGGACTCTAGTTATCAAGGAGAATGGAGGAAATGCATAGAAATGGAGACCACTCCAGCTGACCGTGAAGGCATCCACTTTCCAGGCCCCTGGTTCTTTGAACCATGAGACATATGTCTCACATTTCGCGTTGATGCTTGAGGCAAACAGATCAACTTTCGGGTGGCCAAGCTTTGCAACTATTGAACAAAAAACATTATCATTTAGAGACCATTCAGTTTCTGGAGGTAGAATGCGAGATGCCTCGTCTGCCTCAAAATTATCTTTAGAAGAAATATATGAAGCGAATACCCAAAGGTTTCTAGCCTCACACCACTCCCAAATTTCTCTGGAGAGGTTATTGAGGGTAGGGTGTTGCACACTACCCATTTTATTCACACAGGCCAGTGCTGTGGTATTGTCGGTTCTCAGTAAGATATTGCAGTCTTGCACAGACGAAGGAAAATGTTGAAGGCCAAAATATATGGCTTGGAGTTCCAGAAAGTTGATGTGTTTGTCTGAGTATTCTGATGTCCACCAGCCATGGGTACTAGCTCCATTGCACACGGCTCCCCACCCAGTTAAGCTGGAATCTGAGCAAATTTCCAATGCATAAACGTCATTAGTGAGGGCATTCTCACTATGTGGTAAGGTTTTTTCCCACCAAACAAGATCATCTCTAATATAATCAGGGATCCTCATTTTTGCAGAAAAACACCCATCGCAGCTAGTAAGGGCCAAGTATTTGGCCCTTTCTAAACGTTTGGTGTGAACCCAGCCGTATTTAACAGCAGGGCATGCAGACGTCAGTATGCCTATTAATTGAGCGAGGGTGCGGATCCTACAAAAAGTTTTTGACCCAAAATATTGAAGAAAATTTAAAATTTTTTGTTTTTTATCCTCTGGCAGTTCAAGCGACATTTTTTCCGAATCAAATTGAAATCCTAGAAACTTGCAACGTTTGCTAGGGATCACAATACTTTTTTCATAGTTTATAATGAAACCTAACTTCTCCAATAAAGATATAGTATACTTCAAGTTGATTGTACATTCCTCATATGATGAACTTATCAGGAAAAAATCGTCTAAATAATTTACTATTATTATGCCCCTACTACGAAGGTTCTGTGTTACTGATTTGAGCAATTTCGAAAACGTGTAAGGGGCTGAACATAATCCAAAGCATAGGCAGTTGAACTGATAGTAGCGATTTTCAAATTCAAATCGTAAAAATTTTCTATGTTCCTTATTGATAGGGATCATATAATAGGCGTCCTTGAGGTCTATTGACGCCATATAACTATGAGATTGAACTAATCGGGATGCTGTTCTTACATCTTCCATCTTGAAGTGAGGGCAGTCAACAAAAACATTCAAACGTTTCAAATTCAGGATAAATCGTTTCTTACCATTAGGTTTATCAGCGAGAAAGATCGGGGACAAGAATTGGTCTGATGAGGGTTTACATTTGCTGACTGCCCCTATTTTCATCAAGTTGTCAATTTCAATTTTAAGTTGTAGACGTTCGGCAGAAGAGAAGGCGGTTCTATGCGGGGGTGATAACTGATGAGGCTCATCAATGAATGGAAGCCTGTATCCCTTAACCCATTCAAGAATTATGGAATTCGTGGTCAAATTAGCCCAGCTATCATAAAAGCGATACAAGCGACCAGCATATTTTGTGCTTACCATACTCATCGTCTCCTGTCGCGAACATCGTCCCTCTTGTTCTTGCTCTTCCAATGGCCCTTCGACTCCATCTGCATGTTGGTCTTGGAGGGCTGGTAACCCCTGGAACGTCCCGCATCCCTCTGGTAGCGGGCAGGGGATTGGAAGTTTTTTGACTGTGGGGCAGAGCTACGGGGTGCACCCCCAGTACTTGTGCCTTTGTATGAGCGAGAGACTGATGATTGAACTGAGGGTCCCTTCACAGGCTTCAGTTGCTTGCTGGCTTGTTCTAGCGACTTCACATTTCTAATTTTGTCAATAAGATCTGACCCGAATAATAGACCAGAATGACTTGTAACATCAGAAACTTTATCTCTAATATTTTTGTCAAAAACAGGAGTTATCAGGTTCCTACGAATCACAGTGATACGATGGAAAAGGTTTGTGAGAATTCTACCAGAATCTGACAAAAACGTTAAAATTGACTCTCTAGGAACGTGCGTTCCCCCCTCCAGAAGGGCGTTGACACCCCTGCCTAGTGCACCTAAGCCAATACCTAATTGACGTTGTAATTCTACATAGGAACCTTCGCGGAGAAGATCCTGTTTAGTCAAAAGAGGTTGAACTTCTGGATTAAGAGACGGAGGAGAAAGAGCAGGAATATTGGTGGGCAACGGATACAACTGAAGTAATGACGAAGTTTCGTCTTTTTTAAGGCCTTGTTCAAGAAGATGGTTCCATCGTGAAACAAGCGCGTCGTGGAAAGAAATAACTTCCTTGTTTTCCTGGTTGGGATCCGCTCCTAAAATACTCAAAATTTCGTCTGGTAAAATGTTTATGTCCACAACATCTTCCGAAAATTCCGCGACCTGGCCTGAGCTGCACGCACCAGACTGGGCGGGGGGTATTGGGCCCGCGTTGCACACTTGGGCCTTCAAAATGAAAGCTTCCTGCTGAGAAGCGTCGCTCTTCCCCAGGAACTTAGGGAACGAGGGAGTCGGGGAACGAGAGGAACAATCCGGCAAGGATCGAACAACCCCGGGAGACGGGGAACGATGAGACCCCGACCTTGGAGAAAGGGAAGGGGAAAGACGCGGCTGTTGCATACGCCGAACCGAAGTCTCCCGCTCCCGTTGTTTTTGTTTACGTTTCCCCCTTTCGAACTTTTTCTCGAGTTTCCTCAACCTTTTGAGGAGCGACTTTTTTGACATCTCGTCCGAACTCTCATCACTGGATGACGAGGATCGACACCTTTTTCTCGATTTACCCATCAGTAAATCAGAACTGTAAGGAAAAAGAATAACGAACGAACGAATTAGGTTGGTATGGAACGTCTAGCAAGGAAATTGAAAACGACTTACGTTTTTTCGCAGGAATTTGAAGGTTGATTCACTCACCTTTCACACACAATATAGCTTTTGCTCAAAGCTAACACTGATACCGAAGGTACACCAAGTTTCGGGCGAAAAAACAGACGGAAACAGCGCGAGCGAGCGAATTGACCGTCAGGGAGATGCGGCGGAGCACACAAAAAACACAACTGAAGATCGCTTGCAGCATGGCGCTAGTAGGTGACTCCTCCCCTCCCCTCCAGCGGGAAAGGTGGGGAAGTTACCCGAATCTACAAGGATTTTCTTCTTTAAAGCTTGTGGCGAAGTACTACCTGATAACACGTACTACATTTATTCACTATATCGAGGACAGGATGGCTGAAACATAATCAAAACATATTCTACAACCGTATTTATGGGAGAAATTCGGGTTTGAACGCGGAAAAACGTGCATTTTTTCAACGAAATCGGCGCTCCGCCTAGTCGATCTGGGGGGTCGGACGATAGCAGTGGGTGGGCGGGCGCCGCAGTAGACCGCGAGGCCTCCAAAAACAGTAGGCCAGAGCGCTGATTTCGTTGAAAAAATGCACGTTTTCCCGCGTTCAAACACAAATTTCTCCCCTAAATTTGGTTGTAGAATATGTTTTGATTATACCATTGGAAAGCTGAAATTCTGGCGCAGTTTTTACTGTTCTTGCATCTTGAAAAATTATGGGTTCTCGTAGTTTAATATGAGATTGAAAAAATGCGAGGTTTCCAAAATTACGTAAAATTCTCTTTTTAGAGGACGTTTTTATGTCTCAAACCTTGACTCAAAAAAAGTTAAGGCTTAATTTATAGGAAGGCTTAAGTTATAGGAAGGGAGTTAAGGCTTAAGTTATAGGAAATTTAATGCTCTTTCCAACGGTATGCACAAGTTGTAATTTACACAGCTAATTAACGGAGTTATGACCAATTTAATGACATAAGGTCAAAATCACGAAAAAAAAGTTTAAAGTTAAAATAACTCGAAAACGAAGGGTTTAAAAAAAATTGTTATGGGACATTTTTTGTTGCAAATTAGTTGTAGAATCGACTGGTACCGTATGGCAGACCAGTTAGGCTTACACCCTGTATATGTCAATGACTTGAATTTCTGCACAGCAGCTCACATGTCACAATATGCAGATGATACAACGATGATTGTTCGGGGGAAAAATTACACTGAAGTCGAAAAATATCAATTAGTTGAGCTACAAAATCTCAAAGAATGGTTCAATTCGAATAAAATAGTCCTCAACCCTAACAAATCCAAATATTTGATGATCGGTACTACAAAATATGACAATTCGAATGAATCCATACAGACAGTAGAATCTGCGAAATTGGTCGGATTCATACTTGATGACCGACAAAGCTGGAGTTCCCATATTACCACCATTATTAAAAAATTGCATGGTGCTATATAAGCATTGAGACGGATCTCCAAATTGCTACCCTCCGATTGCTTGAGAGAGGTCTACTTCGGGGTATTTCATGCTCGATGTTCGTACGGTTTGCACATCTGGGGAAACTCAAGTGACATTGAAAATGTGCTTAAAATGCAAGAAAAAAAAGCGATAAGAATAATATGCAAGGCAGGCTACTTGGACCACTGTAAACCTCTCTTCAAGAAAATGAAGATAATGACCATAATAAACCAGTAGGGTGAAGGAACCAATTGCTAACACCACCCCAATTACTAACACATGCTCATTCTTCCTTGAAAAATAAGCGTTCCTGGTCACCTAGGGATTCAAATTTGGCGCCAAATCAATGTCACAGTTATTTTCTACCGATTCTCGCCAAAATCTAGTAGACATTGACGATAAGGGGTTCGGGAATGAAGTTTCATCATCAGTCTAACACCTGCTGTCCGATCGTTAGCGGTTTTGCTAAGGAGGTGAGTCGCAATTTCATCTATTATAGCCGTTTCATCTTTGTTTCTACATTCAATTTACTTTTTACCGCTCCAGTATTGATGTTAGCTAATAAGAATACACAATTCCAGTGCAAATAACTGATAAAATAACATTTTTTCCTCAGTGTTAGGATTTGGGTACCCAGAAACGTGCCTTTACCCAATTACTGACACTTGTGTTAGTAATTGGGGTTTTCCGAAATCTTTAGTTCCAAAGCCTAATTAACTAGGGTTTTTACGTAGAATACGATGTTGCTACCCGCCTTTTGAAAAAAGCAAGGGATCCATATCCTAACAGGAGTGTTAGTAACTAGTTATGGGAGTGTCAATATTTGGGATACACACCAGATACTAACATTGAGCATATCCAGTCACTGACACCCCTCTCCCTGGTAGGAACCTACTCGTATCTTTCCTCCTATTCTTATTCTCTATCATTAAAAAACAGTCTCAAATTTATGCATCTTCGAAAGCTTGGTTTCGCCTCCAATTTGTCGAAAAATTCGAGAAAGAAGGTTGAAAACACGAAAACTTGTTGATTTACTAGCGAGACAAGACATCTTCGAAAGCTTGATTTCGCCTTCAATTTGTCGAAAAATTCGAGAAAGAAGGTTGAAAACACGAAAACTTGTTGGGTTACTCGCGAGACAAGACATCTTCGAAAGGTTGATTTCGCCTTCAATTTGTCGAAAAATTCGAGAAAGAAGGTTGAAAACACGAAAACTTGTTGGGTTACTCGCGAGACAAGACATCTTCGAAAGGTTGATTTCGCCTTCAATTTGTCGAAAAATTCGAGGAAGAAGGTTGAAAACACGAAAACTTGTGCTTTGTGATTTCAAAATATAGGTACTAAGTAAATTACTTTTTCTATTTTAAAGTTGGAAATAAAAATAATTTGAACCTGATACAGGGTGTCAGTAATTGGTTCCTCACACTGTCAGTAACTGGTGAATGCATGTCGGTAATAGGAGAAAAAAGATGCATCCAAATTTCAAGCAAATAAATGAATTGATTTGTCGTTTTGATAATGCTAATGAGCAACATTGAAGAAACTGATGTTGGCCTAAGGGGAAAAGTTTCAATTGTGAGGAAAGATTAATAAATACGAGAGAAATTGTTGAAAAACCACAACATTTTTCTTAAAGTGTCAGTAATTGGTGCTCTTACTCTACATCTATCTCGCATGTTGCTACGTTAAGAAGTGTACATTTTCGATGCGAGGAGAAATCCATTCACACCGTACGAGAGGAAGATATGACATAAGCATACCATTCTGCAGACTCTCAGTTACTCAGAAGCAATTTAAATTTACATCTGTAAATCGGCTCGATGGTTAGGGCTGCCTGCCTAGAAATAGGAGGTAGCCCCGGGAGCCGCCATGGTGGGTGGGTCCGGGACCGGCCGGACTGCCCTTACATTTTTCTTTATAAATTTATTTTTAGAAATTAATACTTTGTTGACGCATTTATACCTGTATCAAGGGTGAACAAATAAAGAAAGTTGTTGTTGTTGTTCAGGTGGTTGCTATTTATTACAGGCTGAATTTTAATCTTCTTCTTCGCCTTCTCAGATTTATGACTGAGATACTGATTGGTGATTAATTTGGTGCGTTTCGATTTTATGATCTGCGAGGGCGATGGAAAATTAAAAAAAAAAATCTGGCTTCGATGTACGATATGTGGCCCAGACAGCTCAACACCATGAATAATGCGCAGCCTTACGCCGCCATTGATTTCACAACCTACTTTTCACCCCATTAATTCACGTTTACCCCCACTCCTCTCCACATGCTGGCTCAGTTACCGTTCTGAAACACTCTCCAGAAAATCGTAGGCCTCCGAGATTAATCTATTTCAAACTCCTACCATCATCCTGCACCTCACTCTGAGAATGGCTCGAAGCATGGATTTACCAAGTATTAATACTCGTAGGTATACCTTCAAATCTTCATATTTTAGCGAATTTACAAGGAAAATGAAGCTATTAAAATAAACTCAATATTTCTAGCATAGAATTTTTTTTTGATTTTTTTACCCAAATTTGTTTAGGAATGTTCTAAAACCATTCCTAAAGATTTCCAAAAATCATATAATACGAATTTTACAATAATATTGTAAATAATGATATATTAATATATGATATATATTAATATTCATATTAATACAATAATGATATATTACATCATTAAGAATTCCTATATACAGGGTGTCTCAGGAGTCCCCCCCCTCCCTCTAAAATCGTTATTGTTGGAGATAGAAAAAAAATTTTCAATCTTCATGGTTTCTTGCAAGGATCTCATATATGACCACGTTGCGCACCACACAATTACGCAACCATGCGCAACGGACACCAACTTTGATATTTCAAACATAAACCCCTATTTTTCATTGCAGATTTGGATTCTACGCAAAAATTTCATGAATGTCACACCCCTCAACCGACTTTCTCGGTTGCCCATGTTCAGTGAGCGCGCAAAGATTGTGCCAAAACTGAGATGAAGGCAGACCCCAAGTGTGATCCATGTTTTTTTCATAAATTTTGGACGCTGAATCAAGTGGCGGTATCCATTTTCGGATTTAACTGGAATTTTTCGAAACAAAGGCCGAAAATCAGGTGGTTTTTAATAGAAAATCACTCTTTTTCCATCCTTATGAGTTACGAAGCAATTTTGATTAGTTTTGTGGCTAACTCTACCCCAAAATTCAAGAGGAGGGAAAATCAATAAAATATAGGGGTAGAGTTAGACACCCGAACTAATTAAAATTGCGGCGTAACTCATAAGGATGGAAAAAGAGCGATTTTCAAGGGCACTCTTGAGATTTTCAACCCTTCATTTTCACCCCTTAAAAGTGACTGACATCAACAAGAAGCTTCGAGGTACAACTAGACCCCAAATGGAGCCCACACAGCAAATTTCAACCAAATCGGTCCATGGAAAGTGTTGATTTTCGGAGACAAGTTAACAGAGGAGAAAGCCAACGTTAAAATGGCGTGCAAGAATTTTCAGTGAGTGATAGACTACGTAAAAATTACGTAATGAGTGGTGAAATGAGACCCCTACAATCCCCCCTCTCGGCCTTCTTAACTGGGCCTCCTCCAGTGCTATCGGCACTGAAATGACCTTTGTGGAGTCAAGACCTCATCTCGACTTCTTCCCGTCAGGATCTTGGTTTTCCATAACGCCTACACGTCAAAGACGTAGTCTACTATTTGTTGAAAATTATTTGGAGTCCCTCCCTGCCAACCGTCGGTACCTACTAACGCATTTTTGAAATCTTCAACCCTTCCTTTCCCTTTGGTTGGCAGTTGGGGTTGAAATTTTCAAAAATGCCTTAGTAGATAGGTAGTAGGTACCTATGGTTGGCAGGGAGATCCCTCCCAACAGAAGGGTGATCTATACAGGAAAATAACAAACCTTTGTGAAATAATTTGCAGCGTTTCTCTATAACATTTATATTATGAAAAATTCGAGAATGAAGCACACCTTTTCTCCACATCTCAAAATAGCAAGAGATTTCTCTTTTTTTCTCAAATTTTCATTCATTATCTCTTCAAAATATTTCAAGCATAATATATTCATTTCAAAACATTTATTTTATCGACTATAATGTATTATACAGAGTAAAAATCGAGTTTTGAATGTGATATAAGAACATTTATGTGATATAATTCAGGTATTCATAGCTTCTCTTTGGAAAACATTATTTTATATACTCAACATATAAAGATAAATACTGAGAAGAATGAGTTTATGTTTTATTTTGTTGAATGAATGAAAAATATATGACCATTTTGTGTTGAAAATATTTTTTCAGTTCCACACGTCATTTTTACGTAGTCTACCTACTAATAACTGTGTGTCATGAAAGTCTACTACTCTAGGGTTAAAATGGTTTTCCACAATCTCATCGCAAGTGATTTTATTCGTAGTCCCCGCTATCCTGAATGGATCTTTATTTTGAAGGTACTTAATTCGAAAACACATATGAACGGATTAAAGTGGAATGATGAGCTTAGCGGATTGAGATTGATGGAAGGAAAGCGTCCATTGTATGGTGCCCCGGGGAACACAGTCTGGGACAATAAGGAATCGGACGAGGGTAAAGGGGCTATCACCCGCAATGATTGGACTGTTTGTGTGTTTAGGGTTAACCCTGTGACGAGGCTCGACGCTCAAACGGCCGAACCAAAGGCCTCCAAGGGAGACCCCACCCTCGCAAACAATTGCAGATTAATTCCATTATACGCTCGCTTTCGTCTCCGCAGGGACTTTAAATTAATTTTGGAGTGACCTCCCCTTTCCTCAGCTGGACCTTCCCGAGCAAAACGGCTCCCCTTGTCAAAACACCGTCCGGAAATGGAAGGTGTCTCTGCAGGAATTAGATCTGTCAGCCGGGTAAAACAAGTTGGAATCGACGGTGCGAGGCGGAGTAGGCGTCTTTCAGGTGAGATTGACGTATCAATTGCAGACTAGTCTTTTGCAGGCCGTGTGAGATGTGACTAACCTAGGCCACACGTCATGTAGCCTAGGAATCGACTGGAGCCCTCCCTTGCGAAGAACTCTCTAGGGTTTCACGGCTCTCTACTCGGTAATCGAAATACACCGTCTGTTCAACCGACCTGCTGGTTTTCGAAGGTGATTCCTTCTCATTTTATCTGCTGTGACTTCACGAGTGAAACTCATTCATTATGTGTAAATGCCAAAGACCAAAAATTATTTATTTTATTTTATTTATTTTGTCTCCGAGTCTACCAAGGTAGCGGAAGCTTTGTTTTCACTTTTCAAGGTTAAAAAAAAATAGTTCTCCAAAATCAAAATTTCCACTCGCGTTTTACGTTTCAGACCTTACTGAACAATTTTGATTCAGTGTGAACGGAGATTAGGCCTCTTTTGCGATTCACACTCGTGTTTTTGATTTATCGTACGTCCAGTCCTTAAATTTTCGTAGGGAGCGAACGGTCCTACAGAGCTCCGCGTGGTCTCAAAAAATTCTAAAAATTCTATACTATCTTAAATTGAAGGAAAAACAACACCTTTATATCAAAATGTTTTGAGTTAGGGAGTTTTCAAAAATTTCAAAATTTATTTTTCGACCCTTAAAAGTGACTTACATCAACCAAAATCTTCGGAGCACAACTAGACCCCAGAAGGAGCCTACATACCATTAACAATTTATATTTGGGAAAAATACTTCTCCGTTACAATTGATGGTATTGTACATAAATATTTACATCACAGTATTGTATCAGCACTTTCAGCACTCAGCAGTCATGTCCATCTGGCTGCTTGGTATCAGGGTCTGAGATCCGACCTCGGACATTGGGGTGAGGGACAAGGTAGAATCACCTTATCCCACAAATGATGGAGGGAGGATTGTGCCTCTTCTGGCTATGCCATCAGTCGACACTTCTCCTCCCCATGGGGTTCGAGTTCAGCTCCAAGTCCCACGGAGCCCACTTGCTCGAGCCGTGGCACGCCGTCGTGTGGCCGTAGCCCTGAATTTAGACCAGATGAATGATCCTCCTGTTAGGACTCGGGTGGTCATCCACTCCAGGATAAACAGTGGGTAACCAGCCCGAATCAGATCCTTCGCTGACTTGCCATGCCATATTCCTCTCCAGGTGATCGCTGCTCCAATCACCTTTAGTTGGTTTCGCTGAATGTTTGCAAGTGCTGCTGCAGCATCTAGTAATGCGTCAACTTCATATTTTCGAATTTTGGAAGCATTGATGTCTGCGACAACAATGACCCCACAACTAGACCCCAGTAGGAGCCTACATACCAAATTTCACCAAAATCGGTCAATGCTAAGTGGGGGAAGTGCCGCGTACGGCGGACGGACGGCCAAATTCTTATTCGATTTTTGGATTCTACGTACCTTGAAACGTAAACCAACAAATTTTGAGGGGGTGTTAAAAAATATTCTTTCTTGTTCAATTCCAAAGGTTCATTATTAAAAGTAATAAACCAAAATTTAACATTAATCGATGAAAAAAATCATGGAATTATCATTTTAAATAATTATCCTAATTAAGACCCACAATGCTTTTCTTAATGATGAAAAATTATTTAAAATAGATGATTTTCAATTAATGGAAGAATATTACCTGTATTTCGAAAGTTTTCGGGCTAAGGCGTTTTGATTTTTGACCCCAATTGTCATCCCTTATACAGAAAATTTTCACGCCCTTTCTCGGTTGAACAGGGCACAACAACTGAGTCATCGACTCCCAACTTGTTATCCATCGAAAAGATAAAGCTTTCCGCTTTAAATATCGGGACGATATTTTCAAGACAGAGGGAAAAAATTAGCTAAGTCAACAAAGTGGAAGGAGTGCGAGTCATTAATAACCCAGACCTCCCTTAATGACAATTTTGGATAAAACGAACAACGAGATTGAACCCTTCGACCAACGGAAAGGGCTTGAAAAGTACTATTTGTTTGTCGAGGAGATCGGAAAGTGATTCAGCGTCAAAAAGTAGGTACGTAAAATCTCATGTCAAATGATTTATTAAGTTGGAGAGCATTTCTGGTGAAAGACGCCGATTTACACACTAAAATTATCGTTTTCTGCCCTAAAAACGTCATTTTCTAACTGAATAAGTGGTGTTTTTAAAAAAAATGGCTACACCGTTAGAAAGCTGGGATTCACATGCAACTTTTAGCATGGAAATTTCCGTTCACGACGTTTCGAGAAACAAACGTTGAAAAAAGTGAACATTTTCGAAACTTTACCAATTTTTTACTTTTGGTTTATTTTACACCCGTTCGTTTCATTTGAAATTTTCTAAAACCCCATCAGGGAGATAGGAAATTTGACGCTCTTTCCAGTGATATAATCAAATTTGAATTTACTCCATCAATTAAGGGAGTTATAGCCATTTTAGTGATGTAAGGTCGAAAACACGAAAAAAATCTTAAATGTGAAATAAGTCGAAAACAAAGCCTCTAAAACAAAACTGCTAGGAGACATTTTTTGTTGCAAATTAGTAGTAGAATCGAACCCTGCCCGGTGGTGCGCCCATAAGGGTGACACCCTGTATATGACTGTCAATATTATTTTAGGAAAATAGCGATCGAATTTATTTTGCGAGACTCACATATTCCGATATAGTTTAGGACTCAATGCTGCCGATTGTTTGGGTCATTTTAACCCTACTTGGACAATGGTGTCACTAGTGTCACCGAAAACATCTTGAGAATTCCAAAGTAGTTCCTAGGTATCACCAGATCAACTAGATTTAAATTAATAATTTATCATTATTTATTTTATTTTTATTTAATTAAAAATTTATGGACAGCTAAATATTTTGAATAATTTTTCGTAAGTTATTGAAAGTCAAAAAATGATGTTACGACAAAAAATTTGAAAATTTTTTCGTCGATTTTCTTGGAAATTTTTGTCATAATTCTTTTTAGAGACTTCTAATAGCCCACAAAAAATTCTGCTGTCCTATAAATTTAAAATTGCAATTCAATTTTGGTTACTCCGGCGACACTTGGGGCTGTCTGTGGAGTTTATGAGATGTTTTAGGCTTAGGCAAGGCTAGAGGGACCGACGTGTTTAGATAAATTGCACGATAAACGGACATTTAAGGCTACAAAATGAGAGAAGACCAATGTTAAGTACTGTTAATCATTATTCAGCGTCGGATATTCTCGGATAATTATATCATGAGTACAATCAATAAGTTCGTAATGTCTAGATCATTCTTAGCACCTACACCTTCCTCGTGTTTTTGATAGCCACGCAAGTATAGTAGAATTTCGTTTTTATTATTGATAAATAATATTAGTTAGGTACTACTAGTTTTACAATTTTAGGTAAAATATTTAGTTAAGTATTTTGACATCAATCTTTTGTACATTACTATGAATTTGGTGAAGACTATTAATTAAGTACTGATTTTAGTAACATTCACTTGTGATTTAAACTTCACTCATATGTGAATTCCATTTAAATCTAAAGAGTCTTCCCCTTTAATTAACCCATTGTATAGACCAAGGAGAAGAGGGTGAGAGTAAAGGCAACTTGATGAGGCGAAGGGAACAAAAGTAGATTAATCTTCACAGACACCCAAGTTTCTCAAGGGTGTTGAGGAGCTGAACGTATATTAATGGGTCGACAATAGGAGAAGCACTGAGATCCATGCAAGGGCAAAACCTCCTTTTGAGGGGGTTCGTTCCCCGAAAAGTGGGAATAAGGAAGTCCGGAAGGAAGGAAACGGCGTGAGAGGTGGGGGTGACGAAAGTTATACGTGGATGACGTGGTGGTTTGTGGGCCAACAATGGAGCTGGTCTGCAAGTTTGCTCTCCCCACTTCCGCCAACCAACTATTCCAAACGGGCTGCCCTGAATAAACTCGACAGGACTGTGAAAGGGTTGGCAGCAGTGGCGAATGGAGTTATTGGAAGTACAGCAGGCGTATTCTGGTGGGGGAGCAGGTGTACCTACCAAACCTCATACTTCCCAAGCTTCAGGTTCTTCCTGATTTTACAACAGGGATCATAGTCATGGTCGTTTTTAATATAACTTTCTCAATGATCAAAACACTATAAATAATACTACCTGTCGAATGCGAAAGACATAGACAAGTCTGAACACTCTTATTTGCTTCCGAGTCTACCAAGGTAGTGGAAGCTTTGTTTTCACATTTCAAGGTTGAAAAGAGAATTTATCCAAAATCAAAATTTCCACTCGCGTTTTACGTTCCAGACTTTCCTGAACAATTTTGGTTCCGTGTCTGTCTGTCTGTCATGAAATCCTTCCCGCAGCCATAATTTATAAATTCCTCACCCGATTTGCATTACATTTTCGGGGATTTTGCGGGCTGGGGTGTAGATGGTTCCCTATGGAAATCATCGCCCCTGGACTGATTGTAGCCGCTGAGCATGCGCGAACGTGAAATCCTTCCCGCAGCCTTAACTTCTTCATTTCTCACGCGATTTCGATGAAATTTTTGGGGATTAGGCTAGTTGATGTGCAAATGGTCCCCTACGAAAATAATTGCCCCCAGACTGATAGTTGCCACTGCGCAAGCGCAAACGTGAATTTCCCATCTGATTTCGATGAAGTTTTCAGGAATTTCGCGATTCGGGATGGAGGGGGTCTCCTATGAAAATCATAGCTCCCAAATTTTAAGTATTTCGTGTGCATGCGCAAACATGAAATCCTTGTAATATCCATTAGTTCTACATTTTCCAACAATATTCAGAGATTGTGCTGGTTGACGTGTAGAGTAGCTTATCCAAGGTAGTACTTAGAGATTGGTGTTTTGAGATCAACTACTATTCATCGGATCAACTATACAATCGGGTTATGGAGACGAAGAATCTAGACATATGTGCCACCCACTTTTTTTAGTTTATACTACTTTTCATAATATTATGCTACTATATGGTTGACATACTACTGTATTATTACGAGTTACCTATGCGATGCACTTGCCCACGGGAATTAGCCTGCACTTGCCCACGACATTCAACTGTCCTGGCCTTGCCCATCTTGTTGAGATGGTATCTCAGGGGGCAATGGCCAGTCAGGAGACCCACAATGGTGCGAAGGTCTTTCCTCCTTAGCGACAGTAGAGCTTTTGCTCTTTTTTTAGAGATGGTGATTAGCTACTTGGCTTGCCTCTGCTTCGGAGTGTTGCGCCAGTACGCAGCTCTCTTTCTGTCCTCCCATTTTTGGACCTGTTGAGTAACGAAGCTCTTAGTAACCCCGAGTAGGGGTTCAGGACCAAAACATTGGGATTCCGATCCCTGCTTAGCGAGTCGATCAGCTTCTTCATTGCCATCTACTCCTTCATGGCCAGGGACCCAGAGCAAAGTTAACTTATTGCCCCGAGCCGCAGCCTTCAGGGAGTCCAGACAATCCCAGGTTAGCCTTGATGTTATTGAGTAGGCTGTAATGGCCTTTAGGGCTGCCTGGCTATCAGACATTATGTAAATTCTCGCACCTTTGAGTCGTTTTTTGGCGATCTCTTGTACTCATATTTCTATGGCATGGGGTTCAGCCTGATAAATGGTCGCTGTTGTTCCTAGGGGTTTAGTTAGGCTGAAATTTGGGCCTTTGATCCATAGGCCAGCTTTTCATTCATCACAGACCCATCTGTGTACCACAGAAGTGATCCTGGTTCATATTGAGGCGTGCCTCTTTTCCAGCATTCACGATCATTAATGATCACTCTAAAGGGTCGGTAAAAGTTCATTCCCTCTGACATAATGTCAGGGACTGACTTGGCCACTGGACCGGTGTGGACTTGGTCCAGTATTTCCAGGTGGCTCCCTTTACGGGGGGGAGTTTGAGTTTTCCCGAGTGCAGCATTCTGATAGCCCCCAGGTAGTCTGTTCTCTGAACAAAGCTATGTAGAGGGGTGAGGTGAAGGAGAACCTCTAGTGCTGCTGAAGAGCACTCAACAATAGTAGTCACCCAAAAACTACCTGTACACCACCTAACTTACCTTGAGTGGGTGAAATTCACTCTTATCCAACTCAGCACCGTACCTACCTCAACTGCTTGGGGCCAATAGATGTAGCCACAGTGGGAATGAAAACCTACCATATCTCTACTACCAATGTGCTTACAAATTATAACGAAAGCGTCCTGATGATGCCCACGGGCGAAAGCATGCTTGACATGAGAGTTAAACACTATGAAAACTGAGGATCCGCTGAGGATTATTGAGCACACTTGAACACAGGAATACAGGGTCACAAATGGTACGATTAACTGCCCCTCATTGCTCTCAAGGATCTACTTCCATGTTCCACGCGAAGCTGCCCGCTCATCTCCTCTCTTCTATGTTCCGTTTTCCCCTACAATTATCAGCGAATTCGACCCCTCTACCGTCTACCACGCAGTGCCAATCTATTTCTGTCCCTTCACCCAAATTTTGACTTTTATAACTCATCCCTCGCAGTCTTAAAATCACTAGTTGCTTCTTCTCATGTGTGCTATAATTAGTCTTTAAATTCCTTCCTTGCTTACTTCCAATATTTAACTATCTGCAGATAGTTCAACATTTTGAATTATACAATTGTATTGAATTGGGCTTGCTCGTACTTAATTAAATAAATAAATCCGCCGCACTTTATCCCCCCCCCCCCTCACCAAAAACCTGGTCAACTAAGAAAGGCAACACACTATGAATAAAATAACATAGTTTATTCAACAAGCTGAATATTTTCTGGTATGAAAAAATATTGTTTTATCCAAGCCAAGGAACAAAAAAATAGTTGAAAGTAAAAAAAAGAGCTCAAAATTAAAATTATTTACTTCAGAATTGTAACGATTTTTTTGTTTTGTTCAACACAAATTCCAATTAACTTTTGATCCTCAAAAGAAATTGGATGTGAAAGGTAGGTAAAGAAAATACGGGGGAAGAAAAGGAAGAAAACCATTAGCTGGTGAGTTTGATCTCTTTAGAACCTCTTATTTTCGATCTTTCTACTTCTTTGATTCAGTTGAATGCTTCTTTTGCCTTTACCACGTAAAACTATACTTTGGCCATTTACTCGCTTTTCTCTCTGTTCACTTTTTTTTATTCAATCTGATTATTTATTGGTTTTATTACCAGTTTAGTGAGGCGACTGAGGGTTTGAACAAAAAGGATAAATATAATGGCTAAACCCCACAGTTCAGTTAAACATATTATGTTTTTTAAATTTCAAAGGTATAATTTCATCACGAAGGTTATTGTCATACTTGTCTCCAAACCCCGATTTCTCATCAATGACAGATCCCATCACTAATGATTGTACCGATTGAAAAAAAATTCTTTGAAATTGACTTGGCGTATTTTTAATTATTTTATTTTTCTGTTCCAGGTACATAATGACGATATGGTGGAAAAACAATGTCTGAATGGAAACATGTGAGTATCCAGATATTACCTAAAAACACTTTGAAAAAACACTTCGCTCAAAGGCGGAGGGAGCACGCCGGAAGAGAAAGAAACTAAAACGTCTGTCAAGTGGGTGTTGCACATAGCTTCCTCGTATCCATAACCCGATTATATAGATGATACGATGCATAGTAAATAATTTCAAAACACCAATCTCGTGCCTTCCACCAAGTGCCTTCCACTACCCTCATAGGGGACCATCTACATGCTAATCTGGACAATCCTAGAAAATTTCATCAAATTCGGATGAAAAATGTGAGTAGATGTATGTGATTGGATCAAAAAAATGCTTAGCCTCGGCTGGGATTCGAACCCGGGACCCCTGGGGGATAATTCTATGCGCTACCTCTGATCTATTGAGGCCTAGTGATGCAATGAATAGGATTTGAGATTCTCACAGGGGACCATCCCTCTATGAAAAAAAATTCTCTATGATTTTCATAGGGGACCATCTAAACACTACTCAGTAACATCCCTGGAAATTTCATTGAAATCGGATGGAAAATGTAGAAGTTATGGCTGTTACAAGGAAATTCACGTTTGTGCATGCGCAGTGGCTACTATCAGTCCAAAGGTGGTGATTTTCATAGGGGACTATCCAAGTTTTAATTTGTAACATCCCTGAAAATTTCATCGAAATCGGATGGAAAATGTAGAAGTTATGGCTGTTACAAGGAATTCACGTTTGCGCTGGCGCAGCAGCTACTATCAGTCCGGGATGATGATTTTCGTTGGGGACCATCTTCAACCTAATCCGCATAATCCCTGAAAATTTCATCGAAATCGGATGGAAAATGTGGAAGTTATGGCCGTTACAAGGAATTCATGACAGACACACAGACACACACACACACGGAACCAAAATTGTTCAGAAAGGTCTAAAACGCAAAACGCAAGTGAAAATTTTGATTTTGAAGAACTTTTTCTTTTCGTCCTTGAAAAGTGAAAACAAAGCTTCCGCTACCTTGGTAGACTCGGAAGCAAAACCAAAGGAGACTTCTTCTTCAATTCCTGAAGTTCAGTAAATAAAGTTTTTGATTCATCATTTAAAAAAAAATTATTATCTACCTACCGTATTGGAGAATCCGTCGTAACCAGCAAGTCGAGTACAGGAGGCGAGCGCTTTCGATGTAAGGTTACGACGGATTCTCCAATACGGTAGGTAGATAATTGCATTCGGAACTAACCCCATTAATTTATGACCAAAAAAAAAGTAAAACTCTACCTTTTTGAGATTTTGAAAATCGTATATGGATGTTTACAAGTATAAATTATAGAGAATTTGTCTAATTTTTGTGTCACGCCAGGCTAGAAATCACCTTAGGATCCTGCCAAAACCAAAAAGTTTAATTATTCAGTTTTGATAATATTATTCCTGCTACAAGGTGGAATTCAAGTAACGAGGATGTGGAGTTAATTGGTTCCCCTCTCGAACTCTCGATTTTACTCCCATATAAACGTCGTTAACCTTCATTTTTTCCCCATTTTTATAGAGCCATCATCCCTCCCCAAAAAGAGGTCGAATTAAATTAAACGCCAGTTAAACGAAATTAACCCCGCGAGAGGGGTCTTCTAAACAATTGAACGGGAGGGTCCCTCTGGTCGTAGATTGAGGTGAAAACTGCAGATCGGAGATAGGCCCTTTACTTTCCCCATAAAAGAGGGGTCTGCTTTAATTTATGCAGGGCTGTAACATCCTGTAATGAGATCCTCTATTTTGCTCTTTTTTTTCTCTCTTCGTTTTACCTTTGACGGCGGTGAAAAAGAGGTTTTCGCTAAGGTAAACGTTCAAGGAAGTTAAAAGGTATTGTGGGGGGTAACTAGAACGTCTATTAACGGATGGTTCCAGGATTTCTTCTTTATGAGAGGATTTTCAAAAATTTCATCTTTAAGATCAAGGCGGATACACTCATTATTTTACCTGTTACTACCATTTTTGATCTCTAATCCTTGGAGTTTGCTCTTCGAAGAAGGTATTTAAATCACTGGACATGCTCATTCAAAAACTGTATAGATTGCAGGTCTTTCTCATCCAAGTAGGTTTACAGGTTGCTGGACTTTCATTCAAAATGGCTGGACTCTCTGGTCTGGTAATAATTAGTTATCTACAGGGGCGTGGCGTCCATAAGGCCACTCTGGGTCTAGCCCCAGCAAAATTTCCCTCTCTGTAAGCTAGATTTTCACCTCAAAGTTGAAAAAACTCGCCTCAAAAGTGTTCCCCCAAAGTGAAAAAACCCTAGGAGAAAGTTGTTTTACCTCAAAACTCACTGATCCATGAAAGCATGGATCTTTTACAAGTGTAAAATAATTTTACACTGACATGTAATCCATGGTGGAAGTAGAAAGAAGAGAGAAGAAAAAAAAGAAAGGAAGAAAAGAACTAGGATGGAAGTTGGTCACCAGAGGCTGTCCCCACAACCAGCACCATGGACCTAGAGAGAAGGAGGAGGAGAAGTAGGTCGGAATCGATAGTATGGAAATCGTATATTGATGGATATATCTGGAAAAATAACTTGAGCTAAGGAAATTCTGGGGCAAAAACAATTCTGCCCCAGAGTTGCTATGGTTACATGGAAGTGTTGTCCAGTCCGCGCATGCCCAGTATTGTAACAATGCAGGCCTCATCCGTTTACCCCCTCCCTTCTCGGCCCCAGCCAGGAAGGACACAATCGATTTTCGTCAAGTCGCAAATCGATTTTTTCAATACAAGTACTGATTCAAGTCGATGGGTGGATGCTTTGTTGAATCATCCATGGAAGTTCCGTGTAAGGCATGGACTTATCCCTACGGGATAATAAGAATAAAAATATGATATGATAATATAATATATATATTATAGGGGTATTCCCTGGACCCCCGGTTACCTCTATTTACATACTTCGGACGATATTATTGAAACACAGAATGTGATTTAGCTCACGCGTATCACATAATTGCGCTATTTTCCTCCCACTAAATCAGAATCTTATGAAATACGCGTCATAACAAAATATCTCATAGGTTACACCAGGTTACACAATCCTTAGTTCCGTATCATCGGTATCCATGTTGTCGTCCCACATTTTGTTAGCTTTTTAGGACGTCCCACAGTAAGACTTGGGCATCCGATCGATCTGTGGCGAAGAAGGACAACACTCAACAGAAAAAAATAACCACACACTAATCCGTTTTAGACCATTCTGAATCAAAATCGGTGAAAAAAACCATAGGTGTATGTCTGTGTGTGTGTGACAAAATCTTGTGTACTCTGCCCAGGCCTCAGTTCTCAACCGATTTTCCTGGTTCTTTTTTTGTTCGTCGCGGAAAACTACCTAGTTGTGCACTACGTCGCTGGAATTTCGAATTTTGCGTTTTAAGGGGGAAGGGGGGGGGGGGTTAATGCTCAAAAAACCTGCGTTTTTGGGCATAATCTTGTGTATTCTGCCCAGGCCTCAATTTCCAACCGATTTCCGTGGTTTTTTTTTATTCGACGCGGAAACCTACCTATCTAGTTGGTATCTAGTTGTGCACTACGTCGTTGATAGAAAGATGACAGAACCGTGTAACAATGGATATATTGATGAGTTATAACAATAAGGAACTGGAAAAACCTTGTAAGTGGCAACAATTTGAGGTCAAGGTATCGATTTCAACAATCATAATTGTAGAGTTTTTATCCATTACTCTGGAGTTACATTGCCGGAGATGACGCGAAACAAAAATACACACATCCCATAGCAAATTTATTGTCGTAAGGAAGCAAATATTTCTGCGGTGGGGAAACTGGTTGATCTGAATGCCCGCCACAGTAGGAATTTTCGGAGAGGTTTCTCACGGACCCACTCCAGTTTTAGAGTGACTGCTTGTGATAAACTTATTTCGTTTCAGACGAGGAAAACCAGGTTATCGAAACTCAAGAAAAGGGTAAGTTCAACCCTTTTGTATTATCGCCCCACACCCAACCTTCTACCACCACTACAGACGTGTTCTATAGCGTCACATCGACTTCAAAGCTTTGTCACGTCTCGGCTCCAAACGACGGGCTGAGAGGCTCCTAACGTTGTTTTCCTTCGATTGAGACCTCGCTCTGTTTCGGACAAGATTTTCGGACGAACATTTGAAATTCACTCTCTCATCGTTATTGTTTCACTACATTACACTTTTGGAGGCATTCAGAGACACAAATAGTGTATGAGGATGGCATCTAATGCTCTAATCCTCATGTGTCATAAAGACTCTAATTCTCTGAAATTTTTGTGTCCATTCGGATTGGGCGAGTTTTCTAACCAGATTGAGAGATGACAAATTTCACCATCTTGTTTGAGAAAGTTCAGTGTTGTACATTGTCCTGAAAGCAAGTCCGGTGATGATCACACCCACATGGGTGGAAAAAATCCCTTTGGGGTCTAGTTGTGCCCGAAGATTTTGGTTGATGTAGGTCACCTCTAAGGGTTGAAAAATTAGATTTGAAATTTTGAAAACGCCCTAACTCAAAAAATTTTGATATAAATGTATTGTTTTTCCTTCAATTTAAGATAGTATAGAATTTTTAGAATTTTTTGAGACCACGCGGAGCCCTGTAGGACGTTGTTCCTCTACGAGAATTTAAGGGTTGGACTTATGATAAATCAGAAACACGAGTGTGAATCGCAAAAGAGGCAGAATCTCCGTTCAAATGTTAGCTGAGCGAAATACGATCGATGTTTTTCTTCAAGTTGGTCGGTGGTAACAATGGCAAAGCCGTGTTCTTTGCAGACGAGTGATCTATATAGAAAAATAATAAACCTTTGTGTAATAATTTGCAGCGTTTTTATACTACCAGTGCCATAAGTTGAGGTTATTTCATGTGAGAAGGCTACACTGCCTGCCTTTAGCATAACTTACAGATAACTTAGCATAACTGCACAACTTACAGATTATTTTGATTGTGTGGATTCCCACAATTTGGATTTACTAGAAAAAGAAAAAGAAAGAAGAAAAGTAGTTTTATTTGAAAAAATATCTTACTTGCTAAACACAAACTTGATAAGTTGCAGAAAAAACCTCTAATAATTGAAAATTAGTCACCAAAAAATTTCTATAGGATTTTGTGTGTCTTACAAATTTGTGGTGACCCGTTGAATATATCAATTATTTCGTGACCCACGAAAAAACGTCTCCCAAAATATTGTGATCTGAATTCCGACATATTTGGTTTCACTATTGAGGGCTCACTGTGTATTAAACACCCTGCCCTTTACTAGTATGTTATTTTTCATGGCTCAACCCTGTATGGATTAAGGTGGCAGAGAGCAACGTGCGCAAAGGGTTTACCTTGATGTGGGGGAGGGGCAAACCGTAGATTCAACTTGATGGATGTCACTTCAACGCTGGGAAAGTGCTCGGGAATGGAGAAACCATGCATATGCAAAACCTTCCAGAGCAGGAGGGGGTAAAGTTTCGGAGAGGGATGGCGACGGGGGAGGATTTCCACAGAAAACGTTGAAAAGGGAGGGAGAAAAGGCTGTGAACTATGGGGGGATGAAGAGCGAAAGATACCGCGTCAGCTGGTGGACAGCTATAACGTTAGAAGACCGCTCCAGTCCCACAATTTACGAGATGGAGTTGAGGTGGTGAAGTGGTTAGTTAGCGTAGGTTAGGGTCATTGCAGTATACTGTTGGGAAGGATTAAGCACGACATTCGAGAGACAAGGATAATTACGAGCTTTTCACCAACAGGATTTCAACATCGTTCGGGAGATAAGCTGAGATATACAGGGAGCTCATCAAGAAGTTTAACAAGCTAGACAACACAGGTGATAAGATCTCAAAACGTTAGCAGTTATTTGAGCTCCTCAAATGCAACAAAAACTTGAGGCAACAATACTTCGTTGGTCCAGAGCAAGACAGGGTTAACTAAAAAAAACGCTGCAAATTATTACACGATGGTTTATTGTTTTTTATTTTCCTACATAGATCACTCGTCTGCAAAGCCACCAACCATCCAACATGAAGAAAAACATCGATCGTATTTCGGTCAGCTAACATTTCAACGGGGATTAGGCCTCTTTTGCGATTCACACTCGTGTTTCTGATTTATCGTACTTCCAACCCTTAAATTCTCGAAGGGAGTCAACAGTTTGTCCTACAGAGCTCCGTGGTCTCAACAAATTCTAAAAATTCTATAGAATTTAAGTTGAGGCGTTTTCAAAATTTTAAACCTTTTTTTTAAACCCTTAGAAGTGACCTAGGTACATCAACCAAAATCTTCGGGGCACAACTAGACCCCAAATGGAGCCTACATACCAAATTTCATCAAAATCGGTCAATGCTAAGGGGCAAAAGTGCTGCCGCGTACGGCGTACGGCGGACGGACGGCCAAATTTTTATTCGATTTTTGGATTCTCCGTACCTTGAAACGCAAACCATCAAATTTTGAGGGGGTGTTAAATTTTGCTTATTCACTACCGAAGGTAGGGAAGCTTTGTATTCGTGAAAGAAGTGAAAAAAAAAATGTCCTCCAAAATCAAAATTTCTACTTGCTTTTTGCGTTGTAGAGCTTCCCGAACAATTTTGGTTCCGTGTCTGTCTGTCTGTCGGTCTGTCTGTGGTCAATCCTTGTCCCGGGCAAAACTATACTAACCTGTGGTCCGATTTTGATGAAATTTTCAGGGATTGTGCGGGTTAGGTCCTAGACGGTCCCCTATCAATTTCAGCACCTTTGGACCAATAGGAGCGAGTGCGCATGCGCAAACGTGAATTTCCTGGAACCTCGGTTTCTTATGAACCGATTTTGCTCAAATTTGGAGGTTAGTTAGGGACTAACTTCTAAGAGACACCCTATGAGTTTCAATCAAATTGGTCAAGCAATAGCCGCTGCGCATGCGCGAACTTTAAATTTATTGTTACAACCAAAACTCCGCAACTATTCAACCAATTTCGATGAAATTTTCAGGGATTGTGTGGGTTAGGTCCTAGACGGTGGACCGCTAAATAAATCGAATAAATTTCGAATAAAATTCGAATAAATTCTATACGTCCATGTTACAATGAGTGAGGAAGCTATACTGCCCACCCAACTTGGCAGACTTTTTTTTTTCTTGATCGATTTCAAAGGTTCATTATTGAAAATAATAAACCAAAAGACGTTTTTGAGTTTTTTGCATGAATCATCTCCAAATTCCGTCTGCTTTTACTGTGCTAGACCGCTTCATCTAAAACTAAGTGGATCATTACTAGATTGCGCGCAGGTTGGCGGAATATCTCAGAGTTTTTGGAGTGGGGTTGATGCAAGAAGGGGGTAAGTCAGTTGATCCGCGTTTGTCCTGAAGTGAAGTGCCGAAGGTAAGTGCAATATTGAGATATTAGGGGAAAGGCACCAGTTATTAGATACTAGGTGAAACATTGACTCTACAGGAAAAAAATATAAATATCGTCCTATGACACACCGATAAGAGTACCAACCTCCTCCTTCCGCCTATAGCGATTTTGAAGTCAGTGAAAAATGACTAAGATAGGTTACACCGTTTAGTTCTACATCAGAATTAAATTTAAACCCCACTCTCTGAAAAACAGGAGTTGGTCAAATCAACACTGAGCTTTATAGATCTGCTATATTAGCTAATTTATTCTTAGCCACTAATTTGTAAAATGAATAAACTTAATTTTTTTCAAAAATGTATTTATTAAAGTCTTCACTTGAATTCAAAATTTTATTTTTAAAGTGTGATAAACCGATGTTTTTTAAGAAGTGAACCAATTTTCTCAGGTCAGAATAAAATAAATAAAACCTCATCCCTTAAAATGACCTTGAGATGAAATTGAGAACACTCTTGGTTAACTAGACAAGCACTCAATTAAAATTTAAAAAAAAAAAAAAATCAGGCGCACCCCCCATTTAGAATGTGTCCAAAACGTGATGAGTCAAAATGGTCCCTCCCCTGGAGAAATCGTGGAAAATCAGTATGGCAGTCAAAGGGCAAATTATCTCCAAGAAGATAATAACATATCAATTAAATTATTATTATACATTTGAATTAATATACTATTGCACCTAATTTACTATAGATAATAAACAAATTTTTAATTTCAATTTGTTATCATTTATTTATTTTTATTATTCATTTCTTATTTATTTTTAATTTATTTTTTTCCAATTAAGCAAGTTAAATTTTATTGTATTGTGCTTTATCTTCCATAGGTACACGTCCAAAAGATCAGCGTTTATTTGACTTTTGTCCATAGCAATTCATGAAAAGAATGATTTCAGTAGTGAAAAACTGCGATACAATGTAGATGATTTTTTTCCTTGCTTTCTCGGGCTAGTTATCGAATCACATGATCCATTCTTTATATCTCAACTTGACTTGATTGGTCAACGCTCTGTCCTGTTATAACAGTAGTTACCAATCGAATACCCTACAAGTTGAAGCCATGCGGCAAATTTAGTACGGAGGATCGCCGCACTGGCGTGAGCTTTTGTGAAACGCTTTATACCTTCGCCGCCTTGTCATAAATCCTGCCTACAGTCACCTAAAGCCGAATCGCGCCGCTAATCCGCCGCAACAGAAGGTACCTTATCTCCTTTCCAAAGCTTGAATCCCTCGGCTTGTCATCTCGGTTTAACGGAACATCCCATCGTTGTTCATCTACCGGTCTATCCTACAGCCCAACTCTAGTTCACATCGTGCCGTCCAATGGCAGCGGTTCGATGGATTTACATTTTCCGGCCACCGAAACCTAAATGTAACGTTTTGTGTAACTTATATTGATCTCAATATTAATTTTATGATATTTTGTTGACCTAATTTTATGTGAACCCAACAAGAATATGATCTTTATGAAACTCTGTGCTCAAATGGGCACCGATAAGAAGATTCTCTGGTTAATTAGCCACAACTTCACTGCTCCTATTATTACCGCTTAGGCCGTTTAAGGAATAGAAGAGTGCCATGAGGAATATGTGCCTTTGAAGGACGCGACCAAGGAGACTTTCGTTCCAGGCTTGTTTGTACAAGAAGTCAGTGATTTAGTTCACCGACTCCTGAATCTCCCAACAAAGTTGAGATGCTTGACCATTAACGACTCCACTCTAACAACTTTGGAAGCTGATAATCATTTCACGAAATGCGACGCAGTAGAGGAAGAATGTATGTTCTACCCCATAACTATTAATACTACGACCTTTGACCTTTACCCCTACCCCCCCTCCCACCCCCTGACCCACCCCACCACCCCTCCCGCCCCATGACCCCTCCCGCCACCGCCCCTCCCACCCCCCCCCGTACTCCTCCCGACCCGTACTCCTCCCGCCCCGTACTCCTCCCGACCCGTACTCCTCACGCCCCGTACTCCTCCCGACCCGTACTCCTCCCGCCCCGTACTCCTCCCGACCCGTACTCCTCCCGCCCCCGTACTCCTCCCGCCCCCGTACTCCTCCCGCCCCTTACTCCTTCCGCCCCCTTCTCCCGCCCCCATACTCCTGCCGCCCCTTTACTCCTACCGCCTCTAACCTCTACCCCCCTTACGCCTTTCGCCCCTTACTCCTCACTCCCCCCCCCCCGACTCGTTCCTATCACTCCCCATACTCCCCCACACGTACCCACATATATCCCCCCATACTCCCACTTACTCCCCCAAATTTACCCCCACATATTCCCCCATACTCCCCCATACCTACCTCATTACTTCCCATACTCCCAAACACCACCCCATTACTCCCCATATTCCCTCTTACCTACCCAAATTTACCCCCACATATTCCCCCATACTCGCCCAAACTTACCCCAATACTCCCCATACTTACCCCTACCCACTACCCCCACATACTCCCTCATACACTCACCCATACTTCCTAACACACTCACCCATACTCCCTCACACCTACGGCACATATTCCCCCATACATACCCCCACACACTCCCCCATATACCCCACAAACTCCCCCTCACTCTCACCCCTCATTCTCACCCTAACTACCAATGCCATAAGGTAAAAACTATAATTTAAGCTAGGTTGAGAATGGAGCTTCATGATAGGTTAACTAGATGGCACTATGGTCGATCTATCCTACCTTGTAATCATGTTTCAATCTCTATTTTAAGTTTCAAAGTAAGGTCAGTACAACTAAGAGAAATATCTATTGTCCTGAAAAGGACAGTTCAAAGGATCTAAGGTAAGTACAACTAATTTCTTTACCATTAAGATTCAATTAGTAACATTGTTCGACCCTCTTGGTCGTTGGAATTTCCAACTAAGCTCTTCTTTTATGTAAATTTAACATGTTGGTCTTCAAAAGGACCGATGAAAAAACTTATTCTTTACGAAATCACACACTTTTTTTAATAATTATTTTTATTCAGTCTTTCCTTCTCTTGTATAAATTGAACTTGTTGGTCCTCCAAAGGACCGATGAAAAATTTTAATTCAAGAATAAACGATACAATGAAATAGAATAGAAAAATTAGTGTTCGTGGTCAGTTAAACATTGGGAACACCACGAAAGAAACCCTGAATCTAAGCTGTTGTTCAATAGCGGCTGGTCGTCTTCTGGTACTGGTGAGTATCTATCAACGGACGGAGATGGAGGTAGTAGATGCAGAAGAAGGTATGAGGGAGAAAGGTATGGGTATTCGACGACAGAGTAGTCTTCAAACGAGGGAGTAGGAGATGGGCTGTAAGTTTTCATCTTCTTCCTGGGAGGCGACTCTCTGGAAGATGGCATCACAGCATACGTCTGGAAAATGACCATAAAAATTATGTAAGTAAGCAGTAAAAATTAAAATTGGTACTTGAAAGTATCTATGAAACTGAATCTACCTTATTCATGGGGTCAGAGTACTCCTCTTCATCAGTGGATCGCGTTGAGAATTCGTTATTTGTAACCCACATTGATGGAGAAGCAGGACTGGGCGATCTTTCCTGTGGAGAGGCCCGAGTGCAGGATAATTCGTGGAGCTGGCATGCTCTTACTGTGACAAAGTTGGCACCACAAATTGAACACTGCTTACTGGAAGAAGCCATCTGAAAAGTTCCGATGAAACATTTATATTTACGATAGTTGAATATGGATGAAACTCATAATTTGAATGCGGTAAATGATAACTTACCTTTCACACAAATTGCAAGTCGTGCTGTCTGTTGACAAGGCCTCTGTAGATGAGGTTGACTGATCTGATGACCTTGTTGTTGTACTTCTGAATTTCGTCCTCGGTGAGTACGTCGTTGAACCGTTTTGGTAGGAAGACTCTAATGGAAGCTTCTTGAAGACAGCCAATGGGGATCAATGAAGCCACGATAGTGTCACCAAACCGACTTTGCAATCTTTGAAATGAGAGCACTTCGTAGGGAACTCCAATGCGAAGGTCTGACAGACGGCAGATTCCGTTGTTCTGGTTGTTGGCTGCGTTGAGTTGAGATGAGAGAGAGTTGATCATCTTGAAGAGCAGGAGCAGAATGAAGAGCCGCCTCCAAGAGCAGCCCCTTATATACCCAAGATCAACCACCCCCTTTCCCCCTCCCACCACCCACCACCCCCAAGGTCAAATTAATTTGTGTATAACTTCTCTGTGAATAAGTATTCCTTCTCATTAGGTAGGTAATTTTTAAGGTTATCCTTCTTAATAGAATTCAATAACTTCTCAATGAAATTGTATCCTTCTGAATGCACCTTCAGTCAACAACCCCAACAATTAAAACTTTTTTTTTCTTGTATTACTTCTCTGTGAATAAGTATTCCTTCTCAATAGGTAGGTAATTTTTGAGCTTATCCTTCTTAACAAAATTCTATAACTTCTCAATGAAATTGTATTCCTTCTCAATGCCTGGAGTCAAACTCCACTCCAATTCAAACTTTTTTTTCTTGTATTACTTCTCTGTGAATAAGTATTCCTTCTCATTAGGTAGGTAATTTTTAAGGTTATCCTTCTTAATAGAATTCAATAACTTCTCAATGAAATTGTATTCCTTCTGAATGCACCTTCAGTCAACAACCCCAACAATTCAAACTTTTTTTTTTTCTTGTATTACTCCTCTGTTAATAAGTATTCCTTCTCAATAGGTAGGTAATTTTTGAGCTTATCCTTCTTAACAAAATGCTATAACTTCTCAATGCCTGGAGTCAAACTCCACTCCAATTCAAACTTTTTTCTTGTATTACTTCTCTGTGAATTAAGTATTCCTTCTCAGTAGGTAGGTAATTTTTAAATTTATCCGTCTAAACAGAATTCTATACCTTCTCAATGAAATTGTAATTCCTTCTCAATGCCTATAGTCAAACACCCCCTATCAAACTTTATTCATGTATTACTTCTCCGTGATGAAGTATTCCTTCTCAGTACGCATTTTTTAGGGTTATCCTTCTTAACCGAATTGTATACCTTCTCAAAGGAACTACCCCCCTCCATTCCCACCCTATATAAGGAGCTGCTCCTCCTCTCCTCCTCCCACTCTTGCTCGTGCTTTTGTAGTGTTCACTAGTTTTCCAGTGCTCTTCTTCAAGCTCCAGCTCTCATCTTCAGCTCCAGACCAGCTCTTTAGCTCCAGACCTGCTCTTCAGCTCCAGACCTGCTCTTCAGCTATCGTCCCCTGCTCCTCTGGGATAAGTGAGTAACCTCATTAGTTTACCTCCTGGTTTGCAAATTAGGTCTACCTCTCCCCCCAAAAAAACCCACACTTCCTTTTTTTTTCCATTCAAGTTTGACCTTGATAACTTCTTTGTTCGTTCAAGTTTGACCTTGGTAGGTCCTTTTTTTTTCCTCAATCACTTGATTGGTTTTGTGTTTTATTTTTTCGTTCAAGTTTGACCTTGATAGGTCCTTTTTTTTCTCTCAATCACTTGATTGGTTTTGTGTTTTTTTTTTTTTTTCGTTCAAGTTTGACCTTCATAGGTCATTTTTTTTCTCTCAATCACTTGATTGGTTTTGTGTTTTCTTTTTTCGTTCAAGTTTGACCTTGATAAGTTTTTTTTTCACTCAAGTTTGACCTTGATACGTTCTTTTTTTTCTCAATCACTCGATTGGTTTTGTGTTTTCTTTCTTTGTTCAAGTTTGACCTTGATAAGTTCTTTTTTTGTCTCAATCACTCGATTGTTTTTTTTTTTCTATTTTGTAAATAATTCCGGTATTATTTCGTTGTTTTGGTTTCTCTGAAACAATTTTCGTTTAATAGCTACTTTTCTGAAGTTTTTTTTTTCTTTTCAATCCGTTGATTGAAAATTTCGTTATTATTATTTCTTTTTCCTCAATCACTTGATTAGGTTTTTTCTCTGTTTCATTTAAAAAAAAAAAAAAAAAAATTGTGTCTTGGTTAGGTATTAGTTTTTCTAAAACAATTTTCGTTTAGTAATTTTCTGATTTTTTTTTTTTTCTTTTCAGTCCGTTGATTGAAAGTTTGGTTATTATTCACTTATCCTTGTTTTGGATTTACTTCTTCATATTCTTTTATTTTGCTTGAGGTTTGTGGATTAATTTTCCCAGTTTTTTTTTTTCATTCAATAATTTACTCGTTTCTCAATTTGAGTTAAATTGATTACAAATTTCCATAAAAATATTTTAGTTCAAATACTTTAAAGCTAGAGATGGCTAGTACATCAAAGTTGTGTACCTTTTGTGGGAGGGCATTTGACAGTTTGACCACGCTGATAGCCCATGAAACCCAATGTGGAGAAAGTAGATTCCCCACCACCAATACTTCTCCACCCATTATTTTTAAGAGGCCAGCATCTGACATTGATGATAGGTTGTCAATGTTCTCAAATTTGTGTGGATTCTGTGGGATTTATTTTCCTTCAATGGAGGAGAGGCTGAGGCATGAACAAACTCATGCTGGTTCATCTTCTCCCTCTCCTTCCAAAAAGAGGAACATATCTCCCACAGATGACTTATTCTCCTCTTACTTTGCCAATGTTTGTGGATATTGTGGATTGGATTTTGCCACTAGAGATGAAAGAGAAGAACATGAAGCAGTGAGACACAATCGAGATTTTTGTACTAAATGTGGCCAGTATTTCCCCAATAATTTAGAAAGGATCAATCATGAAATAGACTGTTCTGTTAACTTAGTGTGTGAAAAATGTGGGGCTAACTTCTCGAACGCTTATTTGTTTGAAGCACATAACATCAACTGTGGTCAAGAGGTGGATAATGGTAGACAAGGTGGTGACCCAAATGTTAGAGAAATATTGGCTAATGCTCCTGATGATGAACAGATCATTCCCTACATCTCTGCTTTCACAAATAGAATTGCTTCGTTTTTTATACAATCAAATTTTGCATTAGATCTGCCTTCATTCCTTTCCGACATAAGACCAAAATTGATTAAAATCCTCAAAAACTCTCTTCGTGATCATGGGGCGATTAAATTCAACTTGGTTCTTGATATTTTAGTAAATAACTCTCTTGGAGAAGAGATGGATTGTAATTTAAAAGTCAAGAATGATATATTATTGCACAACACTCAAATAGATTCAATCCTAAGATCAATGAATGAAAAGTTAAATACAGAGTTATCCGAGTTGGAAGTTAAAAAAAGTGGTTGGAAGTTGGCATTAATTTATGGTCTACGAGTTAAAATCAATAAGTACTCCCCACTGAGAGGTGGCATGTTCATTGATCTCCCAGAAAAAATTAAAAGCAGAAAAGCATGTATCAATGTGATCAATGAGGACAATTTTTGTTTCAAATATTCAATTTTAGCCAAGTGTGTACCTAGACATCCAGAAAGAGTTTTCAGTCTACACAACTCTCAATCATAGATATAATTTCGACTGTATTAGATTCCCTGCCACAATGTATGACATCAAAAAATTTGAAAAAATCAATAATATCTCAATAAACATTTTTAAATTGGATGAAAACAATAACGTATACCCCAAGAAAATTGTTGAGCAGGAACTAGAAGACCATAGAGATTTATTATTACTAGAGAAAAAATTAGGTAGTGGCGAGGTTATAAACAACCATTATGTATACATTAAAGATTTTAATAAATTAGTACGTGCACAGATAACTGCTCATGTAAGTAGGATTAACCTCTGCAAAAGATGTTTGTGGTACAAGCAGACGGACAATTCTGGTGACATTAAAGCCCATGAAAACCTATGCAACTCAAACAAACCAGCCCTTCCAAAGATCCCTGAGAAAACTTACGTGGAATTCGAGAAAGTGGGTAGATCCATGAGAGTCCCCTATGTAGTATACGCAGATTTTGAATCCATGTGTGAAGATATCCATACTGTCCTCCCAAACCCAGATACATCTTACACCCACCCCTACAATCAGCATACCCCCACTTCTGCATGTGCTTATGTCCATATTCAAGAGGAGTTCTTATCCATCAGTGATCGAATACCGAAAGATTTGTTCGTATATCGAGGGGAAGACGTTGTAGAAAAACTGTTGGAATTTTTAAATCATGTTGCTGAAGAAGTGAGTAAAATATATAGTTCTAACAAAAAAATGCCAATTCTATCCCAAGTAGAGAAAAATCAATATGATAGTGCTACAACATGCTTCATGTGCAATAAAGCCTTCAGTTCCCCGGAAAATCCCAAAGTTCGTGATCATTGTCACATACTAGGGACTTACCGGGGAGCTGCCCATCGTAATTGTAATATTCAATATCAACCCCCCTCCTTCCTTCCCGTCCTGTTCCACAACCTCTCTGGATTTGACGCCCACTTCATAATTCCCAAATTAGGCTACAACAAAAAACAAATTGATGTCATAGCATCAACTTCAGAAAATTTTATCACTTTCTCCAAAAGAGTAAATAAAAAAATATCATTGAGATTTTTAGATAGTTTCAGATTTTTTTTTTTTTCAGGTTTTAGATTTTTATCAAACAGTTTAGATGGTCTTGCCAAATCTTTAACTAATTTTAATATTTTACCTAAATTTTTTAATAATAATGAATTAGATCTTGTGAAAAGGAAAGAGTATTCCCCTACGAGTATATGAACTCATGGGAGAAATATAATGAAACCCAATTACCTCCCATAAATGAATTTTATAGCCAACTGAAACATAGTGGTATAACCAATGTAGAATATGAGCATGCGCAGAAAGTGTGGGAAGTATTCAATTGTTCCAGCATGGGGGAGTATAGCGATCTTTACATGAAAATCGATGTACTCCTCCTTGCTGAAATATTTGAATCATTCAGAAACATAACAATCAAATCCCATTCCCTTGATCCTGCTCACTACTTCACATCACCAATGATGACCTGGGATGCGATGCTCAAATGCACTCAGGTCAAAATTGAGTTGCTAACAGACTACAATCAAATTTTAATGGTAGAGGCTGGCATTAGGGGTGGACTAGTTCAAGTTCCAGGAAGGATGGCCGAAGCAAATGACCGCTTTATCGAGGGCTACAACCCTGATAAAGAGGACTTGTTTCTGGCCTACCAAGACTGTAACGCGCTCTATTCCACTGCAATGACCATGCCTCTACCCATTGGAGAATTTTCATTTGTACAAGATCTAAATTCAATCAACTCGAAACCCTCAGTGCTGACGACCCATTCGGATATCTTCTTGATGTTTCTCTCGACTACCCAGATGAGTTACACGATCACCATAATGATCTCCCCTTCCTTCCTGAGAAGTTGGGAAGTGTTGGTGGAAAGTTGGTGGCTCATCTTGGTAGTCGGAGAAACTATGTCGTTCACTACATGGCTCTCAAACAAGCATTAGATCATGGCATGAAATTGGTAAAATAAACAGAGCACTAAAATTCCGACAGTCAAACTGGTTAAAACCCTACAGTGAACTAAATAATGAGTTAAGAAAGAAAGCCACCAACGATTTTGATAAAGACCAGTTCAAATTATACAATAACGCAGTATATGGAAAAACAATGGAATGTATTAGAAATCGAATCGATTTTAGACTTGTAACTAGCTATCAGCAGCTGAGAAACTAATTGCCAAGTCTAATTTCGTAGATTCAACTATTTTTAATGAAAATCTAGTCGGCATTTTAATGAGAAAAACTACCCTTACATTCAATCGTCCAATATTTGTAGGCCAAGCAATTTTAGATCTTTCCAAAACAATTATGTATAACTATTTTTATGATGTCCTAAATCCCCTTTACCCAAATGCACTTAATCTCTTATATATGGACACTGATAGCTTCATCATGTCTATAAAACCAATGATTGGTATAAGACATGAGAGATCATCTACTCGATCACTTAGATACATCAAATTACCCCCAAGATCACCCACTTTACTCTAATATAAATAAAAAAGTTCTGGGAAAGTTCAAAGACGAAGCAGAGGGTAAACCTATTAATTTATTTGTTGGCTTGAGACCAAAATGTATGCCATGATCATTGATGGAAAAGAATATAAGAGAGCAAAAGGGGTGCAAAGATGTGTAGTTGAAAAGAAAATCACTGTCGACCACTATCTTGATTGCTTGTCATCATTGTCAATTAAAAGAGACATATGTAGTCGTATTAGATCGAAAAATCACAATTTACAGTCCATTGTGACCAATAAAATATCACTGTCCCCTAATGACGATAAGAGACATATTTTAGATGATGGCATCACCACCTTAGCTTTAGGACACTACAGGCTGGCTCCTGAGTGATCCAATTTTATTTAATTATCACCATACCAAATTTTTAAACAGGCTGGTCCTGTAAAATCGTCTTAGGTTATCAAATTTTTAAATAGGCTGGTCCTTTTAAATTTATCATCGTCTTAGGTTATCAAATTTTTAAACAGGCTGGTCCTGTCAAATTTTATCATCGTCATAGGTTATCAAATTTACATCACCGTCTTAGGTTATCAAATTTTCATCAACCGTCTTAGGTTATCAAATTTCATCACTGTTATAAATTCTCATCATCGAATGTACACAAGGGTGGGTAAGTAAATTAATGTGTACGAGAGCAACGACCTGGTTGCGTACCAGTGGAGCAACCAAAGCTACACACTGTAGCTGGAAATCTTTCGGGATTTCCCGGGGGTTGCGGAACGAGTAAAACAACCAATGGTTAGCGGAACTATGTAAAGGATTGCTTTTATTTTTTTTCT
>CM019182.2:33584556-33600182 GCA_009739505.2 Apolygus lucorum
ATACAACCCTCACTCACACTCCTCTACTGCAGACTACGTAAAGGACTCACACAAACACCTGAATTTCGACCATTTCACGTGGACTCATTTTGTTCCATCATGGAATCGCACATGTCACAGACTAAAATTCTGTTTTGACATTTTATGTCATTACTCTGGCATATAAATGAAAACGCTGCGAATCATTGCCCAAAGGTTTATGATTTTCTGTATAGATCACTCTTCTGTATAGATCCCTCCCTACCAACCATAGGTACCTACTACCTACTAGGGCATTTTTGAAAACTTCAAACCCAACCACCAACCAAATGGAAATTATCACAGTTCTAACTTTGTACTTTAGTGTACTAAAACTAAATCAGTGTACTACTAAGTTTGATTAGAACTATTGAAGTATGAACAGTATGAATTGGTTGGACAGGATCAAATGTCCAGCGGAGCTACTGTAGTGTAGTTCTAAGATGATAGGTACTTGACGCAGTAGGTAACCTGTCATCTCCCTTCTTCAAATGTCCATTTTTGAGTCACGGGGATCTTCTTAATAGGGGTGTGTCGGTCCAGGTATTTCCCTGTTACAGTTCCAACGGTTACAGTGACAAAGATGCAACCGATCCAAATTACCTGTACAGTTCCATTACCGAAACAGGCGGTCAAATCCCACTCACATAACATGGATGAAGCAGGCACTGCCTGACAGGCAGTCAAATCCCTATCGTCCTTCTTCCATGTTTACGATCTCAACTTGCAACACAATAACATCATTTTCCATAAAAATTCGCTAAAAGGAAGGAATTTGAACAAGTGTTACAAAACAGACAATTTATTATAAATTATAGTGACCAAACAATTCAAGGAAAGATTAATGACGTTACAGAACTCAACATGACAATAATAAATTAATAATGCTGGAGACAACTTCCATGCTAACCAGTCCAGAAAACCACTTCCCGCACAAGAGCCATTCGATGATACTAATATATTCCATGGGTTATAGTCCATGGAAGTAGTAAGGGCGCTTCCAGGTACAACATGGAACAGAACTGAGAACAAGATCCATGCTTACCGGTCCAAAACCCTTCCCCGTCCAGAGCCATTCTCCATGATATCTTATTGGCCTGTTTCCATCCTTACCGATCCGAATGATCCCTTCCCGGTCCATTTCAAGATAACTTATCGGTCCGTGGAACTGGACCGGCAAGTGTCGAGTTTTTGTCACTGCGTGGAACCGTTCCAAGTTGATACTCCGTTCCACAGTCCCGGTACAGCTGTACCGACACACCTCTACTTCTTAGAAACCAGGCATTTCTTCTGTAATGTCTTCCATTCTTGGCTTCAATGATGTACGATCTTGGTTCAGGACCTCTCCTTATGATTGTAGCTGGTTGCCAATTCTTGGGCTCAATTCTGTAGAGAACCTCTTCTCCCACTTCGTACTTGGTTTTTCCAAAATCACCATAGTATTGATCTCTCTCTCGTACATTCTGCAGTTCTTTTACTACGTTTTCAATTATTCTTGGCTCGAGCAGAGAAGAATCGGTTGGTAAGGATCACATGTCCAGCTACTGTAGTGTAGCACTCAAATGGTAGGTAGTACTTGACGCAGTAGGTAACCTGTGGCACAGTAGGTAACCTGCCATCTCCCTTCTTCAAATGTACATTTTTGAGTCACGGGGGTCTTCTTAGTAACCAGGCATTTCTTCTGTAATGTCTTCCAGCAGAATGTACGAGAGAGAGATCAGGAACTGTGACAGAAATGAAGCGTTGAAATGTTCAAAAATGCCCTAGTAGGTAGTAGGTACCTACGGTTGGTAGGAAGGGATCTATACAGAAGGGTGATCTATACAGAAAATAATAAACCTTTGGGCAATGATTTGCAGCGTTTTTTTTTTTACCTACCAACTTTTTTTTCACTTACCAACCATTGGACAACTAGACCCAAAATTGAGCCCACATACCAAATTTGAACCAAATCGGTCCAGGGTTGCTAAGAAAAGTGCCGCGTACGGCGGACGGACGCAAAATTTTTTATTCGATTTTCGGATTCTAAGTAACTTGAAACGTAAAACATAACATTTCGAGGGGGGGTTAAATTTTTTTCTTGCTCGATTCCAAATTATTGAAAATAATGAACCAAAAACGAACAGCGATCGAGACGATATTACTCACTCACTCACTACGATATTACCGAGTTGTCATCACATCAGCGGACTGATAGAGAGAAAGTAGGTTTTTAGCTCCGAAAAGATCATCTAATCGTCGCTAGGCAGCGCTGAGGCCGTTCCACCACTTTCTCTCCCTAGATGCACCTGTTTTGGTTAGCTAAAAATTCAATGGATATTAGACCTCTTTTGTGATTCACACTTGTGATTCTGTTTTATCGAAGGAAAACCCTCAAGTACACGTAGGGAACGAACGGTTTTGTCCTGCAAAGCTCCGGGTGGTCTCGAAAATTTTTTAAAATCCAATAGTATTTAAAATTGGTGAAAAAACGATACCTTTATTTCTAGCTCAACTAGACCCCAAATGGAGTCCATATACCAAATTTGCTAGATTCCGAAGGGTTATTGTTGAAAATAATAAACCAAAAATCAACGAAATATTGCTTCCGAGTCTACCAAGGTAGCGGAAGCATTGTTTTCACTTTTCAAGGACGAAAAAAAAAGTTCTCCAAAATCAAAATTTCCATTTGCGTTTTGCGTTTTTAGACCTTTCTGAACAATTTTGGTTCCGTGTCTGTGTGTCTGTCTGTCTGTCTGTGTGTCTGTCATGAATTCCTTGTAACGCGCATAACTATACGAAGTTATTGTCCGATTTCTATGAAATTTTAAGGGATTGTGCGGGTTGGTTTGTAGACGGTCCCCTATGAAAATCATCATCCCCGGACTGATAGAAGCGACTGCGCATGCGCAAACGTGAATTCCTTGTATCAGCCGTAACTTCAACTGTCCCCCAGGGGTCGCGGGTTAGAATCCCAGCCAAGGCTAAGTATTTTTTTTGATCCAATCACATACATCTACTCACTTAATTTTTCATCCGAATTTGATGAAATTTTCTAGGATTGTCCAGATTAGCGTGTAGATGGTCCCCTATGAGGGTAGTGAAAGTTACATAGAGATAGGTGTTTTGAGATTAACTACTATGCATCGGATCATCTATATAATCGGGTTATGGATACGAGGAAGCTATGTGCCACACCCACTTGGCAGACTTTTTTTGATGTTTTTGAAGTCAAAAATGGAAACTTTGAAAATTTGTTAATTCAACTCTTGATGCACAAACGAGATTTCTGCACAGAAATTAAAAAATATTGAACTAATATTTTAAATTAACTCACTTTCAGAGCTGTTACTGCGAAAGACAAATTGTTATACAAAAGTATTGTTCGCCGAGGATAAGATAAAGAAACGTTAATCTTTTCCATTTCGGTTCAGGTAGGTATTCTCCTTTGAAACCCTCTACAAGAGCGAACCTTAAAACGTCAGCTTTTCTTGTGAATTATTAAAAAAGACGTTTACAGTAATTGAAGAGAGTAAAAAGTGACTTTCAGGTAGAAAGCAGGTGCGGAGCGTCTTCCCCCAGGGAGGCCGCAACCACCTAAACTTATTCCTACTGAAATTTATAAACGCGGTCTTCACTTTTTTAAAACTCCCGTTTTTAAAGTCCACCCTCGAGCGAACCCCTCCTAAAAGAGATAGAGAAATGCGAGGGCATTCTAAATGAATACCGCAATTCCCTACAGACCTCTGCGGAAAAAAACGTATCCACTACGCTCTTTTCCCAAAAAGGTGCATGTTGTGCTCGGGAAGGAAAATAAGTATTTAAAAAAAGGTTCACGCGAACCGTCGGAATTTGTCACTCCACCTTTTTCCTCTTCGCAAGTCAGAAGTTGAAAATAAGAGGAATAAACCCCCTTTTAAAGGGTGGCGAGGATCGTTTTAGGGATGTGCTGCGGGTGCGACTTTTTGTTGTGAGTTTTTTCAAGGGACTTTCCAGAGCTTCAGCGTGAAGGTCCGGGCGGAATTAACTTAGCAATCTGCAACTTGGCTGTTTTGTTTCTCAAAGTGGACCTCTCGGTTGAGGACCTCCCGCAAGGTTCTTTTTAATTTATTATATTTTCAACGGATGAGAATGAAGAGTAAGAATTTTTGTCGCAATAACAAATTAATTCTAGCCCTGCAACGCCGAAAACTTTTTTCCTCCTCGGATTTTGAAATCCTCATGATTTCCTCACCATTTAGCTTCTACATGAGCCCAGAAAAATAATTTAAAAACGTCTGCCAAGTGGGTGTGGCACACAGCTTCCTCGTATTCATAACCCAATTGTATAGGTGATCCGATGCATAGTAGTTAATCTCAAAACATCAATCTCTAAGTACCTACCTTCCACTACCCTCATACGGGACTGTCTACACGCCAATCTGAACGATAGTAGAAAATTTCATCAAATTCGGATGGAAAATGTAAGTGTTATGGCTGTTACAAGGATTTTACGTTTGCGCATGCAAACAATTTTAAGGCTTTGATTTCCATAGGGGACCATCGACAACCTAATCTGCATAATCCCTGAAAATTTCTTCGAAATCGGATGAAAAATGTGGCAGTTATGGCTGTTATAAGGAATTCACGTTTACGCATGCGCAGTGGCTACTATCAGTCCGGGTAATGATCTTCATAGGGGACCACCTACACGCCAACCCGCACAATTCCTGAGAATCTCAACGGAATCGGACCTACTTCGCATAGTTATGCTGGTTACAAGGATTTCATGACAGACAGACACGGAACCAAAATTGTTCGGAAAGGTCTGAAACGTAAAACACGAGTGGAAATTTCGATTTTGTAGAACTTTTTATTCCAACCTTGAAAATTGAAAACAGCTTCAAACAAACTTTGGTAGACTAGGAAGCAAAATCCCCGAAGCTTCTGGTCGTCATAGAGGGCCGTGTCCAAATGAACACGCTCGACGTTACACAGTCCAAATGATAGTAAATATCAAGAGTCCATTCATGCGGCATGAATTAGTGAGCGAATTTTCATAGACATCTTTCAGTTGAAGGTATGGTTAAGAAAAGGAACAATAGAATTGCATTTTCATTTAGAAAGTTTTTTTATTATACGATTCTTGGTTTTTTCGATTTTTAGTATAGCATACCAACAGATTGTATGGATAGGGTATGCTTTGAAGATGTTAGGAGTCCATATTCACGTTCTTCTCGTCTCCACAAACTCATGGAGTACCCACACGGATATTGTTAGTTTTTTCGAATTTTCAGTATACCATACCAACATACTGTATGCACTGGGTATGCTTTAAAGATCTTAGGAGCCCATATTCTTGTTCTACTCGTATCTACTCATAGAAGTTCATAGAGAACCCACACGACTACTGCATTTCTAGGTACAACAAATAAACCCACGTATAATAAACGCACGTATTCATTATATAATATATAATGAATACGTGCGTTTATTATGCATAAACATGCGTTTATACGTGCATGTTATGCTATAAATAAATACATACTGTTCTTAATTTTGGACAATTTTCATTTTTGAAAAACGCATTGATATCATGAATTTTGTGCTGAATCCGAATATACCATATACTACCATGATTGTGAAGGTAATAACCACAAAAACGTGAAACCCTCGTTTTTTTTTTGGACTTTTTTGAAATTTGGACCACTTTGGATTGCCCCAAATTTCTGGCTAACGAACTTGACCTTTTGTTTGTCGAATTTCTCGAAAAAGTTCATTCTAAAAATTTTGAGGCCATTGCAATAGCTTCATTTTCCTTGTAAATTCGCTAAAACGAAGGTTTTCATCAGAATTTTGATATTTATTCAAGAAGTGAACCATGAAAAGACACAGAACATCAATATTACTCATAAAAGATAATTTCGTTCAATTGGCCACGTCAAAGTCACTGCATAGCGTTTTTTGAGCGCTCGTTCTGGTCCGTCCTATCAGAGCCTACCTTATATATGGTTGTTTCTAGTACGAACTGATGGCTCATGGATGAAGTACCTGTACGTCAGTGGCGGCTCCTGCCCCGAAACTCAGGGAGTGCACAGAGATCAGGAGAGGCTTTGGAGAAGGGACAGAATAGGTGCTTTTCTCTGCCAAATAGAAATTTCAACGATATGTAAATGGGAGAATTTTGGTAGCTATTTTTTATCTTAAAATTGCAAACGGTACTAAATACGTACAATAGACACGAAAAATGTTCTCTGGTGGTAAACAGAAATTCTGAAATACTTAATCGTCAAAGGTCTAAACTCAAGAAATGCATCCTTTTTATTGCAATAGTTGAACTGTATGAAAATAATATGTTAGTCACTTCACTCCCACAAAGCCAGTCTAACTTCTTATAATATTAAACTTACGGTACGAATCTGCACGATTTTTTAATTTCAACGTCTGCTGGAGTCCAGGTAGAGACGGCAAGGGGCGGCCAGTTTCTTGAATGTCGCACTTTTCCACCACAGACAAACATGAATAGTCTACTTTAATATAATGCACCGAATTATTCATCGTACCTACACTCTTAAATAATCACAATACTTTGAAAAGCCGGGGACTGGGACTGGCGAGGCAATAAAAAAACGGCTGACCGAAAACGAAAATCCCTTATTAGTTTTGTTTGCCTTAATTGCTCGAACTTGATAAGGAATCCCATATTGCAGAGCTCTCTGACGAGGGCGCAATGAATAAATTCTGCTCAGCATGGGAAATTTCTTGGTCTCTGGATGGTCAATCTCATGTGCTCGCCTCCCTTGAAACACGTCAACCCCCCCCCCCCCCCACAACACACGGAGCACACAATAGGGATGTCCGACACTTCAAAAGTATCGATATAATATCGTATCGATATAATATCGCATCGATACATCTAGAAAGTATCAAAAAGTATCGATACGATACTTTCAAAAAGTATCGATATTTTGAAGTATCGATACTTTCCGATGCTTTCATAAAAATGGGTGAAAATGTCGTTTATGTTTCTCTCCATCAGTGTGACATATCTCCATCGCGAGGATAATAATTAATATAGAATGAACAAAACAATAAGTCACTCATTTTTTTATTCTTTTTTTTGGTTGTTCAGGCACTTGTTTTTGTATTGCACTTGGTTAGGTTAACATTTTGGTGGTCCTTCCTTGATGATGGAGGACAGCAGATTATCATAGAGAGCTGGAGGTGGTGGTACATCATCTTTGTTTAGTTTGTTGAAGTGGTTGGTCTCCCAACAATCTACGTAGAGATAGAGGTACTGTCAAGTAGAGACTTTCATGTCGTAGGTGTTGAAACAGATAAAATGTGAGAGAAAAAAAAATATCGCCTCCGATACTGGAAAAACGCTGCAAATTATTACACAATGGTTTATTATTTTTCTATATAGATCACTCGTCTACAAAATCACCAACCATCCAATACAAAGGAAAAAAAAAAAAATCAAATTTGATGTTTTACGTTTCAAGGTACGTAGAATCCGAAAATCGAATAAAAAAATTTCCGTCCGTCCGCCGTACGCCGTACGCCGTACGCCGTCCGCCGTCCGCCGTCCGCCGTACGCGGCACTTTTCTTAGCAACACTGGACCGATTTGGTTCAAATTTGGTATATGGGCTCCATTTGGGGTCTAGTTGTGCCGCGAAGCTTTTGGTTGATGTAGGTCACTTCTAAGGGGTGAAAATTAAGGGTGGAAATTTTCAAGAGTGCCCTAGCTCGAAAACTCTCGAAATAAAGGTATCGTTTTTTCACCAATTTTAAATAGTACAGAATTTTTAAAAATTTTTGAGACCACCCGGAGCTCTGTAGGACAAACCGTTCGGTCCCTACGAGTATTTGAAGGTTTTCCTTCGATAAAACAGAATCATGAGTGTGAATCGCAAAAGAGGTCTAATCGCCGTTCAAATTTTATCTGACTAAAATGCGATCGCTGTACATTTCTTCGATTTGTATACAGTTTTGCCTTCTGCGTAACCAGTAATCAAATTTCCATATCAAGCTTTCTATTTTTCGAATCGAGTGTGAAGCGTTTAGTTCTTTCTAATAAACTTGATTGTGAAGGTGTGAAGCCATTATAGTGTGGTAGGTAGTACCTACCAATAGGTAGGTGTGGTAGGTAAAAAAAATTGGTAGGTAAAACAATGTTTGTAGGTAAAAAACGCTGCAAATCATTGCTCACTGATCAGCTGAGTGAGCTCCGAAGCCATTTTCAATGCTATTGAATGGAAGTGCTCTTCCAGGCGTCTCCAGCATTCGAGGAGATCTTCTTCACTCTTCTGATCACTGATCAGCTGAGTGAGCTCCGAAGCCATTTTCAATCCTATTGAATGGAGGTGCTCTTCCAGGCGTCTCCAGCATTCGAGGAGATCTTCTTCACTCCTCACATCACTGATCAGCTGAGTGAGCTCGAAAGCCATTTTCAATCCTATTGAATGGAAGTGCTCTTCCAGGCGTCTCCAGCATTCGAGGAGATCTTCTTCACTCCTCACATCACTGATCAGCTGAGTGAGCTCGAAAGCCATTTTCAATCCTATTGAATGGAAGTGCTCTTCCAGGCGTCTCCAGCATTCGAGGAGATCTTCTTCACTCTTCTGATCACTGATCAGCTGAGTGAGCTCCGAAGCCATTTTCAATCCTATTGAACGCAGGAGCTGAAATTTGAGAGGGAAGGTCAAGGGAGAATACAGATGGTGGTAGGTGCTATTGATGGAGAACCAGTGATCTATACAGAAGGATGATCTATACAGAAAATAATAAACCTTTGAGCAATGATTTGCAGCGCAAATTATTACACAATGGTTTATTATTTTTCTATATAGATCACTCGTCAACAAAATCACCAACCATCCAATATGAAGGAAAAAAAAAAAATAAAAAATAAAAAAAAAAAATAAAAAATAAAAAAAATAAATAAATAAAAATAAAAACGCTGCAAATCATTGCTCAAAGGTTTATTATTTTCTGTATAGATCATCCTTCTGTATAGATCACTGGTTCTCCATCAATAGCACCTACCACCATCTGTATTCTCCCTTGACCTTCCCTCTCAAATTTCAGCTCCTGCGTTCAATAGGATTGAAAATGGCTTCGGAGCTCACTCAGCTGATCAGTGATTTGAAGAGTGAAGAAGATCTCCTCGAATGCTGGAGACGCCTGGAAGAGCACTTCCATTCAATAGGATTGAAAATGGCTTTGGAGCACACTCAGCTGATCAGTGATGTGAGGATTGAAGAAGATCTCCTCGAATGCTGGAGACGCCTGGAAGAGCACCTCCATTCAATAGGATTTAAAATGGCTTTGGAGCTCACTCAGCTGATCAGTGATGTGAGGAGTGAAGAAGATATCCTCGAATGCTGGAGACGCCTGGAAGAGCACCTCCATTCAATAGGATTGAAAATGGCTTCGGAGCTCACTCAGCTGATCAGTGATCTGAAGAGTGAAGAAGATCTCCTCGAATGCTGGAGACGCCTGGAAGAGCACTTCCATTCAATAGGATTGAAAATGGCTTTGGAGCTCACTCAGCTGATCAGTGATCTGAAGAGTGAAGAAGATCTCCTCGAATGCTGGAGACGCCTGGAAGAGCACCTCCATTCAATAGGATTGAAAATGGCTTCGGAGCTCATTCAGCTGATCAGTGATCTGATCAGTGAGCAATGATTTGCAGCGTTTTTTACCCACCAACATTTTTTTACCTACCAACTTTTTTTTACCTACCAGCTAGGTACTACCTACCACACCATACTTCACACCTTCACAATCAAGTTTATTAGAAAGAACTAAACGCTTCACACTCGATTGGAAAAATAGAAAGCTTCATATTGAAATTTGATTACTGGTTACGCAGAAGGCAAAACTGTATACAAATCGAAAAAATGAACAGCGATCGCATTTTAGTCCGATAAAATTTGAATGGAGATTAGACCTCTTTTGCGATTCACACTCATGATTCTGTTTTATCGAAGTAAAACCTTCAAGTACTTGTAGGGACCGAACGGTTTGTCCTACAGAGCTCCGGGTGGTCTCAAAAATTTTTAAAAATTCAATACTATTTAAAATTGGTTAAAATGATACCTTTATTTCGAGAGTTTTCGAGCTAGGGCACTCTTGAAATTTTCAACCCTTAATTTTCACCCCTTAGAAGTGACCTACATCAACCAAAAGCTTCGCGGCACAACTAGACCACAAATGGAGCCCATATACCAAATTTGAACCAAATCGGTCCAGTGTTGCTAAGAAAAGTGCCGCGTACGGCGGACGGCGTACGGCGTACGGCGGACGGACGGAAATTTTTTTATTCGATTTTCGTATTCTACGTACCTTGAAACGTAAAACATCAAATTTTGAGGGGGGGTTAAAAAATTTTTTTTCTTGCTCGATTCCAAAGGCTTATTATTGAAAATAATAAACCAAAAATAAAAAATCAAAAAAAATCAAAAAAAAATTTAAAAAAATCAAAATCACCAACTATCGATTACATTTCGATCAGCTCTAATTTGAACAGAGATTATGCCTCTTTTGCGATTCACACTCGTGTTTTGATTTACATATATATATATTTCAAAATAAACACTTAAATTTTCGTAGGAAGCGAACGGTTTGTCCTACAGAGCTCCGCGTGGTCTCAAAAAATTTTAAAAATTCTATAGAATCTTAAATTGAAGGAAAAACAATACCTTTATATCGACATTTTTGAGTTAGGGCAGTTTTCAAAATTTCAAAATTGATTTTGGAACCCTTAGAAGTGACCTACCTCAACCAAAAGCTTCGGGGCACATCTAGACCCCAAATGGAGCCTACATACCAAATTTCATCAAAATCGGTCAATGCTAAGTGGCAAAAGTGCCGCGTACGGCGTACGGCGGACGGACGGCCAAATTTTTATTCGATTTTTGGATTCTACGTACCTCGAAACGTAATCCATCAAATTTTGAGGGGGTGTTAAAATTTTTTTTTTCTTGGTCGATTCCAAAGGTTCATTATTGAAAATAATAAACCAAAAAAGTATCGATACTACGATATATATCAGAGAAAAGAAGTATCGATATGTATCTATACTTTTTTAAAAAGTATCGATACTTTTAAGTATCGATACTTTTAAGTATCGATACTTTGGGGACATCCCTAGCACACAACCACTGATGCTCCAACCGCTGCAGATTGTTCAGGAAAGAGGGAGGTCCCTGCCTCCGTTTTCGCGCATAGATTCAACTAGCACAGTACTAATGATCGTGTCTTCTGTCACTATCAAAATTACTCTTCAAACGAAGAGGAACAAACTTTGAATTTTTTTTTTTTCAATTGGCTGGGGGTGCACATGCTCCTATGCTCCTTTCAGAAGCCGCCCCTGCTGTACGTATAGTAAATGAGAGAACGTTGAAAATCTGGGTCATAGTGACCCGACCACACGTTCACGTGAAGAAATTCACCACAGTACTGGAGGGTTTGTGCTGATATTGAAGTACAATGCCCATGAGGCTATAAATTGTCTACAATTGTGATGCGTTTTTCTCCCCTTGGTAATGTCAAAGACTCCAAAGGATTACAATAATCTACTCTATTGGAAAATAGAATAGGATATCTTCGTTCCGGCGGTAAAGAACTCAAAAACTCTACCGCTTACAATATTGTTAGGTTTATCTGTGTTTATCCCTAAAACAACATTGAATGGAGTAAAAATGTGAAAATCTAACTTTTCATTCTAATTCAATGTCAGCCTCTCGGCGATACCCTCGAAGTGCTTATCAAGTTTTTAAGGGAGAAGTGGGTTTCATTATTTTCTCGGAAGAGCCGAGGGAGGAAACACCTCTCTTGAAAATTGAGAAATATTTCTGAATTAACGTAATTAATGCTTTTCAAGGGGGCGACCTGAGATGTTTCAAGGATGGGGGGTCCTTAGGAGGATAAAGTGAACAGCTTCCCTCCGGAAAATATATTTACAGAAGACTGTAACTCCCTCGTTGCAAGGTGAGTGGATTAAGAGTAACAGTAGCTTATCCAAATAAGCCGTTGGAAAATTGGACCGCTGTAACAGAAAACCGACAAACCGCTCAGTTACACTACTTTTGAGGAATCCTCTAAAGAAGAACAAAAGGCGACAGAATTCACAGCTTCATCCCATGGAATAATGTAGAAATGAACACTGTTTGTCGCCTACCTTGAAAGCATTGATAAATTACTTGGCAAATGTGAGACATGGTTCTCAAAAAATATAAAATTTCAATAAATTAAGGTAGTTATGGAAATATTTAAGATATTCAAAGTAAAAAACGCTGCAAATCATTGCTCAAAGGTTTATTATTTTCTGTATAGATCACCCTTCTGTATATTTTCGAATTGTATGTACCTTGAAACGCGAAACATAACATTTTTGGTTTGCTTTGAGCAATGGCATTGGAGCTCACTCAGCTGATCAGTGATCTGAGGAGTGAAGAAGATTTCCTCGAATGCTGGAGACGTCTGGAAGAGCACTTCCATTCAATAGGATTGAAAATGGCTTCGGAGCTCACTCAGCTGATCAGTGATCTGAGGAGTGAAGAAGATTTCCTCGAATGCTGGAGACGCCTGGAAGAGCACTTCCATTCAATAGGATTGAAAATGGCTTCGGAGCTCACTCAGCTGATCAGTGATCTGAAGAGTGAAGAAGCCTTTGAGCAATGATTTGCAGCGCTTTTTACCCACCAACATTTTTTTTTACCTACCAGCTAGGTACTACCTACCACACCATACTGGCTTCACACCTTCACAATCAAGTTTATTAGAAAGAACTAAACGCTTCACACTCGATTGGAAAAATAGAAAGCTTCATATGGAAATTTGATTACTGGTTACGCAGAAGGCAAAACTGTATACAAATCGAAGAAATGAACAACGATCGCATTTTAGTCCGATAAAATTTGAATGGAGATTAGACCTCTTTTGCGATTCACACTCATGATTCTGTTTTATCGAAGGAAAACCTTCAAGTACTCGTAGGGACCGAACGGTTTGTCCTACAGAGCTCCGGGTGGTCTCAAAAATTTTTAAAAATTCAATACTATTTAAAATTGGTGAAAAAACGATACCTTTATTTCGAGAGTTTTCGAGCTAGGGCACTCTTGAAAATTTCAACCCTTAATTTTCACCCCTTAGAAGTGACCTACATCAACCAAAAGCTTCGCGGCACAACTAGACCCCAAATGGAGCCCATATACCAAATTTGAACCAAATCGGTCCAGTGTTGCTAAGAAAAGTGCCGCATACGGCGGACGGAAGAAATTTTTTTATTCGATTTTCGTATTCTACGTACCTTGAAACGTAAAACTTCAAATTTTGAGGGGGGGTTAAAATTTCTTTTTTCTTGCTCGATTCCAAAGGCTTATTATTGAAAATATCAAAACCAAAAAACGAAGAAAATTTCGAAAATTAAAATACTTACGAAAATGAGGAGTTAAAAAAACCAGTCGAAGGAAATTTTTGTTGGAAATTTGATGTAGAATTGATCCTTTGAATGTTGGACACACAAACAGGAGTGCTCAACCTGTTTGTTGCCTCTCCAGGGACGGAATTTATTTGACAAAGCTTGAGTGTGAGTGGACACTCACACTCATCTGAGTTGGGGGTCGGTCTCCAATCAACAGTACGTGTTCATAGTTGATTGAGACGACCAACTTGAGTGTTGTGGTCGCCTGAGTGCACACTCAGCCTGAGGAGCTACTCAACTCATTTTCACCATAAGTTGGCAGCCTTGATGGTACGCTGTGGGAATAATTGTAATGATTCAAGGAAAAACACAATTGCACTCGTTACAAACCAGAATCAAACTAGTCATTTTATTTAGACAAACATAAATTTATTGCACCTAGGAGAATAGAGTTCCCACGTTTCTCAACACTACCCTCACTTTTTTTGTTTGTTCACTTTTTTTCTTGATTTGTTTGTTTTGATTTTCTTATTGTTATTTCGTTGGGTTCTCTCCCTGCTGGAGTCCTAGGTATCCCAATCTCATATCCCAGTCCCAGATATTTTCCTCTCTTACCAGAATCCGTCCTGCTCCTCCTTCCGGAAATGCTATCTGTTTCTTGAGTCTCCAAACACTTACAGGTTAAACGAGAGTACTGCTCATTTTTGCCTTGTTTCAATGCAAAATATGTTTCATTTGATTCAGTCACATACTTTACTGGCCACCGTTTCAAATATCATGAATTTTCCTTGAGCATAGAGGTAAGATTCTTCGGTGGCTTCCACTAATTACGCTGACAACCAGGCTGCTCCCCCGTCATTTTCTCCTTGTTCCTCGCAGCTTTTCTGATTCTCTTTTTATCCCTTTCCCGTTTTCTGATTCTCTGGTTGTTTATGTTTCCTTTTCTCATCCTCTCATTGCCCCTTTCTTCTTCTGAATCTCTTCTTTCTTCTGACCACCTCCTTGACCGTTTCAGCTCTGTGGCTCTTCTCCTTTCTCTTCTTTCCTCAATTTTTATCCACATTAACCACACAGTTTATTCGATGGCTCACCAACTTTTTCCATCGACTATGACTACATTTTTTCTTGTTGATCTTATAGGTTTCCTCCCTTTCTTCCTCATTTACTTTGGGTTCACTACATCCCGACTCGTAGGATTTAGTTACTTCCACTGATTGCAATAGTTTTCTGAACCATTCCGCGGGTTTTGTAGTTTCATCATTGCTTCCACTCTTCCTACTCATACAATTTGTTGTGGTGGAAATGTTTCGTCATGAATCGCCTATGAGGAATTTCACCATATCAGAATTTCCTATTTTTGACCCAAAATCGGATTCAGCACCTCCCCTAAGGCAAATTTTCAGCCCGTACTTCCTAATTTACGAATAAACAAAATAGTGTAGAAAATATGAACGTTTAATAAAACCGGGAGGATGACGTCATCCTGGAATAGTTCATTTACAGCCGCTGAGTATCTTGAAGCGCTGAGATCTTGAAATCTCAGTCCCCAGATGCAACATTTCACAAAACCAGTAAAGTTCAAAATTGAAAAACTGAAGAAAAAAATAGAAAAAGCAAGATGGGGAAAATTAGGTTACCCCTGTTTTTGATTGATAACTGTTCTCTTAGATAACACCTTGGGCAACACTGGGAGGAGACGGCGATCCGAACAGCCAATCAGCGAGCGTTCCCGCTTCACGTTGAAGAGGTCCGTTTTCCCGGTTATTTTTTGAAATCACAAATTTTGAATGTCTCCCAAAAATCACAGGAGACTTATTTTCTGAAATCAACCCGATTTTCTTCTATCCCACACCATTAACTATTCAGGAAAAATGCAAACAGAATTCGGTGAAATTCCTCATTCTGGTGGTGACACCTCAGCTTCTGGGCTGAAAGCAGTTCCATTTTCAAAATCTCCCGATAAAATAGAAACGATGCTTTCCCTTCCTCCTCCTTGTAGTCCAGGATTTCGCCATTCTGACGTTGTTCGTAGGATATTTTCGTTCGCTCCCCACGATAATTTAAGCGTTGGACTTACATAAATCAGAAACCTTTGTGTAATAATTTGCAGCGTTTTGTATTTATACGCCGGATATTTTAAGACGCTCGTATATAAAGTAGAGATGTTCTGTAATATTCTTATAATACATTATTCATCAATCAATCCACTGAACGTC
>CM019182.2:33600282-33627365 GCA_009739505.2 Apolygus lucorum
TTTCTAGGAACTAATGAAGCTTTCATGGTGAATTCCCACTAGCGGGGAAATCTTGTACGTAATGGCGGAAATTACCACTGACAATACCGTGATTATAACTTTGGCATTTCAATGCATTGCTAACGTTCAAAATGTCAACGCTAATACTGCAGTTCCAGTTAACACTGATCTTCTCATAGATTAGGAACTCACCCTAGAAATTCAAGACACTCGACAGCTTTTAGGTTGATTGGACATCATCGAGTGAAATTACTAACCAAAAATACAATTTAATCCATAACATACATTCCAGTTCCAAATGTATTTCTTCTTAATAAGTTTACCTGATAGGGTCTAAAAGTGGAGCCAAAAAGCTTGATAAGTAGTACCTAAGTATGTGATGTGATAAAAACTTGTAGGAACAAAAATATTCTAAAATGTGAATACATCCAAAACCTAAAAGACGAACGAGTCTCCTACTCTTCACTTTCTCGACACCTTGAAAGTCAGAGAAAACCTGCGATGACGGTTAGATGAATCACAACACAATTCCTAAGGAGGGAAATTGCCTTTCATGACCTGAAATAACTTCGCCAATAGTTATCGATTCGTTTGATTCATTCCACGTATTTTCGATGTTCGTAGGTACCTTGAAAGACGTTTTGCGCTTTCTTGATGTTTAGTAGGAACTCATTTCCAAACGAAGTCGCTTTCATTGTGGCAGAAATATGATACAAACTATGGTTACTATAAAAATGTAATGAAGGTTGATTAGGAGGAGTACATAAAGGTTTCGGTTCGCAGTAAATACCCAGTTATTAACACGATTGTCGAAAGGAAACACACCTGTTACCTCCTAGTGTACAACTTATTGTTCTCACATTCAGTTATTATTCTGAATCCGTACAAAATTGATAGGTTGCTACTATCTATTAGGTAACGTACACACCTGATTGATTAATAATCATCAGGTGAGGACAATCTGTCACACTTCAATCAATAAAGACGCTTCGTCCTTTCAAACTTCAATTATTACGTACCTACAAGGTCTGTAACTCAAGTAATGAGTCTGATTTTTGGTTTATTATTTTCAATAATGAACCCTTGGAATCGACCAAGAAAAAATATTTTAACACCCCTTCAAAATTTGATGGTTTACGTTTCAAGGTACGTAGAATCCAAAAATCGAATAAAAATGTGGCCGTCTCCGCCGTCCGCCGTACGCCGTACAAACTTTTGCCACTTAGCATTGACCGATTTTGATGTAATTTGGTATGTAGGCTCCATTTGGGGTATAGTTGTGCCCCGAAGATTTTAGTTGATGTAGGTTACTTCTAAGGGTTCCAAAATCAATTTTTAAATTTTGAAAACGCCCTAACTCAAACAATTTTGATATAAAGGTATTGTTTTTCCTTCAATTTAGGATTTTATAGAATTTTTGGAATTTTTTGAGACCACTCGGAGCTCTGTAGGACAAACCGTTCGCTCACTACGAGAATTTAAAGTTTGGGCGTACGATAAATCAGAAACACGAGTGTGAATCGCAAAAGAGGCCTAATCTCCGTTCAAATTAGAGCTGACCGAAATGCGATCAATGATTGGTGATTTTGATTTTTCTTTTTTTTATTTTATTTTTTTATTTATTTTTTCTTCATATTGGATGGTTGGTGATTTTGTAGACGAGTGATCTATATAGAAAAATAATAAACCACTGTGTAATAATTTGCAGCGTTTTGCTTCCAAGTCTATTAGGGTAGCAGAAGCTTTGTTTTCAATTTTCAAGGTTGAAATGAATAACGACGCTACGTGCCTTCAAACTTCAATTATTACGTACCTACAAGGTCTGTAACTAAGTAATGAGTTTGATTTTGGTTTATTATTTTCAATAATAAACCTGTGGAATCGACCAAGAAAAAATATTTTAACACCCCCTCAAAATTTGATGGTTTACGTTTCAAGGTACGTAGAATCCAAAAATCGAATAAAAATCTGGCCGTCCGCCCGCCGTACGCGGCACTTTTCCCCACTTAGCATTGACCGATTTTGATGAAATTTGGTGTGAAGGCTCCATCTAGTTGTGCCCCGAAGATTTTGGTTGATGTAGATCTGATTTGGTTGAAAAATAAGGTTAGACATTTTGAATACGCCATAACTCAAAAAATTTCGATATAAAGGTACTGTTTTTCCGTCGATTTAAGATAGTATGGAATTTTTAGAATTTTTTGAGACCACGCAGAGCTCTGTAGGACAAACCGTTCGCTCCCTACGAGAATTTAAGGGTTGGACTTACGATAAATCAGAAACACGACTGTGAATCGCAAAAGAGGCCTTATCCCCGTTCAAATGTTAGCTGACCGAATTACGATCGATGTTTTTCTTCAAGTTGGTTGGTGGTAACAATGGCAAAGCCGTGTTCTTTGCAGACGAGTGATCTATATAGAAAAATAAAAAATAATAAACAATTGTGTAATAATTTGCAGCGTTTTCACTTTTTTGGGCCTTGGAGAGGTTGAAGTGTGCCACTCCAACCTCTTGGAGCTTGGTTTCTGGTTCGTGCTCAAACACGTGAGACTCGTCACCAATAACAAGTTCCAGAAACGCTACAAATCATTACAAAACGGTTAATTATTTTCTTGTTAAGATCACCCGTCTGCGACGAACACGGCTTTTAAGGTGTAGGGTAAGTGGAGAGAGATGTTCGGTCCTATTTTGCTAGCTCAAAGGGAGACTAACTTGTATTTTGATAAATTTCACAAAAATGTATTACTCATTGATAGTTGATCGTCTTTGTGGTTTCATTCGAATCAAAAAATTGAACACTACCATAAACTAATGAAAAAAAGTCCTGTAACATCCATTAACTAGGTAAATAATAATCCTCATTAGCGGTGAGGCCTACAGAGCTCTGGGTGGACAGACATTTTTTTAATCGATTCCCAAATTTCAATATTGAAACTAATAAACCAAAATGGGGGTCTTTGAGTCCTTGTGACTTTTGTCTCTTTAACTGATTGAAAAATCGTTTTAAGGGAACACATTTTGGGACACTCAAAAACATTCAAATGGCTGTAACCAACCAGCTGAAGGCTTTTTGTATCGGAGTTCCAGCACTGCTTATGAAGAGTGGAAGAACCGTCTCCAGCGCTGTGGGGCTTCAAAAGGAAGTTATTTTGAGGGTGACAATATGAAATTGAAATTTCTTTTTAATTGAAAAATCCGTTTTATTACTAAATTTAGAAACCTCGTTTCTCATTCCTACAGTCTCAGTAAACTCCATTGATCGGTCAGTCGGAACGTCATTTATTAGTAAATATGTACGTAACAATAATTGTTTGTTACGTGATAGTGATTAATTATTAATCACTATCAATTTCGATCATAGTCAACCATTAATGAAATTTCTTGTGGCTTAGCGTGAAAATTATTTGGATGACAATTTTATATATTGTGCAGTAATGCCCTAGATAATCTCTACGGAATCTCAGTCGTAGCCTAAGTGCTCGCGCCTTCCATAAGTGCCTTTCAACCTCAATTTCTCATTATGTATCAACTTCGCTCATATTTGGAGAGTTGATACCTGGTTCAGCGCTTGGTTTTGATGATCTCTTATGTATTGCGTTGGGACCTACTTGTACAAGGCAAGTTGCGGATACGAGGAAGCTGTTTCAAACTAATCATTCAAAATACTAATACATAATACCAATCATAATAATTATTATATAGTATAATTCATAATCCTACTACATAAAACCCCAACCGTATGTACGTATGTCGGCGGCTTCCACCCAGTCGGGAAATACCTACTCCGTGCCGCCTCCGCCCTTAAAAGGGAAATAGAAGGCGAAAGAAACCGGTGTTTTAGGAAATACCTACTCCGTACAACTTGAACAAACATTTACAACTTGAAAGAAAATGTCTGTCTGTCGGTCTGTCTGTCTGTCGGTCTGTCTGTCTGTCGGTCTGTCTGTGGTCAATCCTTGTCCCGGGCAAAACTATACTAACCTGTGGTCCGATTTTGATGACATTTTCAGGGATTGTGCGGGTTAGGTACTAGACGGTCCCCTATCAATTTCAGCACCTTAGGACCAATAGGAGCGAGTGCGCATGCGCAAACGTGAATTTCCTGGAACCTCGGTTTCTCGGTTTCTAATGAATCGATTTTGCTCAAATTTGGAGGTTAGTTAGGGACTAACTTCTAAGAGACACCCTATAAGTTTCAATCAAATTGGTCAAGCAATAGCCGCTGCGCATGCGCGAACTTTAAATTTATTGTTACAACTAAAACTCCGCAACTATTCAACCAATTTCGATGAAATTTTCAGGGATTGTGTGGGTTAGGTCCTAGACGGTGGACCGCTAAATAAAGAATCATAATTTTTTCGCCATCTGATTCTATACGTCCATGTTACAATGAGTGAGGAAGCTATACTGCCCACCCAACTTGGCAGACGTTTTTTCTAATTTAGTAAATGACGTGTTTTATCTAGGATTTGTTTTTGCCTGCTTTCAGCAGGCTTTTCAGCTAGTACTATCATAAGGCACCACCACATCAATTGAATAGCATACTTTTATGTTATGATTTACGAGGAATCTTTGTTTCTCTTATATCCTTACAAAACTAAATAGTGAATGCGTATCAAATTTAAATTTAAAATGTATCAAAGGTGCCACTTACTTTAGTTTGCGCTGATTCGGAGCTTGAACATGATCCCATGACACCGACCACATCTGAGCTCCTACATGATATTTCTCTGGTATCACAGGCCTCCCTTCAGACCTGCAGTTGGGCTCCTGTAATGATAGACCTACCCTCACCAAACTATCACTTCTTGCCCCTACATAAACCTGTTAAATATAAATATTGTTACTCGTCAAGTTGCACAAGATTCAAGGGTTAGTTCCATTGGAACAATATTAGAGTTATTAATAACACTAGATTACAAAATTTAGGGGTGGTCTGGCTGCCTCGTTCTTTCACCACTTTTCTCATGGTATTTGGTGCGCTGAATCCAAATTTGACGTCAGTTTTTTTTGTTTATGTCGGATTTTCAAGATATAGCTAGTTTTAAGATTTTTCTAGTTCTCACTTTTCTTCATTTTTTAGTGAAAACTCATCTTGCTCAAATCTCCTCAAAAAGTACTCAGACTTATTGGAAATTTCATGTAGAATCCGAATTTGTACTTAGTTTTTAAGTAAAACTGTGTTAAGGGGACACATATGTCATTTCCGCGCTACGGCAGCAATTTTGGTTTTTTCGCGATATTTGTTCAATGGTTCGTCCGATTTTGATGAAAATTTAAGGGACTAATCCTCAATATATTCCGGTTGGATGGTGAAAATCTGAACTCACTCAGACCATCCAGAAAAAAGTTACAATTCCAAACTTGAGCTGTTCTAAACCTAATTTTTTGATATAAATGTTCCTTTTTCTCTGAGAATACTCAAGCTATCGGTCTGAAATTTTGACAGCACCATCAGTATACTTAGTGGAGCAAATATGATTAACAAAGTTTTTATGAAGTTCACAGAAAAAAAGTTACGAGGGTTTTACATTTTTAGCGACATTTTGAATTTTCACACACTCATATTTAGGCTCCATGGCGTTATTCGGCAAAACCCTCCATCATAATTATAGGTACATACTAGAAGAACATCCTGTAAAAATTTGGCTCCAATCGGATGAATAGTTCCTGAGAAAAAAGAAACAAATAAGCTCAAAAACGTAATTTTACAGGAGAGCGGTTTGAATCAAAAACGCGCGGCCGAGTTTGGGTGGTCAGGTTTATCGAAATTTGAATGACTGTTCCTGCTTGTTTTCAACCAATGGAATTGCAGTATCAACTCTCGATAGTTTAACATCGATATATATCGAATAGAATACATCGTTTAGCATCGAAACCTCAAAGATAACCTGAGTGTATGTTGACAGGAGCACTTCTTATTTTTGTGTCACTTTCGTCTCTTTACCTGCTGGTGTGTTCGATGCCGTTGCATCATTCGATGATGGTTGTATAGTGAAGTGTCGAGTCCTTGATGAATTAGGTAATGTGCCCGGGAAATATTGTGCTAAGGAACTGTGCGAAATCGACAAAGAGAGGATGAGATTTGCGTAAATAGCGGCCAATAAAGAATCGCAGCTTGCCCGAAAAAGAAGATCCTGAGCTTGTAAACATCTTGAAGAATAGATGCGAGAACAAGAAGTTGATGATCCCGCTTATAGTCCAGGTCTTTATTGAAATGAGAGTTATAATTTATACCTTCAAATAATTACCTAGGTACTTATTATTATAACAAACGTTGATCTAGCTCAGCCTGTGCATCATTCCTTCAACAGCGCTTCTGAGCTCTCCTCAGCACTAGTGACTCCCTAGGTTTTAACCCAAATTTGGAGCACTTCTACTTATCGGATTTAGACATTTTTTTTTGAAATTTCCGGAATTGAGCCTATTTACAAATTATGGAAAAAAAATTGTTTGTGCATCCGGACCGGAAATTGACATATGTGTCCCCTTAAACCCCCTATTTTCCACAAAACGTATCAAAAATACCGGTTCTCAACGTTTTTCTTCGGGTTTTCCCTTATATTTTGCCACTTGAAAAAAAAATTAAGGCTAAAAAAAATTTTCTCGGGCCTTTACTTTGTAGGGGGGACAGCCCAGAGGAGAATGAGACCAATCGCAGCCTCCTAAACCCATTAATATCGAAGGAATGAGCTTTTTCATGGCACTGAGATGAAAATTCACAAAAACCGTTAGTTAATTTTTCGAGATAAGTATGTGCGTTCCTAAATCTGTTTTCCTCAAATAGATTTTCCTTTCTTCTACATTTTTTATGCTTGTCACCTACTAAGAGTAAGATCGAAAATAGGTACTCAAAGGGGGAGTAGATCATAATTGGGAAACAAGACATAATGACATAATTCAGTTTTACAAACGAAACACAATAAACTGCAGAAAAGTTAACGGTGTAAATCTGTTTCATGAAGGCTCAGATGAATCAAAAGTTGGTACAATGTTTGGTTATTCCTCCACCTCAGAGGTTCCACCAAGATATAAAACCATGGAAGAACGTTACAAAGGGTATTGGGAAGTTCACATGATGGCGGACTATTGTTGGACCTTAAAAAGAGATTTACCACAGGCGGCGAAATTTTCTCTACCTAGATGCCGGCGATGAAACCTCTGAGGTGGAGGAATAACCAAACATTGTACCAACTTTTGATTCATCTGAGCCATCATGAAACAGATTTACACCGTTAACGTTTCTGCAGTTTATTGTGTTTCGTTTGTAAAACTGAATTAAAATCACTTAACAATACAAGAGTTTCCCAATCATGATTTACTCCCCCTTTGAGTAACTATTTTCGATCTTACTCTTAATAGGTGACAAGTATAAAAAATGCAGAAGAAAGGAAAATCCATTTGAGGAAAATAGATTTAGGAACGCACACACTTATCTCGAAAAATTAACTAACGGTTTTTGTGAATTTTCATCTCAGTGCCATGAAAAAAAAAGCTCATTCCTTCGATATTATTGGGTTTAGGATGCTGCGATTGGTCTCATTCTCCTCTGGGGTGTCCCCCCTACAAAGTAAAGGCCCGAGAACATTTTTTTAGCCTTAATTTTTTTTTTCAAGTGGCAAAATGTAAGGGAAAACCCGAAGAAAAACGTTGAGAACCGGTGTTTTTTGATACGTTTTTGTGGAAAATAGGGGATTTAACACAGTTTTACTTAAAAACTAAGTACATATTCGGTTTCTACATGAAATTTCCTATAAGTCTGAGTACTTTTTGAGGAGATTTGAGCAAGATGAGTTTTCACTAAAAAATGAAGAAAAGTGAGAACTAGAAAAATCTTAAAACTAGCTATATCTTGAAAATCCGACATAAACAAAAAAAAACTGACGTCAGATTCGGATTCAGCGCACCAAATACCATAAGAAAAGTGGTGAAAGAACGAGGCAGCCAGACCACCCCTAAATTTTGTAATCTAGTGTTATTAATGATTCTAATTCTAATTTAATGATTCTAATTCAATTATTGAATCTAAGTTCGATCGATTTTAATTCGAAAAACGCTGCAAGATTTATTATTTTTCTGTAAAGACCATCCGTCTGCGAAGAGCACGGCTTTTCCTGCCTACCAACCAACCATATTATAACGGATATCACATTAACTTATTAACAATGAAATCTATTTTGACAGAAAGTTCCTACCAACTAAACATCGTAATCCCAAAGTTGTAGTCGTCTTAAATACGAAATATGATTAGTAGTAGAGGATTTGGTAGTAGAGGGGGCACAAGTGAGAGACATGAAATTTTATTCGAACAAAGTCAGCACTCCAGGCTCACTCCAGTCAGCGAATGTTCTTGTGCAATTCATACTCGTTTTCCCTCACTTTTTACGCCTGAGAAAGTGACTGACAATAACCGAAATCTTTGGGGCATAATTAGACCTCAAGTGAAGCCCATATACCAAATTTCATCAAAATCGGTCAACGAGAACTGTGTTAAGTACCGCGTACGACGGACGGACGTAAATCATTAATTTTGAGGGGGGCTTGGACTTCTTTTTAATTCGATTTTCGGATTTTACATAATATAAGGAACAACTCAAAAATGGAATATTTAAGGGTTTTTATTGATTTTATTGTATTTTTTGGTTATTTGAGGTGCAATGGGGATAAAAATGACGGCGAAATAATATTCAGGACGTGGGCTCACCTATAAAGACTTAAGTTAGATTTTCGGGTTTTACATAATACTCGAGTATATCTTGAAACGTAAACCATCAAAATTTGAGGTCGGTTAAAATTTGCTCTTGCTCGACTCCAAAGGTTCATCATTCAAAATAATATACCAAAATGGAAGTTTGTACCTACTCCTACGCCTATTCGATTGGACTTTTTTTTAAATTCGTATTTTGGTTTATTTTTTCTATAATGAACTTTTGGAATTGGGCAAGAACAAATTTTAACCCACCTCAAATTTTGATGGTTTACGTTTCAAGATATACTCGAGTATTATGTAAAATCCGAAAATCTAACTTAACCCTTTATAGGTGAGTCCACGACCTGACAATTATTTCACCGTCATATTTATCCCCCTTGCACCTCAAATAACCGAAAAATGCAATAAAATCAATAAAAACCCTTAAACGTTCCATTTTTGAGCCCTTCAAAGGAACATGTTCCTCACATCAACTTGTAGGTGTTCCCTAGAAGGAACATGTTCCTAGATAGTGGTAGGCACAATTCTCTTGCTTTGATGAAAGAAAGGGTGAAGAAATATGGCATTATAGTTCCAGTATTTTCCAGCTGTATTACTTGTATGGGTAAACGAGTCTTATCAGCCTTACTGAGAGCCATTATCACGTATGAGCCATTATATGTTACTAAATCAACAGGGTGACACTAAATTTTTGTACCTTTCTTATTTGACTAGTACTAATTTACAGACAAATAATAAAGGTTCAAAATCGATTAATTTTACTAGGCGTTGCAGTATTTCACTAGGCTTTGTGTGATTTCAATTTTGATTTGATTTCATTGATTTCAAAGACACAAACCGAAACTCCATAGAAGAAAAGACAAGAGAAGTAACCAGGTACCTTTGAAGCAGGTGTTCCTCTGAAAGAACAAAAACCGGAAAAGGTTTTTTTTTTAATCCGTCTGCCGTACGCTCCACTTTCCTTAGTTACCATCGATCGATTTTGATGAAATTTGGTATGTGGGCCCCATTTGAGGTCTAGTTGTGCCGCTTTTGGTGTGTCATTCACTTCTAAGAGGTGAAAAATATGGGTTGTAATTTTCAAAAGTGCTTCAAATTTTTGATAAAGGTATTGTTTTTTCTCCAATTTAAAATAGTATTAAATTTTTAGAATCGAATGAGGCTAACCAGTAGGACAAATAGTTCGCTCCCCATGAGGAAGGAGTTAAGGGTTGGACTTATGATTAATCAGAAACACGAATGTGAATCGAAAAAGAGGGCTAATCTCCGTTCAAATTTTATCTGACCAAAATGTTTCTTCGAGTTGTTCTCAGTTTCGCGTCCTCAGTAACCAGTAATCAAATTTCCTAATGAAGCCACCCACAACTCCCTATATTATCGATTGAGCGAGAAGCGTTTATTTCTTCAAAATAAAATTGATTGTGAAGCGAAAAAATGGTTGGTAGGTAATGACAATGGCAAATATATAAAAATAATAAACTTCGTGTAATAATTTACAGCATTTTTTATTTTTTATATTTTAAAATGATATTGTTGCCAATTTATTCATTCATATATTTGTGGCTCCATCTAACCTATGTTGTTCAATAGTCACTGTTGATTGGATACAACCAAAATCACTTTAGTTCTAAAAATACCGGTCCTAGTCCCGACATCAATTTTCATCCCCTGCTGTTATTTCCAATTGAACCTGTAACCCATTTTTGGTGCATATTTTGTCAACTTGACTCTCAAAATAAAGTTGTTCAGGACAAAATTAACTACAATTTGCTTGTTTCATTTTAAATTTTGATTCCTCTACAATTGTACACAATGACTTTTCTCATTCATACAAATTCGCGTAAAATGAGAGTAAGAACTGTGCAAATGCGGAAAACTGTGTTTGTTTTATGTGTTAAACCTCTGTCTGAGCCTCAAAGTTTTCGAATATAGTTCAAGCGGGTCTCAGTTGGTCGCCGTTGGTCCCGAGTCAAATTTCCCTAAATGAAAGGGGCTCAAACTTTACCTAAAGTTGTACCTAAATCTGAAATGTTGAAAGATTTTTGAAATTCAATAGTGCATTGGTGTAGGGAATTGAAAAGCTGAAAGATTGCCGCTAGAATCATCAAAATCTAACAATAATTGCCATAGAAATATGGAAAAAACCGTTTATTCAGTTTGGTTTTGGTTTATAATTTTCAATAATGAACCTTTGGAATCGACCAAGAAAATTTTGTTAACCCCCCCCCCCCCCTCCTCAAAATTTGTTGGTTTACGTTTCAAGGTACCTACGTAGAATCCAAAAATCGAATAAAAATGTTGCCCTCCGTCCGCCGTCCGCCGTACGCGGCACTTTCCCCACTTAGCATTGACCGATTTTGATGAAATTTGGTATGTAGGCTCCATTTGGAGTCTAGTTGTGCCCTGAAGATTTTGGTTGATCTAGGTCACTGATAAGGGTTGAAAAATAAATTTTGAAATTTTGAAAACGCCCTAACTCAAAACATTTTGATAAAAGGTATTGTTTTTCCATCAATTTAAGAATCTATAGAATTTTTAGAAACACGAGTGTGAATCGCCAAAGAGGCCTAATCCCCGTTCAAATGTTAGCTGACCAAAATACGATCGATGTTTTTCCTCGAGTTGGTTGGTGGTAACAATGGCAAAGCCGTGTTCTTTGCAGACGAGTGATCTGTATAGAAAAATAATAAACCTTTGTGTAATAATTTGCAGCGTTTTAATCTAAACTAGACTTCATTCTGAGAATTTTGACACCAACTGCGACCTTCTAGCGTGAGAAGATCTTTTTTATGATTTTTCAAAGTTTCGAATGTTTATGACGTCACAGTGGGCAGGGGGGTCATGCCCAGGTGGGAGGGGCGCGAGATGTCATAAACATTCGAAACTTTGAAAAATCATAGAAAAAGATCTTCTCACGCTACAAGGTCGCAGGTGGTGTCGAAATTCTCAGAATGAAGTCTAGTTTAGATTAAAAACGCTGCAAATTATTACACAAAGGTTTATTATTTTTTTGACGAGTGATCTATATAGGAAAATAATAAACCTTTGTGTAATAATTTGCAACGTTTTTCCCATATTTCTCTGGCAATTATTGTTCAATTTTCATGACTCCAGCGGTAATCTTTTATTTTTTCAATTCCCTACACCAATTCACTAATAAATTACAAAAATCCTTGAATATTTCAAATTTTGCTACATTTAAAAAAGTTTTAGCCTCAGCAATTGAGGGAAATACTAACCCGGAACGAGGAACGAACGGCGACCTACTGAGACCCCCTGAAATACGCTGTATAGTTACATTTATCTGAGATTGCAAATTCGTGACATTAGAAACATTACCATCTAAGTATTTTGTTTTCAAACTAGGATGGATGTTTTTGAAAGACTGGTTGAAACTCTCGCTGATTTAGCGTTGATAATAACTTCAAACAAAACAATGTTTTGTCGTAATATATGATTTTTTCAACACATACGTAAGCAGAAACATTTTTCGCGTTTGGTGATTTTTGCGCTGGAACTACTCCTTCTACCAATGGATGAAAACTATGTTCGAAAAATGATGTTAGTACTATGTTGGTGATGATGCCAAAATTCTTGAGGAATCAAAATTGGTTATAAAACATGAGGATTTCTACTAGACAAAAGTGCGATAAAATCCGTAGAAAAATGGCTCCAATCCGATTTTTTTCGCTTCGTATTTTAATAAATATAAATTTTGGATTTATTGTATTTTCATCGTGTAATAAAACGCACCTATGAGTACTTTTTTAGACCCAATTAAAAATTTAACGTACAACGAGAACGTCAAGTTCGGTATGTTGCCTACAGTCGACAAGAGCACTTCACCACGACAGATCTTCTGCACCACGGAGTATCTCAGGCAGCACTGGCGCATCCCGACCTGGCGGTGGATGACTGAAGGGCTTGCGGGTATCTCCCTTAGCACCCACCTGCCAAAACAACTCACCTGATGATCGCCCATCATCGATTGAAAGGGTGTCTCTTCTGCCCCTTCCCAAAGACGGCACTGAGAAAAACTGCAATTCGCACTTTCAAGGATAGTCTCTTGTGAGCGGGAATTGCATTTTCTTTCACGATTCCCTTACAAGAAAACTGGAAAATTCGCTACCCTAAAATTACCGAATTTTCAAGAATTTTATAACTTGAGCTCGAAATTTACTTATTTTGATTGTAGCGTGAAACTTTGTATTTGGAATTTTTGTGAGTTTTGAACCCAGTAAAGCTTTCTAAATTGAAATTCAAGTTGCATTTGCCTGATATTTTGGCTGTTGGAAAGTATTTTGGTTACTGGAGTATTGCTCCCGAGTCTACCAAGGTTGGAGACTTTGTTTTCACTTTTCAAGGTCGAAAAAAAAAGTTCTTCAAAATCAACGTTTTAGACCTTTCTGAACAATTTTGGTTCCGTGTCTGTCTGTCTGTCTGTCATGAAATCCTTGCCACAGCCGTAACTTTTACAATTCTCATCCGATTTCGATGAAATTTTATGGGATTGTGCGAATTGGCGAGTAGATGGTCCCCTATGAAAATCATTGCCTCCAGACTGACAGTAGCCGCTGCGCATGCGCAAACGTGTATTTCCTTGTTACAGCCATAACTTCTACATTTCCCATCTAATTGCGATGAAATTTTCAGGAATTATGCGTGTTGGGATGGAGATGGTCCCCTATGAAAAACATGTCCCCCAAATTGAAAGTGTTTTGTGCGCATGCGCAAACGTGAAATCCTTGTAACAGCCATAACTTCTACATTTTCCAACAATATTCAGAGATTTTGCGGGTTGACGTGTGGATGGTCCCCTATGAGGGTAGTTTAAGGTACTTAGTGATTGATGTTTTGAGATCAACTACGTACTATGCATCGGGTCATTTATACAATCGGGTTATGGATACGAGGACGCTATGTGCCACACCCACTTGGCAGACGTTTTTTCTCTTGCTCGATTCTAAAGATTCATTATTGAAAGTAATGAACCAAAATTGTTCAGTAAGCTCTAAAACGTTAATTGCGAATGAGTACCTACATGTGTTAATTTCAAGCATCCTTCGATTGTGAGGAAGCGAAAAATCTCGTACACTTCATTTTTGCAACCTCAGTATCAAAGATTGATGAGCTCTGTATCGTCGGCCTATAAGTGATAGGCACCTCGTAAGTGACAAAATTCGATTCCGAGGTTACTACTACTATGAAAATCATTCCAAGACTTGTATACAGGGTGTAACACCTATGTTACTACTGCCATAGCCTAGGGATTGAGTTCACAACTAATTTGTGACTTTTGTCACTTGACTTTTATTTAACTTTTAAAATCCGACTTTTTTCACTTTTAAGATTTTTTCGTGTTTTCGACCTTGTATCATTAAAATGTTAATAACTCCTTCAGTTTACTGAATAAACTCATATTTGACAATACCATTGGAAAGAGGGTTACATTTCCTATCTACCTAATGGAGAACCAAAGTTTTTTAAATGGACAAAACGAGTGAAAAATGAACTTGAAGAGGAAAAATTGTCAAATCTTGAAAATATCAACTTTTTTCAACCGCTCATAAGTCCCTGCTTTCCAGCGTGTAAATGCTTGCCTGTAAGTCTAAAAGTTGCACCAAAAACTCACGTTTCCAACGGTTTAGATCATTTTCATCTTTAAAATAGGATTTCTTACAGAAAATTGTGTTTGAACGCGGAAAACCGTGAATTTTTTCAACGGAATCCGAGCTCTGGCTTAGAAGATCTGAGGGTTTCGGGAGGCCTCGCTGGCTCCTGCGCCGCCCGCCTCCCCTCACCTTCGATTCCGTTGAATAAATTCACGTTTTTCCCCGTTCAAACACAAATTTTTGTAAGAAATCCTACTTCAAAAATGAAAATGACTAGGTCCGTTGGAAAGCCTGAGCTTTTGGATGCAACTTTTAAGGCTTACAGGCATTTACACGATGGAAAGCTGAGACTTATGAGCGGTTGAACAAGTTGAGATTTTCAAGGATTTGACAATTGTTCCTCTTCAAGTTCATTTTTTACCCGTTTCGTCTATTTAAAAAACTTTGGTTCTCCATCAGGTAGATAATTTAACGCTCTTTCCAATGGTAATCGTCAAATTTGAGTTTATTTAGTAAATTGAAGGAGTTATCAACATTTTAATGATACAAGGTCGAAAACACGAAAACATCTTAAAAGTGAAAAAAGTCGGATTTTAAGAGGGTTTTAAAACACAAGTCAGGAGACAAAAAAAGTACACAAATTACTAGAAGTATTGTTATGTCGGCGTGTCGTCGTGTGAAGGCGATTGTCTTCACGGCTTGTCGATTTCTATTGGTCCTACTCAACGAAGGTGAAGGATGGGACAGTACTTTCTGCCCGGCGCGGGTTATCCACCTACCTCGTGCAGGAGTGCTTAAGGATTTCAGCTAAGCTGCGATCCTCGGCGCGATTGCTCGCCGACCGGAGGGAGGCAATACATTACCTAGTTCTAGTTGGGGGCAGACAACTTCCTAGGCGAAATGGGAGCAGGAGGCTGGCGCGATGTGCTTGTCGCCTACCGAGACCTCCGAGGAACTTTGGGCTTCTAAGAGAAGGCGAGGTAGAGCGAGAAATAATCAAGTCGATTGTTAGAAGACGAATGCATGAATGTCTCTAGGTGAAGCCCTGAGTCCTCCTTTTATACTACTTTAACAAGGTAAAGGGAGAGTGGAGGAGGGTGACGTCAAGTGACGTGTTTGTCCCCTGTACCTCACTCTACCTACCTGGCGCGATGAGTCACTCAGGGTTTCCCTTGTGTCCTTTATTAGAGAACTAACATATTCGCGTATATGAGTCATTACAAGTATCATACAAATTACTAGTAGAATCAATCCCTAGGCAGGAACATAGGTCTTACATCCTGTAGATATGCTCGGGGAGAAGGAAATGACCTCTGACTATTTGGTCGAGCTATCTTAATTTGCCAACAATTTGACACTTTGATCAATTTATTCTTTTGGAGCAATAGAAATTTCCTATTTTCCATTCTATTTAGCTACACTTAAATTAGTGTCTTCTAGTAAGGAATTGTTACTTGTGTTGTAGCACTAGATTGTCTGAATGGAATACGAATACTAATATTAAAGAAAGTTAGGAACATTGAAGAATACATCTTACTTTCAACTAAATAACTTTACTTTATAAAACTAGATAACAAAGAGATACCCGCGAACATACATCCTTTATAGTATACACTCATTAAGTACCTACCGACTTTTTTGGACTCAAATCGAAAGTGTTCTAGTCATACAGTCAGTTGTCACTTTGGACTTTTCAGAACTTTATTTCCAGAAAACATTTACGGACGTTTATTATGGTGTCCTGTGTTTATTACAGAACGCAAATTGAAATGATTATTTTTCAAATTTCATGGAATGTTCAGAGGAAGTTAATTTATGGTTGTGGTGACTTACACCGGTGATGTTAACTCAATTCTTATGAGGAATTTGTTTAAAATGGGGTTTTACGTATTATCGTGTTCTTGCGGATTTTCGATCTACACGTGCTCAACTGCAGATGCCCGAGTTCACTTGCAGAAGGGGTAGTTGGGACATTGGTCTCTGCTGAGGCCGATTGGGTATCCAGGAGGTGTCAATAGGAAGTGGTCGATCTTGTACGGCACTGGTTTTCCGGCGCCGACGCCTGCGCCGCGCCCGCCTCCGCCACCACCTGCAAACCTGTGGAATAGAGAGGAAAAATGTTGATCATTTCAATGATGAGGTAACGGTTTTCAGCTTTGGAGGCTGTGATCCAGCTGCCTTCAGCACTCTTGAAAGAACCTGCTGCTCTATAATGAAAATTTAGGTAAACTTACGCAACTGTTCTGTAACCGTGAAATTGAAGACATTTTATTCATTTATTTTTTCGATCATGTTGATACTTGCTCTTTTGACAAACATCAAAACATTGAAAACTTGATGTTAATCGCGCAAAATCGAACTGACTTGTAATCAGTTGAAAACGGTACTGATTTTTGGCCTCAAACTCAAACTACCCTCCAAATTTGAGGATAATCGTGATATTAGTTTGTGAGAAATTGATTTTCAAGGAAATTCGTGTCGGCACGAAATGGTCCTATGACGATGAAATTTGTGGCGTCATTTGTTTAATATTTGATTCATATTTAGGTTACTCAAAATTCCAAATTATTATTCACCTGTTGATTCACCTGTTCCAAATTTCCTCACCTGTTGATTTGTTTTGTTCAAAATATACTTACTCGCTATTGTTCCGTTCATGAATCTACATGCAACTTCATTTAATTTATTGTAACTCAACACGCATAATTCACAGTACAACAAACATAAATTAATACGAATACAGATAACAGACAACACCTTCAACATCAAAACTTCGTCCCTACAAACTTGGTGACCCCGAGGGACACGAGGAATAGAATGCATAGCATTATTTGCCAGCCTAGCGAAAACCAAACAAGCTACCGTCGGGGTCACCAAGTTTGGCGAGAGGAGTTGAGTGGGATCTGTTGTGATCCCGAGGAAAATTCTGGTAATGTGGTTTCCCAATTACCAACCAATTGATGGAGATTCCGATTGATCGAGAATCGTCACAAATTTATAGGGGGCCATTTAGATTATCAACTACTTTAATCGATGGTGAAGATGCAAAGTTGTCTTCTTTTCAGATCTGAACAGAAAAATAATAAACCTTTGTGAAATAATTTGCAGCGTTTTTCGATCATGTTGATACCTGCTCTTTTGGCAAACATCAAATCATTGAAAACTTGATGTTGGTCGCGCATGCGTACTGTACCAAAATCGAACCGACTTGTATTCGGTTGAAAATGGTTGTTAATTGACACGGCATTGCCAAGTAGTGATTTTTGGCCCCAAACTGATGATAAACGTGATATTAGTTCATGAGAAATTAATTTTCAAGGAAATTCGTGCCGGCGTCAAATGATCCAATGATGATGAATTTCATTGGGGGCCATTTAGATTATTACCTACTTATCGATGGTGAAGAAGCGATTTGCTTTCGAGTTGCTGACTATTAACCAGCAAGTGATCAGAACATGATTGTAAATATTGCTTCAAGTATTGCCAACTGTACTTCTTATATTCAAATAATTTTTGATATCAAAATTTGATATTCACATTTTAAAGTTAGATTTCTTCATGCGATAATTTTGGCCCTAAATTAGTATTCATGCGTTGATATAAATTTGTTGTGATCGTGTTTTCACGAGTAGGAGAAAAAAGTTCGGAGTTTAAGAATAAAAATGTTCAACCAAATCGATGATTTACTCCTCAAAAAGTGACTTGTAAATGCTGTAAAATGAAACCAAATCAAGAAATCATTATCACCACGAGATTCAGCGAAGAAAAACAGAGGATCACTTGGCTCCACACTTGAGGTCTACCTTCATCTCAATGAGGAGTGCGCCTGATTTTTTTTTTTTTTTTTTTAATTTTTAATCGAAACTAGGTCTCATTCTGAGAATTTCGACACCACCTGCGACCTTCTAGCGTGAGAAGATCTTTTTCTATGATTTTTCAAAGTTTCGAATGTTTATGACATCACGCGCCCCTCCCACCTGGGCGTGACCCCCCAGCCCACTGTGACGTCATAAACATTCGAAACTTTGAAAAATCATAAAAAAGATCTTCTCACGCTAGGACGTCGCAGTTGGTGTCAAAATTCTCAGAATGAAGTCTAGTTTAGATTAAAACGCTGCAAATTATTACACAAAGGTTTATTATTTTTCTATACAGATCACTAGTCTGCAAAGAACACGGCTTTGCCATTGTTACCACCAACCAACTTGAAGAAAAACATCGATCGTAATTCGGTCAGCTAACATTTGAACGGGGATAAGGCCTCTTTTGCGATTCACAGTCGTGTTTCTGATTTATCGTAAGTCCAACCCTTAAATTCTCGTAGGGAGCGAAGAGTTTGTCCTACAGGGCTCCGCGTGGTCTCAAAAAATTCTAAAAATTCCATACTATCTTAAATTGACGGAAAAACAATATCTTTTTATCGAAATTTTTTGAGTTATGGAGTTTTCAAAATGTCAAACCTTATTTTTCATCCCTTAGAAGTGACCTACATCAACCAAAATCTTCGGGGCACAACTAGATGGATCCTTCACACCAAATTTCATCAAAATCGGTCAATGCTAAGTGGGGAAAGTGCCGCGTACGGCGGACGGACGGCCAGATTTTTATTCGATTTTTGGATTCTACGTACCTTGAAAAGTAAACCAACAAATTTTGATGGGGTGTGAAAAAAAATGTTTTCTTGTTCGAAATCAAAGGTTTTGAATTGAAAATAATAAACCAAAATGAGCAAGTCGCAGAAGAAATGCACGCTGATTTTTTTTTTTTTTTTGTTTTTTTTATACCCACGGAATCTTCCACAAGGAGTTTGTACCTCAAGGCCAAACGGCCAATCAACAATTCAGTTTTTGAAAAACTTGGAATAAGTGTCATTCGTGTGAGACCAAAATCAAGTACGCATCACGCATCACGATGATGCTCATTATCACTCTGCAATGTCGATAAACGAGCATCCTTATTCCTCTGACTTGGGTCTTTGCGACTTTTTCCTCTTCTCGAGATTGAAAATCATCTCAGTGGAACTCATTTTGGGGCACTAAAAAACATTCTGATGGCTGTAACCGACTTGCTGAAGGCTTTCAGTATATGAAGAGTGGAAGAACCGTGCTGTGGGGCTTCAGAAACAAATTATTTTGAGGGTGACGATTTTAAAAAACATATTGTTTAGTAATGCATGCATTCCAGGGGACGTCCCATTGGATAAGCATTAGGTCAATTTATTCGGGGTTGAGCAATAAAACATGCATTTTTATTTACTTTCCTTCTGCACAATGTAATTTAGTTTGTATTTTGAGTAAGCCCCCCCCCCCTTCGCCTTTAGTAGCTAAATAGCGTGAAAATTTTCTATAAAGTCTGCCAAGTGGGTGTGGCACATAGTTTCCTCGTATCCATAACCTTGAAAATGTTGAAAGCTCTCACTTTTCAAATCCTGGCAGAGGGTTCTTGGCGAAGGCAGCAAGGAGCGCGTTGTCGCATTGAGGGAAATTCGGACATAACCGAGGGTCAATTCCGGCAGGGAACTGTGCAGGCGCCTGCCCCAAAACGAAGCCCACGGCCCCAAGAAGTAACTGAAACCCCAACAATATGATACACGACATAAATAAAAATAAGAAAAAACAAAACATTGAAATATAAGAGAGTAGATATTAATGAAATCTTCAAGAATGGATCCGAACCCTACCGAGATGCAAGAGATTGAACGTTACCAACGTTGACAAAATTGGAAGGAGACACAGACAGACAAACTAGTATCGGTTTAATAATGTAGATGTAAAATTCTTGAAGATTTTAAATAATAATGGTCCTATTTTCATTTATTGAAACAACCTAAAAGCGAAGGGAATTACGCCAATATTTCGAGTACTTACAGCGAAAGAGATCATGACAACTATGGCCTTGTGCCACTCTATTGGTAGGCACCTACTGAAGAAAAGTTAGTGACCACTTTCCTATCTTATAGTCAACTTGGTCACAGCTCGTTACCACCTCTTGCCGCCAGCCCTGCCCTTGCCAAACGCTTATGCAAACCGCACCTTGGCGCACCGGCGTCGGCCCACCTTTCGAATCAATCGGAGAAAAAGCCCCAATAGAACTAACTGCGGTCGGGCACAGGATAGCTAGGGCTCCCTACAGCCCCGTAATCAAAGTTGCCCAAATTCGATTTTTGGAACTGTTCAGTCGCGAAATCAGTTCAGGAAAGTCCCAGCATTTCAAATTGAAATTGCCCAATTCAAATAAGCTAGCACACGGTGATTCAGTGAAATACCAGGTATGACGCTCAATACCAAACTAAACTAGAAACGTCTGCCAAATGGGTGTGGCACTTAGCTTCCTCGTATCCATAACCCGATTGTATAGATGATCCGATGCATAGTAGTTAATCTCAAAACATCAGAACATCAAAACAAGATAGTCCGCATAATCCCTGAAAATTTCGTCAAAATCGGATGGAAAATGTAAAAGTTATGGCCGTTACAAGGAATTCACGTTGGCGCATGCGCAGTCCCTTCTATCAGTCCGGGGATGATAATTTTCATAGGGGACCGTCTACACACCAATCCGTACAATCCCGGGAAATTTCATGGATATCGGATAATAACTTCGTATAGTTATGCGCGTTACAAGGATTTCATGACAGACACGGAACCAAAATTGTTCAGAAAAGTCTAAAACGCAAAACGCGAGTGAAAATTTTGATTTTGGAGAACTTTTTTTTTCATCCTTGAAAAGTGAAAACAAAGCTTCCACTACTTACCTTGGTAGACTCGGAAGCAAAAATGCTTCAAATTACTTCACAAAGGATTATTGCTTCCGAGTCCACCAAGGTAGCGGAAGCTTTGTTTTCACTTTTCAAGGATGAAAAAAAAAGTTCTCCAAAATCGAAATTTTCACTCGCGTTTTGCGTTTTAGACTTTTCTGAACAATTTTGGTTCCGTGTCTGTGTGTCTGTCTGTCTGTGTGTCTGTCCGTCTGTCATGAATTCCTTGTAACGCGCATAACTATACGAAGTTATCGTCCGATTTCGATGAAAATTTCAGGGATTGTGCGGGTTGGTGTGCAGACGGTCCCCTATGAAAATTATCATCCTCGGACTGATGGAAGCGACTGCGCATGCGCAAACGTGAATTTCCTTGTAACGGCCATAACTCCCACATTTTCTACCCGATTTCGATGAAATTTTCAGGAATTATGCGGATTAGGTTGTAGATGGCCCCCAATGAAGATCATCACCCCCGGACTGATAGTAGCCGCTGCGCACGCGCTAGCGTGAATTCCTTGTTACGGCCATAACTTCTACATTTTCCATCCGATTTCAATGAAATTTTCAGGGATGTTACAGATTGGTATTTAAATGGTCCCCTATGAACATCACCACCTTCGGATTGGTAGTAGCCACTGCGCATGCGCATACGTAAAATCCTTGTATCAGCCATAACATTTACATTTTTCATCCGAATTTGATGAAATTTTCTAGGATTGTCCAGATTAGCGTGTAGATGGTCCCCTATGAGGGTAGTGAAAGGTATTCAGAGATTGGTGTTTTGAGATTAACTACTATGAATCGGATCATCTATATAATCGGGTTATGGATACGAGGAAGCTATGTGCCATACCCACTTGTTATTTTTCTGTATAGATCACTCGCCGGCAAAGAACACAGCTTTGCCATTGTCACTACCTAGCAACCATATTTCCGCTTCAAAATCAAGTTTAATTGAAGAAATGAAGAGTTGTGGATGTCTTCATTAGGAAATTTGATTGCTGGTTGCTAAGGACGCAAAACTGAGTACAACTTTTTTTAGATAGATAGATAATCTTTATTCTTTGTCTACAAGGGCATGAATGCGTCAATTAAAATATAAATTAATTAATAGAATTATAATACATAGGTAATTAAAATATAATAGTAGGTGCATATTATAAACAATGTTTTTAAAATGAGGAACTCGTGTGCTTTCCGTTATTTCCATACTGCAGCCCGCTCCATGTACATGAGAGGGATATGAAGATGAAAAAAAAATAAAAATAAAAATAAATGTGTGGACCCAGCCGGGCAGCCAGGCCGGACCCGGACCCACCCACCTTGACAGCTCCCGGGGTTGCCTCCCATCACTAGGAGCCAACCCTAACGTGTTTATACACTTCAGAACACGCCAGGCGAGCCGCCCCCGGGCCGACCAGACCACCCGACATGAATCCCCCTAGGTATCCGCACAAATAAAAAATTGATACAAAATCCCAAAATTGATACAACTCGAAGAAACGAATAACGATCGCACTTTGATCAGCCAACATTGAATGGAAATTAGGCCTCTTTTGCAATTCACGCTCGTGTTTCTGATTTCTCGTAAATCCAATCATTAAGTTTTCACAGGAAGCAAACGGCTCTGGGTGATCTCATTCGATTCTAAAAATTCAATATTATTTTAAATTGATGGAAAAACAATACCTTTATTTCAAAAGTTTTTGAGCGTTTTGAAATCGTCAGCCCTTATTTTTCACCTCTTAGAAGTGACTGACATCAAGCAAAAGCTTTGGGCAGAACTAGACCCCAAATGGAGCCACTATACCAAATTTCATTAAAATCGTATAAACTTGTATAAACTCATGAAGAACCCACCCGTAAATTGCTTATTTATTTGTTTCAGTAAACCATACTACTTACCATACGTACAGAGCATGTTTCAAAATTTAATAACAGTTAATACTCATACGAGCCTGCGACGGGTAGGCTCTGTCGGCGGGACGGGCCTCTTGTGGCCGTTTTCGTTCCATCGATGGTGGTCGGAATTTCTGGGAAGCCGCCAAGGTGGGTGGGGCCCGTGGTCGGCCGTGTGGCCCCGGCCGGCCCGAGGGAGGTTGTATGAGCCCCCTCACATCTGGTGCACACGATGTAATGTATTCTTGCACACAATTTGAACTACTGCACCTACTCTTGACTTTTGCAATGTACGTTGTACAATGGCAATAAATACTCTCTCTCTCTCTCTCTCTCTCTCTCTCTCTCTCTCTCTCTCTCTCTCTCTCTCTTTTTTTTTTTTTTTTTTTTTATTGTTTTTTTTTTTGTTTAATTTTTCATTATTCATGCATTTATCTACCAATTGTAAACTTATTACGATAGTACGAGGAATGTAAATCTCATGTTTCCAGGGAAGATGGAAGAGAGGACTATGAGGTCCTAATCTTACCCTGGTTTGTTAAATAAAACCCGTCAATCAATCAATCAATCTCTCTCTCTCTCTCTCTCTACAGCTCTACAGCTCTACTCTCTCTCTACAAGCAAGATGAATCTGTTGTACCTTTGAACATAAATCTACCTAATAACTATTATTAGGATCTATAAAATTAGTCAATTTCTACTACCCTTAATTTATTATATCTATATTTATAAGCATAATATGAAGTCTACCATCAATTCGCAACATACATTTATTTTTAAGAAGTGATTTTTTTTTATTGTTTTTTTTTTTGTTTAATTTTTCATTATTCATGCATTTATCTACCAATTGTAAACTTATTACGATAGAACGAGGAATGTAAATCTCATGTTTCCAGGGAAGATGGAAGAGAGGACTATGAGGTCCTAATCTTACCCTGGTTTCTTAAATAAAACCCGTCAATCAATCAATCAATCTCTCTCTCTCTCTCTCTCTCTCTCTCTCTCTCTCTCACCACGGACTCACAGAGTAAAAATATTATTGATTTTTTACGGTAAGTAAACCTTCTCTGGTCCTCAAAAGTCCAATAAATAGCCATTTTTGAACAATTTCAAGTTCTAAGTTGTACCTTAATCAGAAATTATGCGCTGATACCGTATATTAATAAGATTGAGGACCAAAGAACCCATTTCCACTAAAACGTACCCCCTCCCCCCTTCTAAAATGTGTTTCGAATCTTTTTTATTCTTTTAATTTTGACCTAATAGTTGTTCAAAAACCCTGGCTAAAGTATCACCAGACGAGCGTTACGAGCCATTGCTAAAATCGTAGTTTCATTTTCTTCTAAAAAGCTCTGAAACACACAAAATACGAGTAGAAATTTTGATTTTGGAGGACCCAAAATCGTTTGATCTTCCGCTCAAAGCTTGCTTTTCTTCGATATTGAGGTAGTCGAATGAACTCCCAAAACATGCATTGAGGCCTCTGAATAGGTATTGGTTGTACTCGCACTTATCCCAAATTGTGTCATCCGACTCAGGAGACTTGCTCCGACGAAGAATACACTAGAAATGTATTTGGACCTGCAAGAGGAAGGTGAAGTTGAGAGATTTGATGTCTCAGTACTAAATCATGAATTTGATTTCTCCCGTCTTGTCCTTCGAATCGTGTTGTTGAAGTCTCCTTGTTTTTTGATCAACCTGCTCCTGTATTCGATCTGCTTAGGAAAACACATCGAGAGCATTTACCTACTTCCATCAAAATCGAACCCTACGCTCACGTCACGGACCTCTTCGGATTTACCTTCGGAAAAGCGACAAAAGTACCTTCGAAATAGGCGACTAATCGGTGTTTGCGGTGGTATTTAAGTAGACCGGCCGGACAATATCAATACAAGGTTTTTTCCGTTCCTTTTTCAATTGCGTAAAAACTCGGCCCAGCCTTTCTTGGCTTTACGCTACAAAGGCTCCGTTTTGTTAACTTTTTTGTGAGACACTTACGTAAAAAGAGATACTTCTTTCCTGTTCGACCTTCTCTTTTTTTTCTACCTAACTTACTCATTGATTTGTAACAACAGTTGACTTGAATTTCGGTCCTACAGATTGCAGTAGAAGGTAGAAGTCAAGTTTTACAACTAATTTCGGTACTAACATGTTACTCTTAAGAATTTAAATAACATAGGTACCTATAACATTTTTAAGTAGGTAGACAGTTCATCTAAAACGTCCAACAAAACTTTTGGGAATCTTAAGGCTAAATTAACTAATGTTTGATTTGCTTCAGAGTCGACCAAATGAACAAAAGTATTGTTTTAACTTTTTGAAAGTAAAATAAAAAATGTCCTTCAAAATCAAAATTTCCACTCGCGTTTTAGGATTTATTAACCCTTATCCTGGCAAAAAGTTATTAATTCGGAATTTCATTAGATTTTTTTGCTAAAATCTTAAATTTTTCCTTCCTTGAGTCAAGATGTTCTACTGGTGTTTTTAAAAAAACGCTGCAAATTATTACACAATGGTTTATTATTTTTATATAGATCACTCGTCTGCAAAGCCACCAACCATCCAAATTGTAGAAAGACATCGATCGTATTTCGGTCAGCTAAAATTTGAACGGAGATTAGGCCTCTTTTGCGATTCACACTCGTGTTTCTTATCGTACGTAAAACCCTTAAATTCTCGTAGCGAGCGAACGGTTTGTCCTACAGAGCTCCGAGTGGTCTCAAAAAATTCTAAAAATTCTATAGAATTCTAAATTGAAGGAAAAACAATACCTTTATATCAAGATTTTTTGAGCTAGGGCGTTTTCAAAATGGGGGGTGCGCCTGATTTTTTTAAAATTTTTAATCTACACTAGACCTCACTCTGAGAATTTTGACTCCCGGTGTTCTCTTTTTGGATGAGTACATCTTTTTCTATGATTTTTCAAAGTTTCGAATGTTTATGACGTCACACGTCCCTCCCGCTAGCCCACTGTGACGTCATAAACATTCGAAGACTTTGAAAGACGGAACTTTTGATATTAGGCCTCTTTGCGATTCACACTCGTGTTTCTTATTTATCGTACGTAAAACCCTTAAATTCTCGTAGCGAGCGAACGGTTTGTCCTACAGAGCTCCGAGTGGTCTCAAAAAATTCTAAAAATTCTATAGAATTCTAAATTGAAGGAAAAACAATACCTTTATATCAAAATTTTTTGAGTCAGGGCGTTTTCAAAATTCCAAAATTCATTTTGGAACCCTTAGAACTGACCTACATCAACCAACATCTTCGGGGCACAACTAGACCCCAAATGGAGCCTACATACCAAATTTCATCGGCGTACGGCGGAAGGCGGACGGACGGCCAAATTTTTTTTCGATTTTTGGATTCTACGTACCTTGAAACGTAAACCATCAAATTTTGAGGAGGTGTTAAAAAAAAAAAAATTTTCTTGGTCGATTCCAAATGTTCATTATTGAAAATAATAAACCAAAATGAGTTAATGTGATTTTTAGAGGAAGGAAAGCAAGAAGAGTCCTTGTCGGAGGTACGAACTCTTCCTTGATTTTGCAAGGATTCGTCACCATTCAAGAAAAGATGAAGCAAAATGCAAGGCAGACGTTATATCATCATCAGAATTGATTATTAATTAAACATACGTACCTTTAAAAATTCAACTTTTTTTGGGTAATTCAGTCTGAAAATTCTCGTTTCAGTTCATTGTCATCAGGGAGCTTGGGAGGTAGAAAAAGAAAAAAGTATCCACATCTAAACAACTGCACGAGAGTATAAAATATCATTGAATTTGTTTCAAGAGTCAAACGAATGCAGATCGGTCAGGTTTTGTGGGACAGCCTTCCAAAATAAAATTACTCCCAGACCAGAATGAGGACTTCTATGAGCGAGAAGCCGGTGTGCTCGGGATCGATAAGGCAACTATCCACAACAGCCATAAGTGAGTAATTTACTGCAATAACATTTTTCAATAAATTCAATTTTTTCTCGTGTTGGAAAAAAAAGGTATGAGAGAATGACAGGCAATCATCTTGGAGCATGAAGATGCAGGAAAGGAACTGGTATCCCCTCGAACGACCAAGACACACAGATGTCTCTTTCCAAAAAC
>CM019182.2:33627465-33688012 GCA_009739505.2 Apolygus lucorum
ATTGGGTCGTTCAACGATACTAGTTTTGAATGTTCGAAGTGTTTCGCTTTAAATTTGTTTCATAATACTACGAAAAATTGTGAGAGTGAGGTGATTGTGGCTGTGTACTTTCAAAAAGTGGGTGATTCACAATCTATCGCTGTGTCACGAGAGGTATCCTGGGGATGATGATACTTCGGCGTTGAGTTCTGGGAATATCCCGTCGGGTGGAAGCACGTCATGAAGAGAGCCAGTAAGAACAAGAGTACAGAAAGCAACGTTGCTGCTGAAAGGCTTGCGGATTACAAACGCTCAGGTAACTTGCCAGTGTCTAATACGTCATTGGGAGCGAATGCTATAGAACCTCTGGATTTAGATTACGGGGCTACGCCCCAACTGTCGGATATCCCAGTGAGTGGAGGAAACATGCCTGAGGTCAGCGACAGCGGTGCAGGCTCAAACATGTCGAGAGACAGTATACGGGAGAAAAAGCTGTCCTCCACGTCTCTTGGTGGAGGAGATGGCGTCAGGCCTAAAGTGGTGACTGTCAAACATCCAGAATCAAACAAACCCAAACCGACCGTCAAAAAGAACAAGCCCATCCAGGCGGATCTTGATATATCGAAGGAGTTCTTGAGATGTCGGGATGATGGTATATCCCGTCTCGATTTGAGCAAGTCTTCCATCACTAATCTACCCCAGACAGTCCGAGATTTGACGCATCTCGTGGAGTTCTATTTATATGGAAATAAATTAGTGACCTTGCCATCTGAGATAGGGTGCCTGATCAACCTACAAACTCTAGCGCTTAGTGAGAACTCGTTGACCAGCCTCCCAGAGTCTTTGGCATCCCTGAAATCTCTCAAAGTCCTCGATTTGAGGCATAACAAGCTGAATGAGATACCTGACGTAGTTTACAAACTAACATCTTTAACCACATTGTTTCTCCGCTTCAATAGAATCAAAGTGGTAGGTGATGATATACGTAATCTAACCAACCTCACCATGCTTAGTTTACGAGAAAACAAAATTAAAGAACTCCCCGCTGGTATCGGCAAATTAGTGAATTTGACGACTTTCGACGTTTCGCACAACCATTTGGAGCATCTGCCAGAGGAGATTGGTCAATGCGTCAACCTGTTGACGTTGGATCTCCAGCACAACGAGTTACTAGACATTCCTGAATCCATCGGCAATTTAAGAGCTTTAACGCGTTTAGGTCTAAGATACAACAGATTGCAAACTGTTCCCAAATCCTTGAGTAATTGCAAGCACATGGATGAATTTAACGTTGAAGGGAACGTCCTCAACTCTTTGCCTGATGGACTTTTATCCTGCCTTCAAGAGCTTACGAGCATAACGCTGTCTCGGAACAATTTCAGCGCTTACCCGTCAGGTGGACCTCACCAGTTCACCACGGTTTACTCTATCAATATGGAACACAATGAAATCGATAAGATTCCTTATGGAATATTTTCTCGGGCGAAGAATTTAACGAAATTAAACATGAAAGAAAACGTTTTGACTTCACTTCCGCTCGATCTTGGAACTTGGTGCAATATGGTCGAACTGAATTTAGGTACCAATCAGCTGAAGCAGTTGCCAGAAGACATTCAATACCTGACCAACCTGGAAGTTCTGATATTGTCGAACAATTTGTTGAGGCGGATACCGTCCACGATCGTGAGTCTGAAGAAACTTCGAGTACTCGATTTGGAGGAAAACAAACTCGACCAGCTTCCGGCGGAAATCGGGTATCTGAGAGACCTCCAAAAGTTGATACTCCAGTCGAACCAACTTCAAACGCTCCCCCGCGCCATCGGTAACCTGTCGAATCTGCTGTACCTGGGAGTCGGCGAAAACAACCTGATCCACATCCCTGAGGAGATCGGGACGCTGGAAAACCTCGAGTCTCTGTACATCAACGACAACCCCAACCTTCACAACTTGCCGTTCGAGCTCGCTCTCTGCACCAGCCTTCAAATCATGAGCATCGACAACTGCCCTCTCACTCAAATCCCTCCGGAAATCGTTGCCAATGGACCCTCTCTCGTAATTAAATATTTAAAAATGCAAGGACCGTACCGAACAATGTGAATCCTCACAAATTCGCCGACAAGAACAACGTGGAATGAATTTAATTTTTGCAACATTCAATTTGACTATAACTGACGTTTTCTCCGTTTTTTGGGTGTTTACGGTCACCAATTTGTCCCGTACAGTCAGTTTAAAAAATCTTCAAAATTTCAACAACAAAAAATTAAGTTCACTGGAGATTGGAATACAAGTGGAATTTTTGTGTACAAGGTGCAGAATCTGTCTCCTGTGTTTGTAACTTAGGTACCAAACTCGAAAGTTGAAAACCTAAGAGTTGAACATTTGATTGTATTTATTGTGAAAAAAAGGAATAATATTGGACTTTGTCTAGGTATATGTATTTTTTAAAAAAAGTTCATGCATTTCTAATAGATTTATGTGCCAAGATGTCAGTAACATGACTCCCTTAAGAATAGCATTTTTACTGAGCTAAAGCAATTTCAGAGGGAGTAGTTTGATAGAGGAGAGGGTCCACAACGGACGATTTTCTGGTGGGTGAGAAATGGAGGGGTCGATTGATGGGTAAATCCAAAAGCACCTCACGAGCAAACCTGCAAGAATGCTTACAGATGGAAGACCATGGCGAAGTGCGGATAATTCGAGGAGATCCTTGCTTGTATAAGTGGTGAGCATTCATTTTTATGTTACTGTTTCATACAATTATTAAAACTTTTCCTACAATAGGGGTATTTATGGTCTGATTCGATCGTATATCGAAACTGCGGTAACTCGAGGGTTTCATGAGGCTCCCACATTTTTCCCCGTCGAATCGCCCAAAATCGAATGGGATATTTCAGTAGGTCGGAAATTCAGGTTTTTGACCTCAAATTTGGATTCAGCACTATTGAAAACCTCTATACTCTTTTGCCCATTGATACTATAACTTGTGGTAGAAAAATTAAATAAGATCACACGTTTGAAAGAAAGGCGGGCTTCCATGAACTAGGGATGGGTATCATCATAAAAGTATCGATATTTTGTATCGATACTGTATCGTATCCGAGTATCGATATCCCAAGTATCGTTGGGCATGAGTATCGATATTTTAAAATATCGAGTATCGATACTTTAGTGTCACAAACTATCAATATCATCCAATTTTCTATAGAAAAATAATTTTTTCAACAACTTTTATTCATTTTTTACTATTAAGAGTCCAAGCAGAGTGATTTTTTCCATGATATAAACTTTATTTGTGCAACCAAAGAGTAATGACCCAAAAGGCTCTCTATCTTCCTTATTTTTTAGCCATTATGTTGAATTTTCCGCGAGAACAGTATCGATATTCGATATTTAGAAATATCGGATCCAAAGTATCGATATCCAAAAATATCGGATAGTGCAGTATCGATACTAAAAAATCCCTACCATGAACGCACACACACTACACTGCGGGAGTGTGTGTAGTATTTTATAGTATCCAAGGCCTCGAGACGTTTGAGACCACACGGGATTAGTTGAACGTCTCGTTACAAGGTCAGCAACTTGATACTTCATATCATTCAAATCTTCAGCTTTCATTAGCTTCCCCAATTTCTTCTAAACATTTTCTCGACAAACTGACCCAATTACCATATTCCTGACCCATGCTCTTTTGGAAAAAAATTGACTGAAATACCCCATTGTGTGTAGTGCTCCTTGTGGCATCTATATACATAAAACGCCAACCGTATGTACGTACGTATGCACATTGCCAATCGCGAGGAGTAAGACGGGCCGTGGGAGTGGGAAGAGTTGGAGGAATCGGAGATGGGAGGAGTCGGAGGCAAGAATATTCAGAGGAATTGGAGGCGGGAGAAGTTGGGGGCAGGAGGAGTCGGAGCCGAGAAGGGTTAGAGGATTCGGAGGGAGTGGGATGTGGGGAGAGTCGGAGGAATCGTTTTTGCTGCCTGCTTTTCAGCTAGTGAGACAATAACCAAGTCAGTGTCAGAAGAACCGCATGTTCATTAATTTCCTTTTAGTTAAAAAATGATATTACCCCAGAGGTTCCTAATACGAGGGTCATCCAGAAAGTAAGGTTACAACACCTGAGTATAATCGAAAAATTTTTGTATTTGAAAGAAATTCACAGGATACTTCACAAATATAGTGAACTATTTTTCAACGTAATCGCCGTCAAGATCGAGACATTTCTGTAGTCGGGGCACCAGCTTTTGTATGCCTGTGTTGTAGACCTCCGCCGCCACCTCTTTCAGCCACTTCTCCACAGCTTCCTCGACCTCCTGATCATTGGAAAATCGTTTCCCTCCCAAAAACTCCTTCAGTTTAGTGAAGAGATGGTAATCTGAAGGTGCCAAGTCGGGTGAATAGGGTGGATGGGTGATAATGTCCCATCCAAACGAAGTCAGCAGCTCCTGTGAAACACGTGCGGTGTGAGGCCTGGCGTTGTCGTGCAGGAGACTCACTCCCTTGGTCAGCCTTCCCCTTCTGCGGTTCTGGATGGCTCTTCTCAGTTTTTTAAGGTATTGCAATAAGCTACTGCGTTAATGGTAGTCCCTTTAGGCATGAAATCCACTAGAAGGACCCCCTTACGGTCCCAGAAAACAGATGCCATGACTTTTCCGGCTGAATGGGTCGTTTTGAACTTTTTGGTGGGAGGGGAGGCAGAATGACGCCACTGAAGTGATTGTCTTTTGGTTTCTGGGGTGCAGTGACACACCCACGTTTCATCCCCTGTCACAATAGAGTCCAAAAAAGCTTCTCCCTCCTGTGCAAAACAATCCAAAAATTCACGAGCCGCAGTCACACGATTTTGACGGTGCTCCGGTGTGAGCATTCTGGGTACCCATCTCGCACACAACTTCTTGTAACCAAGTTTTTCTGAAACAATATCACCAAGGAGACTTCGAGAAATATCAGGAAATTTTTCGTGAAGGTCGTCAAGTGTCACACGGCGGTCATTTCGCACTTGTTCTTCAACTTTTTGCACAAGTTCCTCAGAAATCACTGACTAAACAACCTGACCCATTCTTGTTCTTCAACTTTTTGCACAAGTTCCTCAGAAATCACTCTCTAAACAACCTGACCCATTTTGTGACATGTTGTCGACTCATCACATCACCACCATAAACTTCGACGAGCTTGCGATGGATGTTAGCCGCGGTATTATTCTGCAAAGTCAAAAAACGAATGACCGCTCAGATCTCGCACGGACGGGAGTTGGCGGGAGCGCGAGATGACCTCTCCATTGGAAACTTTTACTGTAACTAAAAAAAACGGCCGAAATAAACGCGGGGCGAAGCAAACTGACCGTTACGAACTCCCCTTCACAGTAGGTGCACCAACTTTGAAAAAGAAAATTTCCCCCAACCTCAGGAGCCCTTGTAACCTTACTTTCTGGATGACCCTCGTAATATCCTATTCCAAAGTTCCTAGTGCTTCTGAATAGGTACCTACCTTGTCTCAAAGGCCCTTGCTACTTCCATCACACGATTTTGAACGCATTTTGGTACTTACCTCATGGCTGAACCAGGTTCCATGCTAGAAAGGAGAGCTTTAATGCCAGCAAGCAACCTTTCCACTTCTCCCGCAGACCATCAGATGGTCGCGTTTTTCCTTAGCCGCTTGGGTGGCTCAGCTTCACTCAATTTCACTTCATTTAATCGAGAACAAAACCCACTTGGAACACAATAAAAACGAAATTAACGAACAGAAAAGCGGAATAAAAAACAAGAATAGGTGTTGTTAGAAGAAAAACTCAGAAAGGACGAGAAGATCTGTTTGTTGATGTTATGATGGTTGCTTCGCACAACTGCCGCTAGGATCACATTTGTGATTCAACGTCGAATCTCGGTTTACGACGCCTTCAGTCTGTGGTAAATTGAATCATCGAATGAGCCGGAGCGCGTGCGCATTGACTCTTGTCAAATCTCCCAGACCATGAATACCCCTACTATTGTGATAGTGTCGTGGCAGCGACTTTCATGCTGCTTGTGACCACGATTTGAAAGTTACTCAGAGGACTTCCCCAACCAATTCGGGTATATTGATTTCAAGTATCGAAATGTGTACTTACTCTTACTTGATACTTGGCTTTCAGGAGAATCATTTGCAAACTGGATGGAAGGCAGTAATTTGCCAGGATGGCTGCTTGCTGACTTACATTGGCGCTCCCTCCATCATCACGTTACCACAGTCCTGATTGATCTTCAATGCAAGTCACCTACGTTTGAATGTAAATAACCTTATTTATTTGGTGTACTTATAATCTAGCCATCAATGTACGTATAAGTGGGTATCTCGGGCAAAATACACATCTTTACACGTGCTTTTTGCCTGCATGTTGTGTGCATATACAGATTAGTGATCAGCAATGCGCATAAGAACATTTGTACAAACCAATAGTAGATTGAGTTGGTAATGAGACTCCATACAGTACACTGCTGTTTGTTGTGCATTGAATTTTGTTTCATCAGCTTTATGATCCCGGTTCTGGGTTCTACCTTGTCTGGAGATTCCACCTTGTGGGTGGGAAAAATATCGAAATAGCTCTCAAACCACGTTTGGGTACTGGAGGGCTTGTCGTTAGCTGAAAAAGCCTGTTGCATCAGCAGCAACAGATAAATGCAGGTCCAATATAGCAAACGTCCTAGCTATACACTAGTGGTTGTTGATCTGACGATTATTGTCTCAATGTGCCATATACTGTGCGATGAGAGACGCCTATCAGGCGCCTGCAAGCATTGGTGGAACTTGAGGACCTGTTGTCCAATACTTAACTCACGGCATCCACCCGCCTTTATTTCTTGGAGATCTAAAAATTAATTGTTGTTTGCGCAATCCTGTTTCAAAAGGCGGTGCTCTACTCTAACATGGCTTCCGTGGTACAGTGTCTGAAAGGTACTCCTGTGACTACAAATATCGAGTGCCAAACCTTTCAGGGGGGGAAAATGATACTCAGTTCCTAGTGTGGTGCAACACTAGAGAGTTCCTTGTGGTTTGGTTCAGCTTAGATATGGCATGATATATCACACACACAGTCTCAATCAAGCGCCGTATTATGGCAAGAACGTGCCGTAATATTACGGTAGAATACGTCACTAGGAGGCAATTCGATGCGTCATATTGAAAACTTGGCGGACGATCCAGCTACTGTGCGCCATATTTTAGCTGAAACAAACCTACCAGGAAATCCCTATTATCTGCTAATTCTCACAGTGACTGTATTCTACGCCAAGCAGGCACCTGGAGCACAGTCATCTAGTGGCAGGAATGTTAACAGAGGGTGACTGTATCACATAGCAGTCAAGCCCAATGGGTCTGCCATAATTCTTATTGTCCAAGTTGGTAAGTTGGATGTCCAGTTATGTTGTCTGCTTTTACTTGGTGCAGACCTGGCAGGACGAAATAAGCAAATTTGACAAGGATAACTTGTTGTGAGCAATATCCTAGCTTGAAGCAACATCAGGGTCATGGCGTGGGAAAAGGACCAAGGACTTACTTGTGTGGGCTTCTCAGCTTGTGTACTCTGTGGTATCACCACCAGTGTTCTCCATAGCTCATCTTTACTGGTGGTTATTTTATTCCTTTCGTCCATTTCTGCCCTTACCTTCTTCAACTTCCCTTAACCCTAGAGTAGTCCTCCTTGTAGTAGTGGTGTTGTGTTCTGCGTGTTGTCGACTGTGAGGACGAGTGCGTCAGAATCTATCCGTCAACCTCGGCGTCTGATAACAGACTCACTGGCGGGAGGCGGAACATTTACCTAGTGAGGCCTACTGTTCTGAAGAGGTCCCTAAGGGGAGCTAGAGGTTCGGCACCTTTATGGGGCAAAACGTTCCCTCGGAAGAACTGGGGCTGTAGGTAAGACAAGAAATGATAAGTCGGATAGACGAGGTACGAATGCATGTAGGAAGAACCCTCAGTGTGGCTTACATACTCAAGTTAGAATGGTGAGGGGAGAGTGGGAAAAGGGTGACGTCAAATGACGTGTTCTTTCTCTTCCTCACCTCGCCTATGTTGGTGATGACTCATGCCTGCTTGGGGTTTTCCTACACGTCACTTTATTGGAGAAATACCGACTAGAGATGTATGACATTGAGTCTATGCCTCCTCCGTCTTTGAAGAAAAGTGCCTTTTTGAAGTAATTCTCGACCGGTCACAGGTAGGGAACTATCAGATAGGGAGAGGAGAGCCAGGAGAAGATCAGGCTTCTAGTCCAGCAGAGGGTCTCTGTTAAGAAAAATTAGCTGACCTAGTTCACTATCATTTCTTAGCTGATTGCTACGGTTCCTTACATATTTGATAATAACATTTATCTTGTAGTTTTCTATAATGCTTTGTAAAATGTTCACAGGGTAGCTGTGACGAATTGCTTGCAGTTACCACGCTACTGGCTGAAGACCCTGCTTTGGATACAGCTTCTGTGCTGGTGCGTTCCTTTTGTTAGAAGTGATGTTCTTCTGATTTGTTGTTAGATTAGAAGCCCCGAAATACCTACGTCTAGTCTGTCTACGTTTCGAAAATCTAGGTAAGGTAAATGTGTGTACATATTCCTGTTCTATCAAGCAGTTGGCATTGGCCATAGAGTATCCAACTCGGTTGTATAGAGATGCATTTTCGTGATAACTTATCTCATCATTAAAAAATTAGTAGTGTTTGCTGATGAATATGAATTGAAAATATTCGTTTTGGCCTTTGTCGATGTTAATTGGAGTTCGACTTACGAAATGATTGGGGAACTAACTGAACCTACCTACTACAGTTATGTGGTCACTGTGTTGATGATCGTTGCAGGTAGGTACACTAAGAGTGTATTCTGGATAGTTCATCCCATAATTATCATAATTTGTGCTGGCCTCAATACTGAAATAAGTATCGTAACAGTGGCTCAAACAATACACGTTGTTGATGTTTTAAACATAGCAATTTATGATCGATGTTCCATCACGATGTAAATTAATGTTGCATTTATTCAAGCCTCTGTCTGTATAATGTTCCCACGTTAATAGCTATTCATTTAAAAAAAAAAAAAAAATACTACCCCTGTATAAAATAGATTATTGTCCAGTAGTTGATGGTGCAAAAGGCGTCATATCAAACTTGGCTAGGAAAATGATAACTCAAGATTGTTTTCAGGCCGTTTTGGCTCCTTTATCGAGTAATAATTATGATGTAAGGAGGTTTTGTTTGGCTACTTCGTATATGAAGGCAAACTTCACAATTTCTGAGTTGCTTGAGAAAGTTAATGCTCCATGCTGGTCAGTTGAAATTTTGTGTACCTAAGTGGGTAAATGAACACTCCTGCTCGAATTGGGTGTCGACCTGTCAGGTTCCTTTTGATTTTATTCGAAGAGAACATGGTTTTTTGTGATGGAAATCAAACCTGGTGTCTAATTTATTTCTGAAGCTTTATATTTGTCTATGGATATTGGGCAAGTAGGTGCCGTTACCGCTAAAGATGTTGATATCGACTACACATGGTTCAAGTCGGTTGGTTGGTACTAGTGATGAGAAGATCCACTCTAATCGGAGTCGCTCTTTAAACTCACTGGACAAAGACTTCAACTCGCTGAACAACCAAGGCTACTTGAGAGTTGGAAGGGCTTGAGGGAGGAGCAGTATGGCAGGAAGGCTCTTCCATTTTCTAAGACCCCCTGCTATCTCTCTTTTCAACTCTTCGCTCACTCACCAAACAACTCTGAATGATGAGAGGGATATTTGGGCTTGCGGGTAAGGGAAGAACGCTCACACAGCATGGCTTTTCTCTAGAGCTCACCACCCTCCCTTCAATAAATCCTTCACTGACTTACCTTACCAACCCTTATCTAGAAACTATTTATGACTGGAGAGATGGCGAAAAAAAAGAGGTTTGTCAACACAACTGTTCCATTCTTCCTTCCCTTAAAACCTCTTCCATTCATTACTTTTTTCCCCCCTACGCCATTAGCGATTCCACCATGCGACCTCTTGCAGTCCAATATAGTTTGCATATCTTCCACCATCTGGTGTCATCAGGAAGAAAACTTCGTATGTCCTTGATTTGAAGACAGTCAAATAAATGGTCGGTTGTCATAAATTCGTTCGTCTGGCATAGTGTGAAGGTTGGGCTGTCCTCCACTCGAATGAGGAATTTCACCATGTCAGATTTTCCTATTTTTGACCCCAAAATCGGATTCAGCACCTCGAAAAACTCCCTAAGGCAAACTTTCAGCCCGAACTTCCTAATTTACGAATAAACAAAACAGTGTAAAAAATACGAATGTTTAAAAAAACAGGAAAATGACGTCATCCTGGAATAGTTCATTTACGGCCACTTGAAGCGCTGAGATCGAGAAATCTATAGTCCCCAGATGCAAAATTTCACGAAACAGTAAAGTTTGAAATCGAAAAACTGAAGAAAAAAATAGAAAAAGCAAGATGGGGAAAAATTGGTTTCCCCTGTTTTTGTTTGATAACTTTTCTCTTAGAAAACACGATTTCGTCGTCCCAATAGGCAACACTGGGAGGAGACGGCGATCTGAACAGCCCAATCAGCGAGCGTTCCCGCTTCACGTCCGTTTTCCCGGTTAGATTTGAAATAAAAAATTTTGATTGTCTCACAAAAATAACAGGAGATTTATTTTCCAAAATCAGCCCGATTTTCATCTATCCCACACCATTAACTATTCAGGAAAAATGTAAACAGAATTCGGTGAAATTCCTCATTCTGTTCAGGTAATCATGACCTGTCAAGTGTTGAAAACCTGCCATAGACTCAACACAATTTTCTGCTCCAGCAAGCCATTCTGTTGCCTACCCTCTGCCGCATGGTGTTGGGCGTCGTTCATCTTTGCTGTTACCGAGTCCTCTTTGCAGATTGAAAAGGTGTTGGTACATCTGGCATCTCCATGTGGGATCCTGTGCATCAGCTCGCTCGTTGCTCAGAATACCACAGTGAGAAGGGATCCTGTAAAACCATCCTGGCTCCATTTTTGGTCAGTTTTTCAACATACTTTCTCTGCCTGATAACATCCAAGGATTCAGTGTGAGTGTTAAGCTGCATTCACATGGGACTCGGAAAGACGAGAAAACCAGTGGAGGGGTAGGCGGATTTGGCAGAAGGTTCACTTGGATGGAATGATAACCTTCCTCCTGGAAGCCTCTGAAATGATAACCTCTCTCTGATCCTGTAACCTCTGTTGACAGTGTTTTGAAAGGGTGGTGATCATTCCTGGTTGAAATTCATAAATAAAAAATTTAAAAAAAAGGACAGCGCAAGAAAATGAACAAATTAATGAGAGCACATCGAAGCAATCGATTGTTGGCTACTATTGACAGTCAGCCACCCCTAGTAGTGGTTATCTGTGTGGAAAGCGGAAGACGATATAAAAAAATTTTTCGCCGACAGGTCAAGATGGCAGTCACTATTCTCCACTTGGGAAAATCAGCCAATCAGATTGCATTATTTCATTCCGTCGTTCTGACATTTCCATCCCATGTGAATCCAGCTTTAGTGGTGAGGGCCTGGATGGCTGCCTGTGAGTCAGGGTGACTACTTGCCATCGTCTGGATTCCTCAATCAGGCCCAGCCAATACCAGTGCCTGAATCTCACCATAAATTCCTACTGCTATTTGAGACTTGAAGGATCAAGGGCAGGAGAGATGCTACAGCACAGCACTTCGTCTCACTAAATCCCATCGCCTATTTTACAAATATCATTCCCAACTCCCGAAGAGTCGCCATTTTGTTTATAGTGTGTTGCTCACTTGCCATTCCAGGTGCAGCGCATTCTCTCAGTAGCAGCGAGTTGGGAGTTACCAATATGCGAGTTAAATCTTTCATAAACGGTGCAATTCCAAGTTTTATTCACGGTTTTCCGTTCATTCATCTATTGAAACTTCAATGTTCGTTCTATATTCACGACCCCCTTTCAAGTTAAAAAAATATATTGGGATTACAAAATCATCATTTTTTGCCAAACAATTGAGGTTATTTTTTAATAGTTGTTGTATTATGTATCTGTGACCAATACAATTTCACAATAAGGCATTCTTATTTCATGGCATGCCTACCACACAAATGGAGGGTCAAGATGTTTCCGTCTCGTTAATATAATCAATCAGTTCGATATTTAAACCATCGATGTGTCCCCTGTATATCTCGTAGAATTACCTATATATTCGTAGCGACCTCTATTGAACAGAATTATGCTTGTTGCAACGATGTTATTTTTTGTGCAGTAGAGATGTGTTGGGTGTTTACTGATTGTATTTAGTGAAAATGAGCTAATGGTCTTACCTCGTGAGTATAGTGTAAAATCCGTCTTACTTGATGTTTTAATAACCTAGCTTTAATTTATGACGAGTTACTATTTATTGTTAAGAATGCTAGTTTTATAAAAGAATTATCAAATATAGTTTCCTCCAAATTATTAAAGGATTTTTTTTTATTTTCCCCGTGAACGTTCCAAAACTCGAAAACATTATTTTCGATGGTATCTCCTATTATAATAGGAAATATTGTGAACATGAAAGCTTGCAGATTTATGTTGAGATTTTTCTTTGTACTACACTGAATAAGAGTACTTCTCTGACCTGATAGATCAACGCGACAGAGAACTAAGGAAAAACACGTAAGGAAAATATATTGAACTGATCAGAATTTATTCAATTCCCAACACCTCTTACAATATCGAAGTAATCAAACACAAGTTTAGCCTGGAGGCCATCCCATTTGCCTTCCTCCCATAACGTGGATGTGAAGGTGGTAGACAGATTGGGCTCCGTCCTTTCCATTGTTGACGATCAGACGAAAACCATTCTCTAATCCTTGCGCTTTGGCGACTTTCTTAGCAGTTATCATCAAATGTCCAAGCAACTGCGGAATAAACAGTAATGAAAATTAGGGTAATCTAGGAAAACTTTAGGTAGGTAATTATAAAGTATGGGCATACAGGGCTGGACCTCTGACCAAAGTTGATGTGATAGTAAAGCGGTAGGCTCTGGTACAAATTCTCAGGCCTGTGACCAGTCATCTGGGATGTAGAGTGAGCCTGTGACATTCACTCTGCTTCCAATACTGGTACTGCGGGTGGGGGGAGCCCCAGGCTACCAACACACAGTCTGTCGCAGTGTCACCTGCCTGCCACCCAATCGAGGTCGGATTCGCAGGGGTCGTGGTTTGAAACACCAAGGGCTACAACCTTCATCTGTAACCCTGGGAAGGGTTCCAAGGATCATGGCTAACGGAGATGGACCTGGTACACAGATCCCAGCATGTGAGTTTTGCGAATTATCTAAAACTCCAGAGCTGACCTGAATAGTCGGAAGTGCAAGCTAGATGTGCGCCTCAACCTGTTGGTTAAATCAGGTACTTACAATTATGCAAGGACACTGATTGTGTGAACAAACCCTCTCAGGAGGAGTTTTTCCCTCATTGCTTGCAGTGAGGGGGGGGACTATGGAGTTGACTCTCCGGGCATCCCTCAATCGACCTTCACTTTGAAGGGAGATACTTAGACATCCTGACCAAAGTTGGTTCAGATGGGTTTTATACATCTGGCCCTCTTATGGGTACCGATGTGCGTTATGCCTCCCTCTTCTGTACCCCCTTAATGTTAAGGCTTTGTTTCTTACCTTAGACAGAAGTGGAGCTCCCGGGCTCGCTACCTGATCAGGCATCTGGTGATAGCAATGCCTAATAAAAGTAATACCTGAAAAAGGCTTATTATTCATCCCAATCACTCCCAATCCCAATAACACCGGAGGGATTACCCCAGGCCATTGGCTCACTGATCTTGATCAAAGAGTGACTTGGAATCGTGGTTCAGCATACCCTACTCCTTGGTCTTGGGCCCTGGAGGCTTCAAGGGGTGAGTTGGCATCCTCTAGGGCTGCCCCCCTGAGCATGTCTCTCGGCATGTGAGTTCTGCTCTGAACTCAGGTACCAACCTGTCTTGTTGGTAGGACTTTTGTTAGAAAGTACCTGATCTGTGGTGTTTTAGACAACCAGGTACTCAGGGGAGTAGACCGTCATGACTAACTCTCTCGGGGCTCCAGAGAGGTGAGTTCCTTCCACTCCCTACATTACCCCTATGGGTGGTGTGAGGTTTGTCCGCCTGCTAGCAGAAGAAGGGAGTTGCGCAGTCCTGTATGAATCAGCTCTCCTTTGAATAAATAATAGATAGTTGACAAAAGTTGTGTCGAAAACACAGCCTTCCCCTGGTTGGGACCAGTCGTTGGATTCTGAGCGGAGACCTGCCTGACAGTCGGAACCTACCAAAATGGTCGTACAGGAAACCCATTAGTCAGAACATTATAGTGTCTGAGTTTCAACAGCACTAACCTGTTCTGTCCAGAGCAGTGCAAGTCTTCCACCCAACCTTTATCATGAACTTTGGCCTCACCATCTAGTAGAACCATGAATATGCAAGACTATGATTAGAATTTCACTCTTCTTGGAGTGGCAACAAAATAATATGAAATTAGCTTACTTCCGCGTCTTCTTCGCCAGCATTAGACAGCATGTCAATGGGCTTGCGAGGAATTACCAGGAAGTGTACAGGAGCCTGAGGGCCTGCATCATGAAAGGCGATACACTGAAAAAAACAAGCAAACAAAATGTGAGGGTTTTATTGTCGCAGGCTTCCCCGAGGCTCCGATCATTGCGATACTCTCCAATTACAAGTATCAACTCAAGCATTTGAGTATTCGCCAGATGGGTCAACGGCCAGAAGCATAATACGGTTTCTTATCTCCCACGAAGACTTTCATTAGAATAACAATACAGTCGACTATTCGGTCACATCAAACTTTGATTGTGCAAACCACGTTATTTAAACGGGAAAGTGTGTGTGTTTTAGAGAAAACCAGTGGAGTCATCCTTCACTGAGTATCCTGACGATTACAATCGCCTCTTACACTGACAAGAAAAGTAGAATAGAGTAAATTTTAATAATTCCGTCTTACATCTATTATTATAGCCACTCTAAAATGTTATGCTTGGAGTTTGATGAAATTTAGGTAAATACTGACCCGGAACGAGGAACGAACAGTGACCAACTGAGACCCCCTTAAAATCTATTTTTTGAAAGATCTTTCCACTTTACCTTGAGAAAAAATCTTTCATAGAATTTAGTAGTATTGAATTATTTTTAAAGGTTCTCTCAACAACAGAATGATGTTTGAACATCCTTTTACATCACCCAAGTAGTAATGACGTGTGAATGGGGAATTTGCCTAACAATTTTTCAATTTCTTTTTTCAAAAGAGGGTTTACTGATATGGAAGCAAACCATAGTGTGCTGCTCGAAAAAGCATCCAAAAAATTTAGAGAATTTAAGGAAGATAGACATTTTTAATGTAGCGGCAATCTGTAGGTATGTGGGGGCAGCCATGTTGCGACTTGACAAGCTGCCCCTTACAACAGCAGTGCTATCTCAGGATTGAACACAGGAATGCTGCCACGAACTGGCACAAATAACGCAGAACCCAAAAGTGACTAAAAGAAGCAATTTTACTCACTATTTTTTACAATACGATTCTACCTAACTTTCTACAGAAGCAAATTAATGTAAAAAATAAAACTAAGATTGGAGCAGAAGGAGCATTTCTAAGTATAACAGAATCGGAAATAAAGAAACTATAACGCAATTGAAAGGGGGCTCAAGTCCAGGTTTCGATGGCATATCAGCCGAAACATTAAAAATAATTAGTAAATTTGTAAGCAGACCATTAGCTCACATTACTAATCTTAGTTGTGAAAATGGCATATTTCCTGACATTTACAAAAAAGCAATAGTGGTTCCTTTATTTAAATCGGGGGTTGCCTCAGACCCGAACAATTATCGTCCAATTTCACTTCTATCAAATATAGCAAAAGTAATGGAAAAGGTAATTAAAAGATACATGACGAAACACCTAAACAAATCAATTATATTAACAGCAATCAATACGGGTTCCAGTCAGGTAAAAGCACATTGGATGCCATACTACACTTATACGAAAGAATTATCCAAAATTTAGATTCTGGTAGGAAAGTTCTAGTGGTTTTCAAAGATTTTTCGAAAGCATTTGACACTGTATCGCACTATAAATTGATAGAGACTCTAATAGAACAAAAAAAATTTCACGTAACAATGATAAAATGGGTACAAAGTTATTTGGACAATAGAGTACAGCAAGTGAGAAATGGAGGAAAGCTTAGTGATTCGACGAATTTGGTATGCGGTGTGCCACAAGGAACGATAATCAGTGCGTTACTATACCTGATATATGTAAACGATATCCCAAATACGAAAATACACGGTGAATTGGTATCTTACGCTGATGATACGGCTTTAATATCATCAGGAAAAACTTGGGAAGAAGCCAAAAGAAACGCAGAGGAAGATCTCCATAACTTAAATGTAAAATACTCCAGTAAAAATCTTAAACTAAACCATGAAAAAACTAAATTTATTGCCTTCTCTCTTAAAACAATAGACATACCCAATATCTCAGAAATAAAATGTCATATAAGCGAAAAATGTAATTCAAATCTGTGTGCATGTCCAATAATCAAACAAACAAGCAACATAAAATATTTGGGTGTCCTTATGGACCAAACTATTTCCTGGGAACCACAAACAGAAGCTGTAAACAAGAAGCTTAGAAAGATAATACCCATATTTATAGAAATTAGAAATGTGCTGGACAAAAAAAATAAAATTATGATATACAATGCATTAGTACAGTCCCAGTTAAACTACGGAATTGTGGCCTGGGGCAATGCATATATGAATAAAATTGAAAAAAATAATAACTTCTCAAAAACTTTTGATAAAAATATTATTTAGATATCCATATAGATTTCCTACTGACCAACTCTTTCATGATACAAAAATATTAACTTTTAAAGAACTTCTGGATAAAACAACCCTTTCAATTGTATTCAAATATTTGCAGAGAGGAAAATTCAGCAGAATGATAAATAATACTAGATCTAAGGATTCAATACAAATAAAACTACCAAGAAGACAAACCGCGATAGGATTAAAATGCTATGACTACTCTGGTATTAAAACATTCAACAACCTTATTTTTGATAATAAGGTGGCCCAGCTCAGTTAGAACAATTTAAAAGTAAGATTAAAAAAATGTTTGTGAAATAAAAAGGAATATTAAAGTAAAAAATAGAATAAAGTAATATTGTAATAAATGTAATAATAATGTAATACAAAAAAAATCAGAAGTTAAAAAATAGAGACGATTAATTTCTTTGTATTGTAATCTGTAATTTTGTATTGTAATGTATTGTATTGTAATTTGTATTGAAATTTGATAATACCGGGAGATTGTTCTTGCCAAGGGGTGATGTAGCTCTGGACGCTCCTCCCTCGACACAAGACTTCTGTCTTTCAGAGGGTGTAGCATTTAGCAATTTTAACAGTTTACAGATAAATTTAACATGCAACATTTACAATAACATTTAATTTATTTATGTGTTAAAGGATCAAATTGTATGTTTATTAAAAAATAAATGCATTCTATATATAAAAAAAACCTATTAGTTTATCAAACATGATTAGTCTTCTCTTATTTAATTTCTACAGGGTGTCTCAAAGGTGTTCACCCCCCTGCTAAAATCGTCCAGATAGTGGTAAATATTTTTTTTTTGAATCTTCATGATTTTTTTTAAGGATCTCAAATATGACCATATTGCGCATTGCGCAAATCGTGCGCAACGCACACCAACTTCGTTATTTCAAATGAGACCGACGTGATTTTTATTGTAGATTTGGATTCTACGCAAAATTTCATGAATTTTAGACCCTTCACTTGATTTTTTTTGGTTGCGCGCAACCCGTCCCACGAGCGCGCAAAGTCGCCCAACTACCAAATTGCGCAAAATATGGATTCACGTAAACCCCAAGTGTGATACTTGTTTTTTCATTATTTTTCGACGCTGAATCACGTGGTGGTATCCATTTTTGAATTTGATTGGAATTTTCGAAATGGCGGTCGAAAATTCGGAAAAAATGGGGGGTCTCATTTGAAATAACGAAGTTGGTGTGCGTTGCGCACGATTTGCGCAATGCGCAATATGGTCATATTTGAGATCCTTGGGAAAAATCATGAAGATTAAAAAAAAAATTTTTTTTTACCACTATCTGGACGATTTTAGCATGGGGTGAAGAACTTTTGAGACACCCTGTATATTAGTTAGTTTCGATATATTTGAATTACCTACATTATCTGAGTGGATCGTTTTGTGTGGTCGCCTACAACTCTACCTGTTGACATTCTTTGACACTATTTGCCGAAATTTCTTTTACGCTTCGCCAGAGCACAGTTTTGCGGGAGGAACCCTGAGGTGTGACGTCCTCTGCATCTCTCGATTTTAGCAGTGTTTTTTGACAGGGCTTCACTTGTTCAGACATTTCCTTTTACGGGTATTTTTTTCCTTGGGTATTCCTGGTGTTGAACGTTAGGTATTCTAGGGCCCAATTGTAAGATTAGACTTGACATTCTAGAATCTAAAATTGAGGAAAATTTTCCACTGTTTGGATGTTCTGTGAATTACGTCTGGAAGCAATCGCCTAGCTTTAAGTAATGAACGAAGATCCAGAGAGCATCAAATTATCAGACTACCATGTATTTAATGCAATCGCTATGTTCTAAAGTAGGAAAGGTTTTGTTTTGTAGCATCCTAGGTTTACAGCATAACCGGCCTTGACTTTTTTCAACCAAATGGAAAGGCTAATCCCAATGACCAGCATCAACAAATTAATGTTATAAAATCAACGTGATCAATGTACTACTTAACACAGTAGAATTAGTCAAGTAGCTAAAGTACTCACTTTGTCGTCCTCATGAATAATTTTGGCAGGTATCTCTTTCCTCAAAATCTTCCCAAAAATGGTATCGCCACCGGGAGCGGCTGCTTGAGATTTTGCTACCTCGTCGGACATTCTGCTGAATAGTCGTGCAGAATCGGCTCTAGCGCATCCTTTGGTAGACACGAATTTGCTAGAATAAACAGGGATTCCACCGCTGAAAGGCTTTTGAGATCGAATAAAATTACAGACAACACCTAACCTCATCACCTGGGAATCGTAATCCAAGCTCCCGGCAACTATCAGTTGGAGGGTGGAGTGGGGTGGTTGTTTTGATGATAATGCACCTTTTGCGCCATCCAAGGTCACTTCATCCATGTATGAGCCGTTCGTCCATGGCCAAAAGCAAGTGAATGGAAGAGGAAGAATGTAACAGCACTAAAGGTTCCTTATTCTTCTTGATTGCTTATGTTTGCATTTTTGGCGGTAGTGGGTGAAGTAACATTTTATGTTTTTTATGCATTAATTACTGTAAATAAAAGTACCTACTTACCTGTGCTATGACATCTTGAATTAGTCCTTCTTAAAATAGTCCGTCGTGTATATATTTTGGTAAACGATGGACGATGCCCTGAACAGCAATGATGACTACAACAATGAAAGTGAGAAGGAGCACTTCTTCAAAATCGTACATGCCTTCAAGTCGTACAGGTTTGATAGAATTTTTGTTCTCCCTCTTAAACGCAAACCTATAATATGTAAGTTCATGTAAATTCGACATACTTATCACTTGCAATTCTTACGGTATCCCTTTACATTGTTTCAGAGGATACTCTCAATCGGTGGTTATGAAACGCCTCTCTTACATGGAAACGTTGCCATCGCATCAGCAAGTTGCTCTGAAAGCGTACAAATCCACCTTGGAGCAAGTTTTGAGTTGCATCGAAGCGAACCACAGAGTCATCGAGTTAATAACTGAAGACGTGGAGAAACTTTTCGAAAATGTTCAACATGCAGATGCACCGAGAGTAATAAAACCTATAAAAATAATTGAATAATAATGTATTTACTGTGGAGGGGAAATCATCTCTAGTTTAATCCCGACTCCATGCTCCAATTTTTTTTGGAGCAGTTTGTGTTGGGGATGGGTATCGTTACAAAAGTATCGATATTTCGTATCGTTACTGTATCATCCGAGTATCGATATCCCAAGTATCGTTAGGCATATTCTGAAATATCGAGTATCGATACTTTAGTGTTACAATCTATCAATATTATCCAATATTCCCAAGAAAAATAATAGTTTCAACAATGTTTATAAACATTGTAAAAACTGAATGTAAACACTGAAATGAATAAATTCATTTTTCCCTATTAACACCTTCCACGCGGATTGCCTACTAGCAGGCAAAAGTAATTCTCTTGCCAGCGCAGATTGCCCACCAGTAGGCAAACAAAATCCCACCCCCTGAGCAGCTGACGTTTCGAGCGTTTCTATACATTGTATGAACTACTAATTTTGGGCGACATTGCAACCCATTTTGTACCCCAAACGCAACCTAGTGGAGAATGGGTATTACTAAACGAAATCACATGGAGAAATCCTGTTGAAAAAAATTACCTACTGGTTCAACTAAGAAGAAACAGATGGCAGTAGAGCGGCGAAAAAGTGCCTACTGGTAGGCACCCTGGGCTGTCGATAAGACCACCCTGTTTGGGATCCGCGTTGGTGATGAAATCGCTGTTTTGGGACCCACGTGGAAAGTGTTGAGAGTTCAAGCAGAGTGGTTTTCTCCATGATATTAACGTTATTTGTGCAACCGAAGAGTAATGACCCAAAAGCCTCGCTACCTTCTTCATTTTTTCACCATTATGTTGAATTTTCCACGAGAACTGTATCGATATTCGATATTTAGAAATATCGTATCTAAGGTATTGATATCCAAAAATATCGGATAGTGTAGTATCGATTCTAAAATATCGAGTATTGCTACGAAAGTATCGATATTTTGAAATATCGAGTATCGATACCCATCCCTGTGTGTGTTGATGGAGAGTGAAGAATCCAGACCAACGATGAACTGCACCTTTACCAGCAGGAGGACATCGTACAATTTATTAAAGCTTGGCGGATTGAAGCTCGTCAGTTGAGCGCGTGCCAGCATGAATGCCACATGGTTTCTTGCATGTGAGGATCATGGGGACTCTTCAGTTGGGATGGCCTAGGAATCCCTGGCTCCAGGATGTTAAGAGGGACCTGAGAAAGCTGGGTGCAAGGAACTGGAGGCTGAAAGCGCAGAGCAGATCTGAATGGCAAAATATTAGAGAGTTTTAGCATGCCACAAGCACCGCGAGATTCACGTCACCGTGAGATTCTCCTAGGACGAGCAATGCGAGATGCTAACCTTCATTCTTGGGGATCAACGTGACCCTACAAACCTAGAGTAACGTCAAGCGTCACGCCTACTCAGTATTTCTGTATTGTCGTCTTGTGGCCAGAGTTTCATTTTTGGTGGAAATCATTTCGGAAATACCTAATGGTTCATTTGCAATAGCAATTATTTTGCTGTAGTGTATTACGCCAGAACGATGCTTTTGTGATTCGTGCTTTTTATCATGGAATATCTATCTAATGATCATTCATCAGTCTACGTCCGAATTACTTAATTCGTCCGTCGAACAATCAACTGCCTATCCACCTAACTTCGAGGTAAGAAATCGTATTAAAATTTATTTATGTGTGATAGGTACATAGTTTACGTACTCATATTACTACCCTCTTACCGGTACTTTCAACTAGGTACTTGGAGAGAGAAGAGTATAGCTAACTGCCTGCGGGTACTAATTTTTGTTTCAGATTCCGGAAAACAAGTCCCTAGACGTCTTTTCGGAACAAGAATGAATTTGAATGATGAAACCAGAATGAATTTGAAAATAAATGAATGGAAATATATACCTATTGCTTTTAATATAACATGAGATTTGTTAATTGATTTGTTCGTCTACCTACAAGATAACTTTATGTTACAATTTTCACCTGCCTCTCACCTCACCTATCTACGTTGATCTTGGTTGCAAACAGTATTAGGCAAAAAAAAAATTTGCAGTTAAAGTAGGTAGGATAGTGATAAGAAGAGGATTTCCAGCTCAAATATTTGCGCAAAAAGTCTCCATTTTTGTGAGTTTCTGCATTTTAGGGAGTAGGTAATTATTTAAAATACTATTTTTGCGCTAGCAGGCATATTTTATCGTTTGAAAATTTCCCGAAAATGATGAATTCAGGCTTTTTTATTTCAACATTTCTATTGTTTTTCAATGGACATCATCATTCAATTATTGATGTAGAAGATTCTCCTAATAGTTTCCTGGATTGACAAAACCTCCTGGATTGAGGTTTCATTCACGATTAGGTAGTTAGTACTTAGTTACGTGAAAGAATATTATTACGAGTTTTGTTCATAATAATCGTAGGTACCTACCTAGGAAAGCAAAATCATAACGTTGAAATCAATTCGATAACAAATTAAAACGTCGAATTACCACTATTTATGAAGGTTGGAATATTCAATACCGACTACACCACAATTTTTAGAAGAGACACGTTTTCGAACCCTACTTTTTGAAAATTGTACTACTTAGGACAGTTCTCAAATGTTGGCCAACAAACTAATAGTTTCCCTCATTATTATGGACATTTTAGCAAAGGAATGTTTACTTTGGAAAATCTATAAAAAATTATCAAAATAGTTTTCAAAGCTAGGTACTTACCTTCAGTAGGTATATTTTGAGACACAATTTTGGTTTTCCCCCAATACCTTTGTTTTCTTCAAAGTGCAAAGAAAATTCATAAGAAGATTATGAATGAATAAAATGTGTATGAAAAAGAGAGGAAGAGAATGATACCTAATGAATAAAGTCAATTAAAAAGAACGATAATGAATGAATTAAATTACGTACAAAATGAGCAATCGTGAATAAGTAAAATGATGAGGTAAAAATTATAACTAGGTACCTATGTAGTTGTTACTGAAGAAAGTTTGTAAAATATGTGCATTGTTTTGAAAGATTGAAGGAACAAATGCCAAAAAATGCGAGAAAATGCGCATTTTTCCGCCTTTTGATAGGAAGGGGTTATAAGTGGCGTAGGTTATAACATCTCGCGGTGCCCGCGGCGGTGTTCATGCGTTGGACGCTCGTTGGGGTCCCGCGAGATATAGCATCCATGATGACGCGTTCGCGGTGCCCGTGAGTGGTCTGCTAAAACTCTCTATTGTTAGGCAAGCCAAAGCCCACCCCGGGCTGTAGAGCTATTTAGTAAGTAAGTAATCCCGACTCCATGAGCATGAGGTGGGGTTCTCCTCACCTTTGCTATTGGGCATAAAACCATGAGAGGAGGTACCCGATCTAATACCGTTATTGGAAAAATTACAGTAGATGAGTTTCATTATAGCTGTTTAAGGTTCCCTCATCGAGAAAACTGGTTTAATCCTCACTCCTTTGGGGCATAGGTAAACTGGTTCGCCCTAGTACCCTTGCAAGCATTGTGTAGAAACAGTTATAAGTGGTGGCATTTGGAATGGACCAATTTCCTTGTAGGTTGAAAGGTGTGGGGGTCAAAATAAAGAGCAAATTAACAAATCCTCTAGCTTGGGATCCAATACTAAAACGTCCTGATAAAACTTTGGATGATTTTCCCTTTACATGAATATTTTGACCAGAGCTCACCTAGTGGAGAAGTTGGTTTTAAGCCTTTTAGACCAGTTAAGAGTACTTACTCACTCGTACCTCGTGGAATGGAAAAATCTCGTTGAAATTGGTCCAGTTTCCCCACCAATGGAGAGAATGGTTGGTAACTGGTCCTGATGGATATATTAGACCATTCTAGCTCTCTTTCGGTTGAAAGAAAGCAACAGAGCCTTCAAGATCAAGTTTCACTGGCTCCTCTTGAAAGTTGGCCTCCTGATGACAACCATGATTGTATTAGCAATAAACTTTTAAAGAATCGCCAAATCCCTGTAGTACTTACTTATCTCTTCTCTGATGTTTTTGTTGGATAATTTTATGTTGGCGTATCCCAAAATATCATCCATGTAGGCATATTCTGATAAATTGTTTCATAACTTCAATAATTTTAACCTTCTTATCCAACCGTTTAAAATGTTATTCTAGGACAAACCCCTTGAAGTAAACGTGGGTGACGTTGAAAAGGTTCAAGTTACGCTGAAGCAGATATATCGGGACTGGACTCACGATGGTGTCATGGAGAGGATTCAAGCCTACCAACCCATACTTGATGAACTTGAATCTCGTTTTCCCTCGGACTCATCCAGGTAAGTTGTGAAAAACGTAATGATCATACAACTTTCACTGTCATAAATATTAATCGGTATTATACCCCCCCCCCCCCCCCCCTCATTATCAACCATCAGCACAAGACGTTTTTCTTGACCTCACTCCTCTCCACCTATTTGTTCAGAGGACCGCTGGGAGCTTAAAAGGCTGCATTCGGGAGGACTGCTCCTACCTCGCAAAGGAGACCACTAGAAAATACTGAACTAGGTCCACATCTATCTATTGACAATGTCTGTTCCTGACATTAAGTTGAAAGGATGAACTTGTGGGAAGTGATCATTAATGATCATGAATGCTGAAAAAGTATATGGAAAAATATGAACCAGGACCAGGATCTGTGGTACACGGAAGGGTCGATGATGGATGGAAAAGCTGGCCTAGGGATCCAAGGTCCAAAATTCAGCATAGCTAAACCTCAAGGAACGTTAGCCGCCACAAAGCTGAAACCACGCGTACAAGACATTGCCAGGGACCATTCAAAGGTGCACAAATTTACATACTGTCCGTTATCCAGAAAACTCTCAAGGGTTGGTTTATCAGTCACCAAAGTTATTAGAGGTTTATGTATCCCTCCATTAACTTAATTTTTCGGGAATTTCTTCCCTCAAAAGTGACATGATTTCCCTCCTACTGCAGATCGAAATTCGTGCATTTCCGTGCATTCTGATTGAAATTTTTAAGGCACTACACGAACACAAAATTTCTCATGACTCCAATTTCTGTGTCAAGGTTTCACTATGGAAGGTTGACTCGATAGTTATAGTACGCTGATCCGCCACCTAGGGGGCGCCACATGGAAGCAAAGTTTCTGTGGTAGACCGATAGTAATCATCTGTCGTAAATAATAGTTGAGAGTTCAAGTCTGTGTGGAGTGGTGACTGTAAAATTCTACCCACTACTTAAATGACAAAATAATGTTTTGCAAATGAAGATTTCGAAGTTTATTTATAAAATACCTAAACACCTACTCTTACTCTTGAATGGGGTATTAAAGTCAATTTTTTTTATTTTATTTTTTCAAAAGAGTATGGCTCAGGAATAATGGTAATCGGGTCTGTTCATCGAGAAAATGTTTTTAAAAAATCAGAGAAGCTAAGGAAAGTTGAAGATTTGAATGGTGTGACGTAGCTAGCCAATTGTGACGTAGCTAGCCAACTGTCTTTGAAAAAAGTATCCATGCGCAGAAAGCCTTGGAGGACCTCTTGGATACTACAAAATACTACTCACACACGCGCGCGGCGTAGTCCTTGCCTAGTGTGTGTGCATTTATAGCGGCCCGCCTTTTTCAAACGTGTGATCTCTTTAATTAATTTTTCTACCACATGATATACCTAGTATCATTGGGCTTAAAGTTGTAGTATATAGGTTTTCAAGGGTGCTGAATCCAAATTTGAGGTCAAAAACCTGAATTTCCGACCCATCAAAATACCCCATTCACGGAAGTTTTTGTTTTTAGGCGAAGAGAAGACATCAATATTTTGGTACCTGGCGCAGGTCTCGGCCGACTCGCGTTTGAAATTGCCAAACTCGGGTTCTCCTGTCAGGGCAATGAATTCTCCCTCTTCATGCTCTTCGCATCAAACTTCATTCTGAACAGGTTTGTGGTCTACTTAACTCCAACGTGATAACACATGTAACGTTAAGATTCGTGTTTGTTACACCCAATTTATTCTTGATGTCAGGTGCGCTGGCGTTAATTTATACAGAATCTTCCCTTGGACGCAGAGCTGCGACAACAACATGTCATCTGAAGACATGATTCGACCAGTGGCTTTCCCTGACGTCGATCCTTCAATTCTGTACAAAATGAACTCAGGGAAGACTAGATTCACTATGGTTGCAGGTGACTTTCTCGAGGTTCGTTTCATTTTGTGTTACCTGTAGATAAACAATCGTTATTTAAACTTGAAAAGCTTATGTGTAAATTTATTTAACTCCGTTGTGAACAGAGAAATTTTTCCTTCCAGGTTTATACTACTAATGATGAATGGGATTGTATAGCCACTTGCTTCTTTATCGATTGTGCCAGCAATATTTTCACATTCATTGAACACATTTACAGAATTCTCAAGCCAGGTAAATTGTTTGTGTTATTTTGTGAAATCACAAGCCAATTAACCCTTTAGTGACTGACCTGTGATCAGTGGCGTCAGGTGGAAATATTCATCAGACAAACAGCTTGACCAGTCTTAGAGGAATAAGCAATAATGAAAAACGCAGCAAATTATTACATGAAGGTATATTATATTTCTGTATAGATCAAGCACCAGCAAAGAACACGGCTTTGGCGTTGTCATTACCTACCAACCTTGTTCTCGCTTCATAATCAAGTTTATTTAGATTAAATAACGAATTCAATCATTAAGAAATTTGATTACTGGTTGCTAAGAAAGCGTAATCCTTGGCTTTATCCATGGCCCATTTTCCAATTTTTTCTGCTTTCAAGGCCACGAAACAGCTCCTTGATTGTTCGCCTTGGCTGATGCTGTGGTAGTGGGGGTATAGCAATACCACCAATAGTCTGTGGTAGTCTAGCAATACTACAACCCTCGCTGACCCCCCGCCCACCCGCTGATCGTCGCCTGTCATCCAAAACAGTCCCGCAAAATGCAAAATTAATTTTTCTGAACTGTTTGCCTTGCATCGCAATAGTATGCATATTGTAGTTACCGATCTCTACAACTCTCTGATGTGTTGCGGCCTAGTACCCTAGGCAAAGACGTACTATTCCATTCTCCTATTTCATATAACTTCCTTGGTTAAAAAATTTTTTTCCAAAATCGGCTAATATTACTTGCGGAAAATGGAAATATAGGAGAATCTCAACAAAAATTAATTGGTTATTATTGCATATATTTATTATGGCAAACAGTGTTTGCCATGTTTGCCTGGAAGAGACGCCACTGCCTGTGATAGGAACCGTGGCGCTGACCGCCTTTGCCGTGGGTCGCATTAATTCGAGGTTTTCTGAATACTCCTTGCGCTCCACTAAAAGTGCTCCAACTCCCTCAAAAATCGTTTGAAGGTTATGTATCTTCTGATATAATATTTGAAAAAAGCTATATAAATATCTTTTAGAAGGAATTCAGGGCCTTGAAAAATGAAATGTACGAAAAACGAACGATTCATTGGGCGATGTTAGTTGTAAAAGTAGGTACTTTTGCAATTTCTTTTAAGTTTCTCCGTACTTATGCTTTTTCGTCTGTGTTCTCCGTCATAATTCCAAGAATAAAGAAAACAAACAGGGAAAAAGTCGCATTGGAACGGACGAGAACTGGTCAAATCAGCGAGCGAAAATCAGTAAAAACAATGGGTTCTAACATGGACAAGTAGCATTCCTAACTTTCTGGATTATGATGCAGTGCCCTCTGTTAACCCCCCTGTGACTTTTGAAGCACACCACATCATCGCCAGAGTGCAGGGAAGGCATGAGGAAATAGTCGAAAAAACACGATTCTAGATAACTCGGGGCTGGTCCAAGGGGGGCATCCTGGACTCGCGAGATAACTCAGGGCTGGGGGTTAATATAATAATAGTCAAAGGGTTAATGAATGTCTAAACCACACTGGCAGCATTAGTTCATGTATCCTCCGCTCGGGACAAGGCGTTTTTCTTTTGAATCAGATGGGAAAGCTCAGCTGTTTTGATGAGGCTCGAGGTAATGCAGAGCAGGTGATTCAAGGGAAAAACCCTTTACTATCCCTAGCGGAGGATACATGAACTGATGCTGCCAGTGTGGTTTAGATATTTGTTACCAATTACTGTGGTTGAATAAACAGTATGATTTTGAATGAAATTCAAAACATTGTTACAGCCTCCTCAATTTTCTCGTAGATTTCTCAAAAAGAGACGAAGGGTAGGCGCTGGAAGACATCTACCAATCCAAGGGAGAAGGGGTAGGAAGCCTGGCCTCAGTTCTTCCACCAGAGTATAAATATCTCAGGGCCCACACTCTCTTCCAACTCAACACTTGACTTGATACTTTCATCAACCTAAACCATATAAGTTATCTCCAATTAGGGATGGCATATCGAATGAAATATATCGATATATCGATCAAATGATATATCGTCAATGAGATATCGATACCTTCGATATATCGGAGAAAATATATCAATATTTCGATATATCGGAGAAAAAAGGTAGGTGAATTTAATAGTTTTAAAACAATATGAAAATAATTTAGGTTATTGGAGGTTGTATTGTTGTTGTCACAGAAAAGTGAATCTAAGCCTCCCTAAAATGTCCGCCATCTTTTTTTTTAATCAACTCCCCTCAAAGACAAAATATTTTTTGTGACGGAGGGGGGCTTGCCATAAATAAAAATAAATAAATAAATAAAAAATAATAGGGAGGACGCCCAGGACTCACCCCATGCCAGCCCTAGAGATGAGGGGAGATGAGGAAGTTGGGGGTGGGAGAAAGGGATGAAGGGAAGTGCCTCTATAAAACGACCATCAGTTCAATATGAGCCGAGCAGAACACGGGTGGTGATACCACGGAGTACGCCTACCGAGATGCCCAAATCGCGCAACTCTGTGGCACTTTTCCCGCACCACACCCCATGCCATGATAAGGTTGCAGCCATCACCCTGATGTTGTTGGGTGCCACTCCTTTTAGCTCCGACACCGCTTGCCGTAAATCATCTCTATCATTCTTTCTTATCTTAGCCCGCCAAGTCAGATCCATGTCCAAGCTGCCATTGACAACTTGGACATCCAGGATAATGCTAGACTAGTTGGGATTGACAGCAACGATGTCAGGCTTCTTACCCTGGTCACTTGGCATGTGATACAATCTCTCCCTCTCAACATCCAGCCGCTAGATGACACCTGCTATCTGCTTGGCGACCGCATCATGACGCAGGATGCGGCCCCCATGAGTTCGTGGACACTGCTGCACCACATGATACAGATGTCCATGTCCACTCCCGACAGGCGCGGCAAAGGGGTAGAGTTGTCCCACGACTACCTCTTGAACACCGTACCGCAGTTGGCTGAGTTGCCATGCGGACGGCGTGGAAGTGTTGGTAGTCGTGGGCCCAATGCGCTCTGAAGCCCAATCTACCCAATAATCAATAATTAATGGTTTGACGTGCCGGATTGATTACCTCCATCTCAATCACTCCTCCTCACCTCAAACAATCACTGTCTACTTTTTGCCAGTAGCTTCAGTAGAATTTATCCACAAGTACAAAAAGTTGGAACACAAGTCAGAAATAGTGAGTCATAACACATAGTACAATACACGTAATTTTCTTCATCTTCTAGGTGGTGTGTGGATCAATCTCGGTCCTCTGCAGTATCATTTCTCCTCTTCAAATGACGAATTCTCCATCGAACCGAGCTATGAAGAAGTCAAGACGATCATCAAATCTGTAGGATTTCAATTGCAGGTAAGAACACTCAACATGTTTTCTTATCAATTTCCGACTTTGATAATTCGCTCCCGCATCCCTGATCCACAAGTCTTCAAAATAGACTGAACAGGTGATTTCGATGTATTCTCTAAAAAATAAGATTTCGTAGGGATAACCCCATTATACCCAGTAAATGAACATCTGCCCTACAGATGAACAGGAAGTAAAGGAACGGAATAACGAAAACACTCAATTAAAATTATTTTAATTATCAAAGTAACATGTTTTTCAGGTGTCACACCATTAAAATTCTTTTAATCGACAGTAACAAGTTTTTCTGCTTTTTACTAATTATTAGTAAATAGTAAAAAGAGTAAAAACAATAAGCCTACCTTCTTTCTGGTTCTGATTATTTTACCGATTTTGGTTTATTCTTTTCAAGAATGAACCTTTGGAATCGAGCAAGAAAAAAATTGTAATCCCCCACAAAATTTGATAGTTTACATTTGAGACAGTGCGCTACTCTCCTAATCAGGAATCTTACACCATCTGTCGGTGGATGGTAGAAACAGTTCAACACTCTGGAGGGGGCTACCCTCTTTCTAGCTATTTCCCTAGTCCTTTTGACAAACTAAAGCTGGGTTCACATGAGCGCAGTCAACGCGGTTGTGCGACGAGGCGGTTATGCGTTTGGCACGCAGCTGGCGTCTAGAGGTTCACATGGGCGCGGTTGCGCGACAGCTTCCCGCCTTTTCAACTTCTAGTCTCCCGCGCTTCAGTTGAAATCCAATATGTTTTGAACCCTAGCTGGTTTGAATCCTATCATTTTTATTTTAACATTGTGATTGAATTCAGCTCGTCCGAACTGTACTGTTGTTGTGATTGAAACCCTATAATTATGTTTTGAATTCTAGCCTATCATGTTTGAATGCTTTCACGAATCTCCTCCCACGTCCTATTCTTCATCTTCACATTTTTGTGGTTTGGGTGCTACATGTAGGATAAGTACAATAATTAAAAAGTACGAAGGTAGTACATTTGGGTAATGTCAAGCAAAACATAATGTAGGTGCGTAGTATGTAGATACCCACATATAAAATGACTATATGAATCACTATAAAATCACCAATGTACCGCCTCATCAAGGGATACTGGGAGTTACATCAAGTAAGTACATTTTTTCTGTTCCTAAGATGTTCCATTTCATTTTTAAATAAAGAAAAAAGAATAAAAAATTTTCAAAGATAAACAGTATTTTACTGAATCGAGATAGATACCGACACCAACCAACTCCAAAAATCGGAATTATTTATTTTTATTTTTTTTATTTATTATTTATTTGTATTTTTTTTATTTGTAATCAATATTATCAAAGTGAATTATGATGTAGAATATTCCTACGAAAAGCGTAATTGTTTAAAATTTCGTTGTTGGTGCTAATCATGCAAAGAAATCTTAGAAATCACCTCAGGTGGTTGAAATTTTCATCAATTTGAGTTTCCATTACATAAATAAATCACAGATCATATTTATTAGATATGCAATTTATTTAATTACGATGCATTCATCACATGTTTACAGGAGACCAAAATAAACGAAAATTATAAAACTAAGTAAAGTAAAAAATACTTGGTGACCCCTTCGTTAAAATCCACACCTCTCTTCTCTCCTTAACTAATTCAATTACAGACAATACAATTACTAAAACTTTGATTCATTTTCGATCAAGCTCCCGGAAAAATGACCACAACAAAAATTACCAGTTGATATCCGTGCTGGAACAAGTCGTGATAACAAAAAAATGTAAACAAAGGACGCGCGGTTACGCGTCAAATATCAGAATTTTCGGACAGTCTACTCCAAAAATACTCAGGCGGCTGAGGCACTGGCAATCAAATGGCCGAACACGTAACCGCCTCGTCGCACAACCGCGTTGACCGCGCTCATGTGAACCCAGCTTAAGAATTTCACCACTCCGCTCTCCTGATAGACTCCCGCACAATATTTCTCTCTCTCTTTCTCCATTTTGGAATCTTTCTAAAATCCCTCGTGGTCTCAGTTTTCCTTTTTTTTGTTCGATTTTCTATTTTTCATTGTTTTCATTTGATCCAGTGGATTCAGGTTTGTTATTTTCATTCTTTCGTTTTTCCTTTTTTTTATTACCTCAAGCAGTATGACTTTTCATTTTTCATTTTTTCTCATTTTTCGCTGAGCATAAATTTTGTTTTCCCTTACTTGGTTTTTATTCATTGTTTCCTTTTTCCTTTTGCCCTTTTTATTTGGGCTGTCTTCTGGTTGTTTTCCCCAGATAGCTGGGGTGGTAGCAGAGATTTTGCTTAGAGCGATTTATTTCTTTGATTTTCCTCCTATTTCGAAGTTATAAGTCGTTATACATTTCAAGGTGTGTAGAATCCGAAAACCAAAAAAAAAAAAAATGTCCACGGTTCTGTACTTTCCTCCATTACCATGGACCGATTTTGATAAAATTTGGTGTATAAACGACATTTATGGTCTAGTTTAGGGATGTCTTCAAAGTGAATCGATCTTTTAGAAAGGAATCTGACAAATTGTATCAGTTTTTTCAGAAGTATCAATTTTTGCAAGAATTGATACTTTTTAAGCAAAAGTTTAATGCCAATGTAATGAAAAGTTTACTTAAATTCTATTAAGTTTTGATTTTTTTTCTTTTTTTTGCAATTTACTCTCACTAAAAAGTTGTATATTTTCCTGATGAACCATCCATCAATTATATAATTGGGTATAAAAGGGTATACGTTAATGACGTAATTAATTAAAGTTCCATCATGATAGGTTGAAGTGGTGGTGGTGTTTCTTATTTTTTGGTAATTGGGTTGTGATAAGCAATCTTCATATATTGTTGATTGTGTGATTGTTTTTGATGATAATTTATTTACCTCAAACATCTAATGAAAAGAATCGGATCGATTCTCGAATTTCTGAATCGATTTTCCAATTCTTCAGGGAGAAAAAAATAATTTGAAAATAACGGTAGTTTTTTCTAAAGAATCGATACTTTTTTGTCATTCCTAGTCTAGTTGTGCCCCGAAGCTCTTGGTTGATGTCCTTTCATTGTTGTTGTAGAACGAATCGACGAAGCATGCCACGTTTTACTGCCTGAATCGAACTTCCATGCTCAAGCAGCACTACGACAGCGTTTTCTTCACTTGCCTCAAGCCCGGCGATAGATAGCATTTCGATGGAATTTACGGGTCGCTGATTGATAAATTATACGAAAGTAAGTGTAAAATATCCTAACATAATTATATAAATTTAGAAAATAAAATCAAAGAATTTTATTAGTATTATATTATCAACTCCCAGAATAATTTCCCTACTCATTGTTCCAAGTTTTCATTTTTCACTGTAACAGTTACAGAAGTCACTAACTGTGGTACTTCACTGTGACAGACGTTGCTACAGTTGAAAAAAGCGCACAAAATACTTTCATTTTGGGGGCCATCTCCACCCTAACTCGCATAATTTCTGACAATTTCATCGAAATCAGATAGGAAATGTAGTAGTTATTGCTGTAACAAGGAAATACACATTAGCGCATGCGCAGTAGCTACTGTCAGTCTGGGGGCAATTATTTTTATGGGGGACCATCTGCACGCCAACCCCCACAATCCTTGAAATTTTCGTCGAAATCGGATGAAAAATGTGTGTTATGGCTGTGGCGAGAAATTCATGATAGACAGACTCACACACACCACACACACACACACACACACAGACACGGAACCAAATTTGTTCTGGAAGATTCCTCGTATCCATAACTCCGATCCGTCCATCCATAGATGATCCGATGCATAGTAGTTAATCTCAAAACATCAATCTCTAAGTACCGTCCACTACCCTCATAGGGGACCATCTACACGCCAATCTGATCAATCCTGAGAAATTTCGTCGAAATCGGATGGAAAATGTAGAAGTTATGGCTGGTGACAGGAATTCACGCTTGCGCATGCACAGTGGCTACTATTAGTCTGGGGGAGATGATTTTCATAGGCAACCATCTACACGCCAATTTGAACAATCCTAGAAAATCTCATCAAATTCGGATGAAAAATGTAAGTGTTATGGCTGTTACAAGGATTTTACGTTTGCGCATGCGCAGCGGCTACTGTCAATTTTAAGGCCTTGATTTTCATTGGAGACCATTTAAAACCTAATCGGCATAATCCCCGAAAATTTCATTGAAATCGGATGAAAAATGTACTAGATATGGCTGTGGCAAGTAATTCATGACAGACGGACACGGAACCAAATTTGTTCTGGAAGGTCATGCTCCGCCACTCCGAAACCCAGCAACAGGTGAATGGGTTAGAAACAACCAAGAAAAATCTAATGTCTTTGCTGACTACCTTGCAAATATATTCACCCCTAATCCAGGGCCACCAAACGAAGGACCTCTTGAGGATGCAGAGCCGATTGAACCCGACACCAACATCAAAATGGTTACCGTCAAAGAAGTGCAAAGATTAATTCAGAGAGAGATTAATCCAAAAAAAGTGCCAGGTTACGACTTGATTACAGGTCAAATCCTGAAGCACCTACCCAGAAAAGGGATAGTCAAAATAACAAAGATCATAAATAGTGCGTTTAACCTATGCCATGTACCTCAGCTATGGAAAATCGCGGAGATAATCATGATTCCCAAGCCCGGAAAACCTGCTAATGAGATGACATCCTATAGGCCTATCTCACTCCTGCCAGCTCTGTCCAAGTTGTTCGAAAAACTCCTCCAAAAGAGACTGCTCTGTATCATAGAAGAACGCAACCTAATTCCTAACCATCAGTTTGGGTTTAGGAAGCACCATTCTACTATAGAGCAAGTCCATAGAATTACTAGAACTAACTATTAGAAGTTATGGCTGTTACAAGGAATTCACGTTTGCGCATGCGCAGCAGTTACTACCAATCTGGGAGAGATTATTATCATAGGGGATCATCTACACACCAATCTGAACAATCCTAGAAAATCTCATCAAATTCGGATGAAAAATGTAAGTGTTATGGCTGTTACAAGGAATTCACGTTCGCGCATGCGCAGCGGCTACTATCAGTCCGGGAGTGATCATTTTCATAGGGGACCATTTACTCGATAACCCTCACAATCACTGAAAATTTCATCGAAATCGGATGAAAAATGCACAAGTGTTATGACCCACATTTCAATACTCAAAATAGTTCTTAAATAAAGAAATACAAGAGGATCCCTGAGTGAGCCACCACCCACAAGGGAGGGACGAGAACACGTCAACATGACGTCACCCTTCCACCTCTCTCTCCCTCAACTAATCTCACCGAGTATATAAGCTCACTCAGGGATGCTCCAGTATGCCTTCTAGTCCAGTCAATCGTCTTGTTCATTTCGCTCTCTACTCTCTCCTTTGATAAGTGATCTCCTCGAAGTACTAGGCTCAATAGGTAAATCTCCCGGGGCTGTTGGGCTAGCCTGAACTCCCTGCACTCCGCACGTGGGTTGGGCTGTAAGCCGCCGGTGCGAAAGTGCAGTCGCTAGGACTTTTCTCTCTTCGTTGAGTAGGGGTTAAAGAAAACACAAACGCCGCATCAAGAAGGTCATCTCCTTCACTCGACGACACGCAAACATAACAGTGGTGACCCTGCACGCTTTTAACTTCCTATTCAACAAGAGATGAACGACAATGCAGTCCCTGCACCTCTGCCGGAGCCTGACTTTGAAGAAGCCGCCAAAGTGTCGATCCCCTTGACACTACCACCGTTCCACAGGGTTCCTTCAACTCGACACAGCATACACCACACGCGCACATCAACACTCAAAGGGCCAGATTCACCCGGACGCTCCCTCTGCGTCCCTACGATGTTGCAGTACAAACGGCAGACCTCACAGCGGCTCAACTCATCACGCCTTACGACGACCTCAAGGCTAGACTCATTGAAATCTTCGAGCCATCTTGTTATCAACTGATCATGGCCCTAACCCAACAACAACACCAGGGGGGAAATGAACAAGACGATTGACTGGACTAGAAGGCATACTGGAGCATCCCTGAGTGAGCTTATATACTCGGTGAGATTAGTTGAGGGAGAGAGAGGTGGAAGGGTGACATCATGTTGACGTGTTCTCCCCGTACCTCGTCCCTCCCTTGTGGGTGGTGGCTCACTCAGGGATCCTCTTGTATTTCTTTACTTAAGAACTATTTTGAGTATTGAAATGTGGGTCATAACAACAAGTTATGGCTTTGGCAAGAAATTCATGACAGACACACAGACAGACCCACACGGAACCAAAATCGTTCAGGAAGGTCTGAAACGTAAAACGCGAGTGGAAATTTTGATTTTGGATACCTTTTTTTCACCATGAAAAGTGAAAACAAATCTTCCGCTTCCTTGGTAGACTCGGAAGCATTAATTTACGTGGTTTCATTGGAAGGAGGACAAATAAAAGCTGCAGGTTTTCGATTGAATAGAAAAAGTAGAAAAAGATTTTATTGGATGAACAGTAAATTTCATTGTTCTTATTTTGATTTTTGATCCTACTTGCTTGAATTGCTAGTTTCTATGAAGTATCATTTTATAAAATTCAATTTAAATTAGTATTTCAATTCGTTACATATTTACAAATTGTGTAGTTTCGGCTCATTTTAACAGCGTTCAATATAAATATATAAATACCTTGAAAAATTATTATCTACAAAATAATCTTAGTTTATTTACAAATAGATAGAAACCTATTTACAATTTCAATATTAAATTCAAGTTTGTACAGCGGCACCTACACGCTACCGAGTTCTAATAGTATTTCATTTTGTAAAAAAAATGCAGAGCTACCTCGAATCGTTGATTGGTGCAATAAGTTTTCATCTATGAGATGATTGACAATTGAACGGTCAGTGCCTAAACTTAATATTATTGATCTATGGAACTTTGGTCATGTGATGGTAACGGGAAGTCAAGCTCGATGGCTTCGGGACTAGTATACGAAGCTAACTATTTGAGAACTGCTGCCTGTCGTTCGACGTACAGTTCTTTCAAGTCTTAAGTTCGTGAGAATGATGGCGTTTTAAATTATCACAATAATAAAATTAGGTATGAAAATTTAAAAATTGCACTAGTGAGTAGCTCTAGGAATTGATGATGTGGGATATCCAGTCAACTGTGTTCGCAACTCTGTGGTAGATTCCTGGCTGTCCTTTCTGGGCACATGAGTATCCGGCGGAAACGATTCCAATCAAAAACCACCTGCCACTTCGTTCAAGCATAAGAGGTCCTCCCGAATCGCCCTGAAATACATAAATGGAAACTTCATGATTTGGTTTTGGTTGTACGTAAATATCATCAACTTACTGGTACAGTGCCATACACGTAGCTTAGGATGAAATGGGTGACCACCCTTTGTATGGAGAATTTTTTTAAAAATTACGCCGAGTCGATGTGTCAATTTCGGCCATCCGACATCTGGCAGCCCAATATAAATTTGCAGTACGATGATAACTACTGTTGTGATCAGCTACCTCTTCGCATTTCTGTCCATTCGCTTCCTTAGCTCATGTGGTAGGAGCTCCGATTCAGAATCGGAACAATAGGAGATCGATCCCTGGTCGAGGGAAGTTAATTTTTGATGACTCAACAATATGGCCTTCCTGTGAGTCAACCAGGATGACAATATTGTGATTGTTGTGGAGAAGGAAGCAGATAGGACGTCGTTATCCTTTAACATTTAGTTTAATTTGGCAAGCTCTTTCGGGGCGAGCTAAGGCCCCTTTCTCAAGCCTATGTTCGATCTTCAATCAACCTACTCTATCTTCCATCCCTCAACAATCACCAACCCCACAACTCCGCCAATCTTGAAAACAATCCTCATTTCGTCCATTTTCATAACAATTACTCTTTCTTATCACAAAAACTGGCAGGATCTTAAAATATTAAAAAACAAATTATCAACAATAAAAATAACTAGAGGGGATCACAGACAGGAGACTTTTTTACATTTTCAACAATGACAAACAATCACTGGGCTGAAAGCTGAATCATGGAAGAAGTATTAGGAAGTGTCACTCAAGGTTAAAAAGTGTGTGGGAAAAAATCCCCCTCTACTGCTGCGATCTGGCGAAGCGTAAGAGAAGTTCTCAGCTAGTAGTAGAGGATGCCGATAGATAGAGTTGTAGACGCCCTCATGACGGAAAATTCAAATAAATGCGGGCAACACAGCTCGACTTTCCAAAAATTCTTGGAGCGCATGGATTTGAACCCAAGCCCCCGGCATTAGTGAATTAATCTTTGGAATTAAAGCTTCAACGCTTTAGCTCGCTCGGACATCCTTACTTCAATGATCTCCCAGAAAAAAGAGTTACACCAACTGAGTTATATCACGTCAAATTCTCAATAATCTTGATGTACAAGTAGATAAATTTATATTCGGTTCTTACAAAAACCATAGTATTATTTTAATTGGCCAAAATATAGTTAAGCTTTTTTTTTATTCGCTCGTTGGGAAATGCAAGGTACCAACCAAACTGGAACTATTTCTGACTACAGGTAGTCACCTACTTTGTTGAAAATATCGGTTTTTTCATGAAAAAATGACAAATGTGGGTAGGTACCTACGAAACTTGAACCAAACAATCAGATCATATCGACTAAAAGCTAAAATTATTGTTCGTTACTATTAATTACAAAATCGGAAGAATGGGGAAGGTATGAACACAGAGGAAAAACATTGTGGCAAATAATAATATTTAATTAAGTTTTAATAGCTTCTTAAAAGTTATTTTTCTTTCACAGTTTGGATCGGCCAAAGCATTGTTCAAAATTCGAATAGCCCAAAATATTCTACATTTAATATATAAATACACAAACTTCTTTTCCTGTTCCATTGAGCACAATGACAAATTTATGTTCTTATTCAATATTGATTTTACGACGCACTTAGCAATTCCCACCTTATGGCACCTGGGTGAAAACGCCTGATGGACGTGACTTGAAAGTTTACTACATTATTATGTAGAAAATAGAAACTAGATAAAGATATTAACAAAAATTAACGAAACTGACTAAAAAGAACTTAACGAAAAATCGTATTGTAAAAAAAAGGCTGAGATGATTCGCAAGAAGGTAAGGATGCTATAGAAATGGCATCTTTTGGTCACATTCGCGTTCTACTCTCTCTCCCAATTCACACACTCTTGCGATTGGCCACCTAAGCTGGTAGTTCATTTACGCTTCCAGAGGTGACGCCACAGCAGTAAGCGTCACAGATTCCCCTATGGAGTGATTCTTCCTAATATTCTTCCATGGCTGAATGTGGGAGCCCGAGAAGCGTTCTGATTGGTGGAGCTCCAGGACGTAGTTATAGCGGAAAGCAACAGATAGCGTTCATGATCACTTGTTCCCAACCTCATCACAACAAGTCACCTTGTTTATCACATATTTTTCTCCTTGGTGCGTTACCGGCCCCATCCAAGTAATTAATTTGATAACATTTAGTTATATTCGCGATATGTACGAAAAAATCGAGCGTTTTTCAATAATACACTGGGTTTCAAACGTTTCTATGGGTGGCAGTTGTCGATTCAACATTTGAACAACTGGCAATAGGGACAACAACAATTGTTAGGTCAACTTGAAATCCTTTCGCCTCAATTGGATTTTCTAAGTAATTTTTGCATATCTAAATGATGATGAAACGAAAAGTTATCAATTTCTGGTCATTCGAAAGGATTTGAAAAGAAGTGGTATGAAGAGTGTGTCCTCTCCCCCTACCACTTCCGTAGTAGTTCCTCAATCCTAGCTGAAAGTAGATGGCGCAACTGAGGCAGCCTCAAAAATGCTTGCCCACCATTTTAACGTTGGCTTTCTTCTCTGTTAACTTGTCTCCGTTACTCTTGCAAACAATGGACGAAGTGAGGATTGTTTTCAAGATTGGCGGAGTTGAGGGATGGAAGATACATAGAGTGGGTCTGATTGAAGATTGAGAAAGGGGCCTTAGATTGCCCCGAAAGCGCTTGCCAAATTAAACTGTTGAAGGATAATGACTTCCTATCTGCTTCCTTCTCCACAACAATCACAATATGACTACAGTGGAGGTACAGCACAAATTTGTTCATATTGTTGTCATATTTATATGACAATATTGGGGCAATGTTGGGATATTGGTCCTGCCAAGCTTCACGCTCTGAATAGCTTTGACCTCACCATCAAAATTTGTGGCAATGACTCCAACAGGCGCTCTTATTTGGAAGGCAGTTTAGGCCGCACTGCCCCTACAGACCAGTTAGTACGGAAGAGTCAGCTCCATCATCCTAGGGAGAGAAGCTGGATTGTCCGCTCCACCGAGGTGTTTTAGAGTATCCAGAAGTACTGCTGCGCAATTGTCACCTTGCTGCCAATGAGGAATTTAACCATGTCGGAATTTCCTAATTTTGACCCCAAAATCGGAGTCAGAACCTCGAAAAACCTCCTAAGGCAAACTTTCAGCCCGAACTTCCTAATTTATGAATAAACAAAACAGTGTAAAAAATACGAATGTTTAAAAAAGGCGGGAAAATGACGTCATCCTGGAATAGTTCATTTATGGCCGCTTGAAGCGCTGAGATCGAGAAATCCATAGTTCCCAGATGCAAAATTTCAAGAAACAGTAAAGTTCGAAATCGAAAAACTGAAGAAAAAAATAGAAAAAGCAAGATGGGGAAAATTAGGTTTCCTCTGTTTTTGTTTGATAATTTTTCTCTTAGAAAACACGATTTCGTCGTCCCAATGGGCAACACTGGGAGGAGACGGCGATCCGAACAGCCCAATCAACGAGCGTTCCTGCTTCACGTCCGTTTTCCCGGTTAGTTTTGAAATCAAAAATTTTGATTGTCTCCCAAAAATAACAGGAGACTAATTTTCCGAAATCAGCCCGATTTTCATCTATCCCACACCATTAACTATTCAGGAAAAATGCAAACAGAATTCGGTGAAATTCCTCATTGCCACCTTGCTACCAGCTAGCTTTCTGAACGGCGGCTTTTTGTTCTTTTTGTTGTTGTTATTTGTTATTAAATTTTATATCAAGTTGAATAAACCCCTGCCCCAGCATTCTGGGTAGCATCCTTAGCTGATCCGTCTGTATATTACTCGGAGCCAGAAGGGGGTAGGGAGAAAGAAGCAGGTAATTGGTAGAGGGGAACCTCATACTCGTCGGTCGCCGTTCCCTCCTCGTTGCAGGTTAGTCTAATCTCTTACGAACTGGCGGTTCGTACGAACCCCGTCTGAAGGAGCAACATTGCCACCCACCACCCACAGTGCCTCCTCCATCCCTCATCTGTCTCATAGCTGACCAGTTTTCATCTAGTTTTTCCCATTTTTCTCAGGAAATAATCATCCAATTTTCATGTTTCTTGTGACATTCTTCTTATTTTTATAATCCCTACATCCATGCACTTGTTTAATTCCAAAAGTAAAATTCCATTAAAGAAATTAGTAAAAAGTTGTACCTGAATTTCAAAATTTCAAGGGTTTTTGGAATTCATTAGTGCATCTATTCAGGGAATTGAAAAACTAAAAGATTGCCGCTGGAATCATCAAAATCGACCAATAATTGCCAGAGAAAAGTGGGAAAACCCGTATATTCACTGACTGAGACCCCCTTAAGATGAAGATGCGTGGGGGATCTAGAAAGTAAATTCTTCAAGCCCCATTCATCATTAATTCTTCAAATGCTACACAACTTATGCTCAGGTGTGATACTTGTCAATTCAGGGATCAAATTACGTTTTGGATTTTGAAATGCTTACCTGGCATGAATCCTTGCCTCCACCACGGTAGCCTGCACAAAGCATTTCATCGTATATCACAACATTTATTCCATTGGATCGGTGCCATCTTTCACATAGACGGTTGTCAATCACAGGCACATCGACAGCTTGCAATGTCTTTGGCCTCAATCTGGACCCTGAAATCAAAATTTCATGTTAAGTGGTGCAGTAACATCGTTTTACATCAAAATGAACCTCTACAAGACCTTAGTCAGACCAGTGGTCGGAGACTTGGTCAGTAAGAGCAAAAGACGCGAATCCCTTGAAGATTTTTGAGTGGAAAGTGATTTGTAGAATCCGTGGAGGCAAAAACTTAGAAGGAATGTGGCGCATTTGCACAAATGATGAGGTAGAGGAGATCCTCGAAAATGAGGACATCTTAAATCAGATCAAAGCAGGACTGTTGCGGAATGCTGGCCACAAGCAAAGAATGTCAGAGGAAAGAAAAACATTGATAGTGGATGAGGCTGAGATGGGGTGACGAGGTGGACATGGATGCGCGCCGATTAGGAATTAGGAACTGGAGAGAAGCTGCAAAAGATCACCATCGATGGAGAGAAGTAGTTCGTCAAGCCTAAGGCCACAAGACATGTAGAGCTTGAGAATAAATGGAGTAAATTACCTATTTAACGTAAATACGTTGAGAAGCTCAGATCTGGAATTATTTGAATATTGGCAGCCATTGAAGATGCAATGTGTAATAAGTACTGAAGTTGTATTTGTTTAATGTTTAAAAAAAATCAAAATTAGTTTACCTGGCTGGAGAGCCCCCCATCCTGCAGCCCATCCATACTGTCCTAGGAAGTCTTCACCCTTAGTAGGTAGGCAGATGGGAGCGATATGAGGCATATATTGCACTGGCCTGTCCAATCTCAACACAGCGACGTCGAACCTGCCAACATCAACCAGAACATGAATATGTCTCGAAACTTCGCCTTTATTTAAATGTTAACTCCGGCATTGTGGTACCTGTCTGCTTGGGGTGTGAACTTGAAGTATGGGTGAACAGAAATCTGTCTGACTCCGTATGTATACGCAGGAAGAGGCTCCACGGCTGAGTTGATGACGTAGTCTCCCAATGTGACTTGCACTTGTCTCGCGTTAGCTCTATTGGAATAGAAATCATCAGAGAAAGAGATTGTTCCAGAAATACATTTTTCTGACATAAATTATTGAATAAGTACGTACTTTCTCAACAAATACTTGCTACACATACCTGAACACTTCTATAATACCCTTCCCCTTCTCCTTGTCTCCCACTTTAAGACTCAGCCCAGAACTGTTTAACACATTACTTTGGGCTGAGTTCTAGGCTATTTCTTCCCTGCCCCAAAGGTGCTACAACCCACTACTATTGTGTAAATACACTTCCACCGAAGCATCACGAGAATTCTCTACTTTTTGACAATATTATGTTTGGGGAACTTACCTTGCCACACAGTGTCCAGCAGTTACAACATGGTATCTATTTACAAGAGAACCTCCACAACGGCTTGAACCTATCCGAATGTATGCCTGCAAAATGACGAAAAGCAAAAGAAAATGTACGATCCGATGAGTTATAAATGTTTGCTAACGTCGTTTCCACTACCTGTGGATTATGCGGTGCAATGGTGTAGTTTGAAATATGAAAATTAGAAGAAAACTTGAACTTGAAGTGGTAATCATAAAATGTTGGTGTTTATGAATCGTTACCTGCCAGGGGAAGCTTCCAAATCCTGCTTCATCGCCTCCTACGATTCTCCTTTGGGCTGTTTGACTCTTGACTGAAACTCCACATCCTGAAATAGATGTCAACACTAATCAAATTCAAGTTAAATACGTGATAAGTAACTTAGTATCTTTATTAGATTAAGTTGTCTAAAATCAGGATTTGTGAATCGAAATTTCGAGATTTGTGATTGATGGAGGGTTTTGTCTTCATAAGGGCGTAGAATCTATTTCTCCATTAAAGTGTCAAAATGCTATTACAACTCACCAGCTCTAATTGGCTTAAATAATAATAATATATCGTCATCCTGCCATGCATGTTCTACTGAATCCACTCGTACTTGTAGATGGTCGTCGTGCAGTGCATCATGAATACAGTTCGTGCAAAATGTTGGTGACATTCAGTAAGATAAGGAGTGATTGCGTTGATTTTATGGATGAGAGGGGTGAAATAGAAGAGGGTGATTCTGAGGAGAATATACAGCAATGCAACATAGCAAAGACCAGAGAAGAAGCGTGCCAGGTATTGCTATAACTAGGAATCAACAAGTCCTTTGTCACCATTGTTACACCAAGCTCTGGATTCAGGTGTCAATTAACCATGTGGTTCGCTTGTCATCGTTCCATGTCGTTCCAAGTCGTTGTTATCGTGCTCGTAAATACCACCCAAACACGGCAAAGCTGATGAAATACTTGAATTCGTCATTGTACATGAGTTGAAAACATAAGGAGAGGAGCGTAAAGGGTTTGTCTGTGTCCTTACTGGGATCGTTGACAACTGGTCCATAAACTGGAAGTGGCGTGGCTGGAACTTGCGAGCTCCTCGCAGCACCATTGGCTGTAAGCCCACTGTGGTCGCAACAGTATTGGAGGAAACCGTCGCATGCGTTGTTCACTTTACCCCACGACAGCCAACAGCCCACCAGAGACTGGCAGCTGGAGCCAGTGGAGCATCCGTCTGTTGTACCTGTCCCAATAATCATTAACTCGCTCCCGTTTCACCTCTCAACACTGTGATACTCCTCTTTGCTCAGGTTACCTTTGAGCTGACTATCAATTATGAATTGCGATCCCTTAAATTCAAAAACCCAGCAAAATTATCATACACCAGACGGTTGTATTCCTCGACGTTTGGGCATTTCCACCAGGACCTTAGTCGGTTTTAGGCTAATCCAATCTATTCCTGATTTCTTGACGTGAAAGAGCCATCTAGAATCTGCATTACTTGTGGCTTAATGTTGATGGCCCGGGGACCACTGACTCACTAACAACATCAACGCGACCCCAATTCAGCTCAAAATCCCTTTCACTTCATCTAGCCTTCGCTATGGATAGTAAAGCGTTTATCTCTTGAATCAGCTGCTCCGCATTACCTCGAGCTTTATCAAAACAGGTAGGTACCTGAGCTTTCCCATCTGATTCACAGGAAAAACGCTTTATTGTCCCTAGTGGAGGATACATGAACTAATGCTGCCGGTGTGGTTTAGACGCTCGTGTCATATACAGTCAATAGTAATTAGTAAAACTTTGGGATTTTTCAATAAACCTTATCAATCAAAACTCAACTTTACAGGATTACTCGCTTCCAATATCTACTTATAATGAGATCTACCTGTGATATAAAGGAAGCTTCATTAGAATGTAGGTTAGGATGTGTGCAGCTGCCATCGTTGCCTTCAGCTTGTGTCTTTTTTAGGTTTAGAGCCTTTGAAGCTATTATAGAACCACGGCATCGCGATTAAAATCTTATCGGCTTACTTATCGCGTTAACGATAATACTCGAGACCAATGAACAGTTTAGATTTGAAGAAGAATGTGAAGAAGGGTTAATAAGTGTTGCTAATCGTAAATGAAATGTTAGATGCCATGGAAATGCATGCGAAGTCTGTACAGAGTCAATGAACCACGATATTTTAGATTAGTTAGAAGCTGAAGGAGGCTTCCAAGTAGGAGTTGTATGCTATTAGCGTTCCCTTGTTGGAAGACAAGTCCTGCGGAAGGAAAAAGTAGCATTCGGATCTTCAATGTGATCATTGAGAAAATTGATAGTTATATACCCCTCGAGCATTGGGAGGTTGAAGGTCTTTCTTAGCTATGCTCGCCTCAGGATGTGAACAAGATACAGGACTTGAGCAGGCGGTAGAGGTCCTGGACCTCCAGAGATTAGTGTGACTTTTACGAAAGGCATTTAACCCTCAATGCTAAGGGTCACAGCTATCAGGATTGCCAATGATCTCCTTGAAAATCTGATTGTTACATCATGGACTCCTAGGACATTTTCCTAGTTTAAGGATTCTGCTGCTGATGATACGAAGAAGTTTCAGATAGGTACCAAACTAGCTAATTACAGTGGTGGTCAGTGCTGAGTCGAAGTTCAGTCTTGTCTATCTGAGTCCTGAAGACTGTTGATGAACTGAGATAGGAAGCCGCTTGCGTATCTACTTTTCAATCTGTCCCTTGAGAAGGCGATAAGAGGCTCCATGATGTAGTCTATTTCACAAATCCGCTCAACTGCTAGGTTATTCAATCGTTTTGGACACCCACAAGCTACCCTAGACATGTCTATTAGAAGTCGAAAATCAGCTCCACCCACAATCTCACTCTTCGTAACTACTTGTTCAAGAGGGTAGACTCAATATTAGTTCGTGAATGACTAAAGACTAAGGTGTTGTCATGAAAATGAGCAAAGTCCAGCAAGAATTGGTGACCAGCCCAGGAGACAGGAGAAGACAAGAACAGTTCTAGAATTATAAATAATGCTGAACAAATAGTTATAGCGCCAATTGGATTGCTTGTGGTGGGACTTTTATCTGCTAACAAGGGAACACTGCTAATATCACTTCTGTCCTATCTAGATAACTTCCTCTTGCTTCTAACGATCCATACCAAACCAGGCAAGTCAAAACCACTATGTACTATTTCTATCACTACCTCATCGCTTTTGCTGTTCTAAAGTAGCTGGTGAGCCGTTTTGAGTAGCATTCTTCCTGGGAGGACTTAAGCTGAGTCGAAAGGCTTGTTGTCTACAATTGTTATGAATATTGAACTATAGTGATCGTGACTTTATTCAGAAGCACTGGTTTACTGAATAATGAGTGTCCCTCACCTATCTATCTACTTTTTGGTACATAGCTCCACAGCTCGGTAAGTACCAATGAATGAAGTCACCCTTTGATGTAAATAAAATTATATCAATTTTTCTAAAAGGTGCCATTTACCATGTATCTTCACACGCACTCCCTCTTTCACAAAAATAAAACGTACAACTTATCACATGCCGGAGGCCAACGATGTTCAGCTATGGAATGATGAATGGTTTTCGTTAGAGTAAAAATGATTGTTAATGAGTCCAGAAGCATAATGATACAACGAAAAATCGAACTGAGCAAAGAGGAGTTATGAATCAATGAGTGCCAATGCATTTTATACGTAGGTACCAGTCACAATGATAATCAACATAATTAAGTATTGATGGGGTCCAAGGTTGGTTGATAACTGAAAGACAGCCGTCTTTCCTTACAATTTGTCAACTTGAATTAGCTAGATAGTCGTTGTCCGTGCTCACCTGTAAAATAAGTCGTTTGGTAAGTTGGTAAGTCGATAAAACAGTTTAAATCATGTAGTAAACAGTAAAAGTAACTTTTGCATCTTCATCACAGTCAAACATGGGTATGTAGGTATCATGAAATGTGGACTTTATTAATTCTCCTAATCATCAATTAGTCCAGTGCTGAACCAAAATTCGATCAAATGTGGATATACTCTTAAAAGGTTCAAAACTACCTTATTTCTTCTTATGAAACACTGTTTTGGTATTGGAACACAATATTGTGAAGAAATACTCGGACTAACCGTGACTTCAGAGTTTATCTTTTGAGTCACCGTTAGCCTGAGCCACAAGCTTACCTCCTTGAAGGACGAAAATAAAGTAAGAGAATATTCTTGACCTTTGACAGAACTTGGATACCAAAAACAATGAAATTTAGAATCTAAAGAAAATCTGTAACTTTGATTATCGTTATTCTTGTTTGGAAGAACATGACAAGTTCAAGCATTTATTCGTAGGAAGACAAAGATGTCTGCACCTTTCGTTAGTGGTAGGCTGCACCTTGGAGGATGGTTAGAGAATTTGTGCTGGTGGATTCTTGTGATGTACTCCCACCAGTTATTTCTGAGGTGCATATTATATTGAATGAATATTTTGCCAAAGGGCCTCCGACATGTGAGGAAACCTACCCATACTAGGATGTTCCAGTAGTTACTAAATTCTGTATCATTCAAGTACTCTACTCAATTCAGTCAGTAGCAGGTACGTATAGACTTCCTCCTACCTTGCTGTGGTTCTTCGGGAAGGAGGGAATTGTGACTCCAGACTGGAGCCGCCTGTGTGTTGCTGGGGAGCTCCTGGTCTCTGAAGACGAGTCGAGGACTTCGGGCAGCTAAAGGCGCTACTGGAGGAGGCAGATCCCACGGTCCTCGCTGTCCCGGTCCGGGGAATCTCACGTACCTTCTTACCTATAAATTTATATATCAAAAGAGGAATCAGTCCGTGTTACTTGACATTTTTTGTCTAATTGGCTCCTTACAAGCTCAGCTAATTGTGCAGTTCTTCGCCTGTAATACACGCCAATGCATATACAAAATTTTCGTCTTTCTACGGAGATAAACTGTGCAGTTTTCTCAGGTTGTTAAGCAAGTTCATCAGAGGAGTATAGAAACATGCACAAGCCTCCAGATGTCCTGTATTTCTATTATCTATTACTAAACTGCCTTAATCCAACATTGATTGGCACATCTCAGAAAATTCATTGAGAACGCTCCAAGAAAAATCTAAGAAAATAGAGAGCAAAAGTGAGGGGAAATGAGACTCAAAATTCTAAGGTGGGGATCTACTTAGATCAATATGCTTGCAGGGGCGGCTCTTGGTTGGAATGTTTGAGGCTAAGAATCAAGAGTAAAAATAAGTAAATAATAAGTAAAAATAGGGAATGAGGAATTTCACCATGTCGGAATTTCCTATTTTTGACCCCAAAATCTGATTCAGCACCTCTAAAAACTCCCTAAGGCAAACTTTCAGCCCGAACTTCCAATTTATATGCGCATGCGCAGAGGATTCTGTAAATTTTAAGGCCTTGATTTTCATTGGGGACCATCTACAACCTAATCCGCGTAATCCCTAAAAATGTCAACGAAATCGGGTAGAAAATGTGGAAGTTATGGCTGTTACGAGGAATTCACGTTTGCGCATGCGCAGTGGCTACTGTCAATCCGAAGGTGGTGATTTTAATAGGGGACAACCTATATACTAATCTGTAACATCCCTGAAAATTTCATTGAAATCGAACGGAAAATGTGGAAGTTATGGCTGTTACAAGGAATTCACGTTTGCGCATGCGCAGTGGCTACTGTCGATCCGAAGGTGGTGATTTTAATAGGGGACAACCTATATACTAATCTGTAACATCCCTGAAAATTTCATTGAAATCGAACGGAAAATGTGAAAGTTATGGCTGTTACAAGGAAATTCACGTTTGCGCATGCGCAGTGGCTTCTATCAGTCCGAGGATGATGATTTTCATAGGGACCGTCTACACCCAACGCGCAACCCTGGAGAGACGGACTAACTCGAATAGCGAGCGTTCCGCTGCCACGCTCTGCCATTTCCGAGTAGTTTTGAAATTAAAGTGAAATTTTGATTGCTCAAAGAATAACAGGAGACTTTTTTCCGAAATCAGGATTTTCAAATTCCCTCACCTTTGAACTTCAGGAAATGCATAACAAAATCAGTGAAATGCATTGTGAGAAGTGACCTGAGATTTTGATTCCTATTGGAAATGGTTCGCTTTTGATCGGTAATGAAGTGACGTGATTGGGGGACAGCTATGGGCGAGCTCGTTGCGGCGTGCGTCTCTTAGCGACGAGTCTCGGACCGGCCGCGGGGACCGTGAGTTCGAGGCTCGCCTCGGGAGCGTATTTTCGTCCGAGCCGGACTCAGCGCCCCTCGTCACAACCCAGGGCGGTGAGGCAATGGGAAGCCATGAGCGAAATCATCAGATCAAATTCTGATCTTCCCTTTGGAAGACAGCTGATGGATGACGTCCCCGACGCCAGGAATGGCAGACTGAAATGGTTGTTTACTTTACTTTTTTACTGGTTCGCTTTTGTCTTGGTTAGTACGGACAGTTCATAACAATGGACACTACCTTGACAATGATTTCTTCCTGCTTGACACAGATTTATGATTCATCATCTCTGTTCTGGACTTTACCAGTTGATTATACTCCCCATACCTAGCCTAACATGATTGCCTCGGTTATCTACTTAGTTGGTAGCGGATGCCCTCTCTGTTGTTGGGCTGTACCATGTTTCTAACTTCAGAGCTACCCTCGCCTGCAAGCATCCTACGTGTATGTGGGCTGGTATCGGATATAGAAACAAATGGGCACTCACCTGCCAAATTTGCCTTTTTCGCCTCCTTTTGGAGATTTCATTTTTTTCAATTTGTTCATCTGTATTGGCCTCTTCTGATTGATTATTGCCCGACGATTCAGTCGTCGAGGACGAAGGAGTCCCATCATCTGACGGCACCGGCTCAATCGTGGTCTGAATCAACTCCACCAGTTCTGTGGAGGACTCATTCCTCCTTTTCGCTTCCTCCAGCAACTGCTGCTCGATGTCTTTTGCATCGACGTAAATCTTGTCGGAAATGTCTTCGTCGAATTTACTCGGTTTATTCGACTCATCGATATCTTCGAGGCCGGTAGGGGATTGCTCGTTGTAGAGCACTGTCGTGGGGTCCGTAGTGACTAGCTCGGTTGTGTTGTTGATCTCTCCATTAATGCAAACAGCTAGGACCAAACCGAGGCATAACCAAAGAGTGCTCATGTCCTGTGGGAAAATTCACTTGATTACCCAGTTTAATACCTAAGTACAGAAAGGAATTAAATTACAATTAGAGCACTAATGTAAAATAATGTTCAAATACTGCCCTGGATGCTAGAACACACATCAAGCAATGGATGATTTTACTGAATTTTTATATAAAAATCAATGATTTTCTGAAAGCAACCCCTAAGCGCACTCTATAATCAATGTAAAACCATAATTTGAATAGAAAAACCACACCTATCTAACTTTAGAATACCTTGGAACTTGAGTTTGACTTGGAAAATTTGTATATTCGTATTGACGAGCTCAAGTAAAATGCAGTTAAAAACCAAGATTCAATGCTGGAATTTGAAAATGGTCATGTTTCAGTCTCAGAGAGTACTGTTAATGGACTTGATTACACAGACAATTATTTTTATTTGATGGTGTTTTCATGAAAATGAAGATTAAAACTTGTCCTACCTGCTTGTGGAAGCGATCTGAAAACTACCTACTATCTTCCCGAAGGATTTGGGCGAATACGTTCGATGCTCATGTGGTTTTTAGGGGTTTTCACGCCTCTGAATGAAGCGTGGTTCCTGTTCTCATGAGAAGAGCCGAGTCCGAACCTGTAATAAAACAAATAAAAAATCATTAGATATGGTATTGATAGGAATTTTATAAGTTTTCTGCTTTCCAAAGTTGATAAGTCAGACGTTTTACCGTATCAACAATAAATTATTGAACATCCAGAATTCTTGCAGAAATTCAGGACTGAAGAGATTCGTGATTGGATTCCGATACCGTTTCTCGAGCCGGCTCTGAACAGAAGTGATCTTAAGGAAGTCAGATCAGTTATTTGAGCGATGAATCTAATGCCCCTCTGTATTATCCAACAATTATTGATTCATTGGGAGCACTGAACGTGATCGGGATGAAGTCAGATCAGCTAGGTGACTATTGGGCTCCTCTCCTCTGCAGGGCGATGAGCATTCAGATCAGTGAGTATGGTATGGCTAATAGTTAGACCAAGTAACTTAACAAGTTAAGAAGTACAGGGTACGGGAGGTTCTAAGAGGTTCTATTCCTAATATTAGAAATATATTTAGCAAATGGGAGAGATGTGAATTGACCAAAATCATCGTCTCTCAAACATCTGATCACATCTAAGGGCCCCCACAATGCTACTTACCAAATTTCAGTGCTCCAGAATGAACGCGAAAGAAAATATCCATAACTCGACATATGCATAATCGATGCGCAGTAGTTAATCCCGAAACATCCAGGGTGACTACGTGCAAGAGCGCTCCACTTTTGGCATAGTTCAACTTTGACGGTTAATTCTGAGGAGAATGCTTCAATTTACCCACTAATTCCTTTTTCTACTCCACCCAGTAGTTGATTTTATAATCAACTACTATTTATATTATTTTATTATTTATTTATTTTATTTTATATCGAACGGTTTGTTCAATATATTTTTTCATGAGGTTTCTAATCGCGATAATTCAATTTTTCTGAAGCACGTTCGCTCTACCCTGTGGGCAAGTGTGTCAGTGTATTTTCATCTCAATCGGATTATTTTGTCTTATTGCTTCGTCCGAGACAGGGAACTCGTCATTTTTCAACTTCTTCCACAAGACTTTGGATCCTACTAATCTACAAGTAATGAATTTCAAAATAAAAAATTGTCTTGTTACCTAAACCAAAAAACCAACAAAATTTGACGGATCTTGGAGTAATAGGAACAAAGAAATCGTAGCTCAATGAAATCCACGAAACTCCATCAAGCTCATTGGGCTGTCTAGGGACTACCCTTTCCTGAATATTCCCTCAAAATTTCAATACATTTGTACGATTTTGTCCGAAAAATTAGTTTTGTCTCAGTCAGACGAAAAAATATATTGTTTCAGTCCTACGGGGTGAACGTGTCAATATTTTTCCTGGCTAAGAAAAATGATTTTTTATTGCAAAATAAGTCTTAAGAGAAGGATGAGACCTCGCTGAACTCTAGCATGAAATTCATGAGACCGAACTAACTTCGAGAATTTTATCTTTCTACTGTCACTGAAAATCAAGCTGTGCGCACTTGACCTAGTGGTCTCAAAACCGCAGGGCAAGTGCGCCATCGCAATAAAAACCGTATTTTTTACTTTTATTTTCCTACGAAGAACGAATTGAACGCAGAAACTATTGAAGAAACGGTTACAAACGATAAAATAGAGGATAAGGTGGGAAAATAATCCATAAAACCAATTTTACGTGACCTACTTTGTTCTGTGAAACTGAGTTAGAAGATAGAGGTTTGGACAATTATTCATAGTTTCACTCACACAGCTGCAAAAGAGCTCAAAATTTGATTAGAAGTCAATTATCACCTGATCTAATGGAATAAATCGCTAAAAACTTTCTATGAGTAGCCTGGCTAGAGAAATAGGCGATGAACGCACTTGGCCGTAGTGACTCTATCTCTAAGCACCTTGAACTGCCTTTATGTGGGACCATCTACACATCAACCGGCACAATCTATGGATATTGCTGGAAAATGAATAGAAGTTATGGCTGTTACAAAGATTTCACGTTCGCGCATGCGCACCGGCTACTATCAGTCCGGGGGTGAAGAATTTCTTAGGCGCACAATGCTTGAAAATGTCTTCGAAATATGAAGTGAGAATTCTAGAAGTTATGGCTGTGGCAAGGATTTCATGACAGTCTCACAGACAGAAAGACACGGAACCAAAACTGTTCAGGAAGGTCTGAAACGTAAAACGCGAGTGGAAATTTTGAGTTTGGAGAACATTTTTTTTCCAACCTTGAAAAGAAAACAAAGCTTTTGCTACCTTGGTAGTCTCGGAAGCAAAAGATTTATCGGTCACACAGCTGATCTTACGTTTCGACCGACTTCAAAACCGCCGTAGGAGCGAAGGAAGTCCTCTTTTCGGTGTGTCATGGGACGACGATTATTGTTTTTGTTCTTATGTTTGGACACCTTGCATTGTTTCATTATTACCAATTTCCCTCACTTCCAGTAGTTACAAAGAGAACACTGAAACGGAATCGCCGAATTCAGCATGAGTTGGAGGGAAATTATCTTTGTCGCTTACTCAGCTGATATGACTTCCTCACAACTAGTAATCTAATGATGAAACGTTCTAGTCAATTTCTCCATTTTAAAAATATCCTAAATCTAACAAACCGGTAGAAGGTACGAGTAGACGCGGTACAATATTTTTAGTAAAATTGTAATGGCGTATTAGCCAATGGCCTAATGGCGTAGGAAAAAACGCTGCAAATTATCACACAATGGTTTATTATTTTTTATTTTTCTATATAGATCACTCGTCTGCAAAGCCACCAACCATCCAACACGAAGAAAAATATCGATCGCATTTCGGTCAGCTTTAATTTGAACGGAGATTAGGCCTCTTTTGCGATTCACACTCGTGTTTCTGATTTATCGTAAGTCCAAACTTTAAATTCTCGTAGTGAGTGAACGGTTTGTCCTACAGAGCTCCGGGTGGTCTCAAAAAATTCTCAAAATTCTATAGAATCTTAAATTGAAGGAAAAACAATACCTTTATATCGAAATTTTTTGAGTTAGGGCGTTTTGAAAATTTCAAAATTGATTTTGGAACCCTTAGAAGTGACCTAAATCAACCAAAATCTTCGGGGCACAACTAGACCCCAAATGGAGCCTACATACCAAATTTCATCAAAATCGGTCAATGCTAAGTGGCAAAAGTGCCGCGTACGGCGGACGGACGGCCAAATTTTTATTCGATTTTTGGATTCTACGTACCTTGAAACGTAAACCATCAAATTTTGCGGAGGTGTTAAAATTTTTTTTTCTTGGTCGATTCCAAAGGTTCATTATTTTAAATAATAAACCAAAAGTAAGATTGAATTGTGGTAAGAAAACTTCGTTATTAGAGAGCAACAAATTAATTTTTGGAATAGGAAACTAAGCTGAATCTTCTTTCGGTAGATTCAAAACTAAACTCAGGTAAGAAGAAGAGATGAAATCTGTTTGAAGGTTTGACTTGTTTTGTTTGATTGTTATTTGATTTGGGGGATTTTGGTTTATTATTTTTAATAATGAACCTTTGGAATTGACCAAGAAAAAAATTTCAACACCCCCTCAAAATTTGATGGTTTACGTTTGGTTATAGAAATAATAAACCTTTGGGCAATGGTTTGCAGCGTTTTTACTAAAAAAAACGCTGCAAATTATTACACAACGGTTTATTATTTTTATATAGATCACTCGTCTACAAAATCACCAACCATCCAATATGAAGAGAAAAATTAAAAAAAAAAAAAAAAAAAAAAAAAAAAAAAACAAAATCACCAACCATTGATTGCATTTCGGTCAGCTCTGTTTTGAACGGAGATTAGGCCTCTTTTGCGATTCACACTCGTGTTTGGATTTATATATATATATATTTCAATATAAACCCTTAAATTTTCGTAGGGAGCGAACGGTTTGTCCTACAGAGCTCCGCGTGGTCTCAAAAAATTCTAAAAATTCTATAGAATCTTAATTTGAAGGAAAAACAATACCTTTATATCGAAATTTTTTGAGTTAGGGCGTTTTCAAAATTTCAAAATTGATTTTGGAACCCTTAGGAGTGATCTACATCAACCAAAAGCTTCGGGGCACAACTAGACCCCAAATGGAGCCTACAAACCAAATTTCATCAAAATCGGTCAATGCTAAGTGGCAAAAGTGCCGCGTACGGCGTACGGCGTACGGCGGACGGACGGCCAAATTTTTATTCGATTTTTGGATTCTACGTACCTTGAAACGTAAACCATCAAATTTTGAGGGGGTGTTAAAATTTTTTTTTCTTGGTCGATTCCAAAGGTTCATTATTGAAAATAATAAACCAAATTGGATTCTTGATGGATATTCATATTTTTTTATATTAATTTCTATTTATTTTATTTATATTTCTTTATTTTTATTATTTATTTATTTTTTTATATTTATTTTTTTGCATATTTGCATATTTTTCAAAGTTAAATGTGTGTTTTTGGTTTATTATTTTCAATAATGACCCTTTGGAATCGACCAAAAAAAAAAAAATTTAACACCCCCTCAAAATTTGATGGTTTACGTTTCAAGGTACGTAGAATCCAAAAATCGAATAAAAATTTGGCCGTCCGTCCGCCGTACGCGGCACTTTTGCCACTTAGCATTGACCGATTTTGATGAAATTTGGTATGTAGGCTGCATTTGGGGTCTAGTTGTGCCCCGAAGATTTTGGTTGATTTAGGTCACTTCTAAGGGTTCCAAAATCAATTTTGAAATTTTGAAAACGCCCTAACTCAAAAAATTTTGATATAAAGGTATTTGTTTCCTTCAATTTAAGATTCTATAGAATTTTTAGAATTTTTTGAGACCATGCGGAGCTCTGCAGGACAAACCGTTCGCTCACTACGAGAATTTAAAGTTTGGACGTACGATAAATCAGAAACACGAGTGTGAATCGCAAAAGAGGCCCAATCTCCGTTCAAATTAAAGCTGACTGAAATGCGATCGATGTTTTTCTTCATGTTGGATGGTTGGTGGCTTTGCAGACGAGTGATCTATATAGAAAAATAAAAAACAATAAACCATTGTGTAATAATTTGCAGCGTTTTTATTACGATGTTAATTGAGAACTATGCTTATCTTACGATTCCTTTTCACGTTCTTATATTCCACATCAAATGGAGGTACCTTGTCAGTTTGATGAATGATTGTAAAACACTCGGAGAGCAGGGATACTTGATCCTTCCTTTCCCAAAAGTATGGTGTTATTTGGGAACGGAATGTGCTCACAATTTTTTATATTCGAGCTGTTATGGAGACATCTCCACAAAAGGCGGTGTATTTTCTCACAAATTGCCATTTCCTCATTAGCCCCTTATTTGGCAAGTTGATGAGGAATTTAAACGACTCCGGAGCCAAGTGAAAACTAGATTGGATCGAAGATAGGTAGTGGGCAAAGTGACTCAATTCCCTTCTGCAATCTGATGGAATGTTCACACTCGGTTGTACTACTGAATGTAATGGGAAACGAGGGTTGGATACCTTGAAAGGAAAGTTACCTCCGACTAGTTGGCAAGGTATGTCGGAAGTATGGGAGCATCGTTGACAGGTGGTTCAAGCGAATGACGAACCTACGGCGGTCCCAGGAATTTGTCGGAATTACCTACCTACCAGTAGTAGAAATAAATCGACTTGAAAATATAATTTAAAAATTGTTAAAATACATCAGACAGGAGTTTCCTTGAAAACTGATCGGTATGAACGAGTAGATTTCACGAAGTAGTAGGTCATCATTTAGCACCGGTAGAGTTATGCAAAACCAGCTTGACCGCTAGGTCTTGAAGGTGGGGAAAACCTCGAGCGCCGTCCCTACCGTGGGTGGGACTATTAAGTCCCTGTATTTAGCACGATTCACTGATCCGTGTTTTATCCAATTTTCTACTCAATTTGGTCCAAAATATGCGCATCGGATCAGTTTCAAACCAGGACACCCCCAAGCAGTTATCAACTTGAAAGAATTCCACGACCATGTTATGATTACTTGGAAGTAAGTTGTCAGAATCACAATAGTGAATCGCTGTTTTGCCTAAAGTAAAATCAAAGTGACTGAGGTTAATAGTAAAGTAAAGTAAACAACCATTTCAGGTTGAATTTTCGTCCGACTGCCATTCCTGGCATTCGCACTGTGCGTAATTTGCCCAATTTAGGGGATCGAAAATTGTAAATTGTTTGAATTGTAAATTGTCGAAAAAATTGTATAGTAATGCATGCATTCCAGGGGACGTCCCATTGGATAAGCATTAGGTCAATTAATACCAGTTGGCAAGCGATAAAACTGTTTCACTCGATGTAATTTGGTTTATTACTCTAGGCAAGAAATAGTGACCCCCCCCACCATTATCCACCATAACGTTTCTAGCGGCATCGGAGCATCGAATTTTGAGCATTGAGCGAATTTGAGAGCGATTTGAGCGAATTTGAGCGAATTTTGAGAGCTTTTTGAAATCCATGATCTACGACACCCAACATGCCAATTCGAGTTAACCCCCCCCCCCCACCAACAATGGTGCCAGTCTAGCACCAAAGGGATAATACTTCGTAAAGTTGAACTTTCAGCTATTTGTTTTGGTAGGCAGTCCGTCGAAGTTCATTTCCGTATTCAGGTTGAAACACAAAAAAAAAAACCACGAAACATTCGGTTTATGGTGTCTTGGCACCATGGTGGCACCACTATTAGTTCCATGGTGGCACAGAGACTAATTCATGTTATGTCACATGGGGGGATAGAATTAGCGGGATTTTCTTTCTTAAAGCATGGTTTTAATAAAAGTCTCAACGAGTCTCAGCCGGATCTCTTCGGTAACTTCTTGAGAAACATCCGTAGATACATGGGAAAAAGTTAGGTCCTGCTCAAATTTGCCCAAATAATTTTAAAATGATAAAATATAATTAAAAATAATAAAAAATCGCTAAAAAATGTGCTTTTTCAATTTTTTTAAAGCATGGCCGCTCCGAAGTTGAAAAGGCTCCACCTTTTCGAAATCTGGGTCAACCTTATAATCCAGTTATAACTTCCTTTCTACTTGTACCTATTACAAAAAAATGTTTTATTTATTTATTTAAAAAAAATTAAATGACATTTTTATTTTGCTGTAAAATTTTTTTTATATAAAATATAATAAAATTTTTACAGCAAAATAAAAATGTCAATAAATTTTTTTTAAATAAATAAATAAAACATTTTTTTGTAATAATATTTATAACTAATATAATGTATTTATAACTTCCGTATAAAAATAAAATATGTAATATTATTATATTTTTTTTTATTATATTTAAAACAAAAATACGATAAAAAAAGAAAAAACGCACAATGGTTATTATTTTTTATTTTTCTATATAGATCACTCGTCTGCAAAGCCACCAACCATCCAACATGAAGAAAAACATCGATCGCATTTTGGTCAGCTTTAATTTGAACGGAGGCCTCTTTTGCGATTCACGCTCGTGTTTCTGATTCATCGTACGTCCAAACTTTAAATTCTCGTAGTGAGCGAACCGTTTGTCCTACAGAGCTCCGGGTGGTCTCAAAAAATTCTAAAAATTCTATAGAATCTTAAATTGAAGGAAAAACAATACCTTTATATCGAAATGTTTTGAGTTAGGGCGTTTTGAAAATTTCAAAATTGATTTTGGAACCCTTAGAAGTGACCTACATTAAGCAAATTCTTCTGGGCACAACTAGACCCCAAATGGAGCCTACATACCAAATTTCATCAAATCGGTCAATGCTAAGTGGCAAAAGTGCCGCGTACGGCGGACGGACGGCCAAATTTTTATTCGATTTTTGGATTCTACGTACCTTGAAACGTAAACCATCAAATTTTGAGGGGGTGTTAAATTTTTTTTTTTGGTCGATTCCAAAGGGTCATTATTGAAAATAATAAACCAAAAACACACATTTAACTTTGAAAAATATGCAAAATATGCAAAAAAATAAATATAAAAAAATAAATAAATAATAAAAAATAAAGAAATATAAATAAAATAAATAGAAATTAATATAAAAAATATGAATATCCATCAAGAATCCAATTTTTTAGTAAAACCGCTGCAAACCATTGCCCAAAGGTTTATTATTTTCTATATATTTTCTATATAAGATCACCCTTCTGTATAGATCCCTCCCTACCAATCGTAGGTACCTACTACCTTCTAGGGCATTTTTGAAAATTTCAACCCCAACCACCAACCAAATGGAAATGAAGGGTTGAAATTTTCAAAAATGCCCTAGTAGGTAGTAGGTATCTACTGTTGGTAGGGAGGGATCTATACAGAAGGATGATCTATACAGAAAATAATAAACCTTTGGGCAATGATTTGCAGCGTTTTAGTTTCGAAACCACGAATAAAATATGAAACTACTTTAGTTTCAGTTCGGAACTAATTTAGTTTTTGTTTTTAGTTTCAGAACTAATGTTTGCCCAACTCTGCTTCATATAGGCTTGTAGCGCATTACCAGTAATTGATATTTCCTCCCAACTTACCCTACGGTATTCCCTGTATACTCGAAGAAACCATTGATGTTGGTAATGTCTGCAATAAGCGATGTATACGAAGAGCAGTTTCCCCTATATTACCATTCTTCTTCTTCTTGTGGTGCCTTCTCCGCTAACGAAGGTTGGCGATCACTTCACCGAATCTGTCCCTATCTCTGGCCAACTGGAACAGATCTGCTGCTCCCTGAACCCCAGTCCACTGGCGAATGTTGAGGAGCCAGGAAGCTCGCTTTCGTCCCACGCCTCTTCTTCCGGAAATCTTCCCCATCATGATGGATTGCAGCAGCTGATACTTCGGGTTACGCATGATATGCCCCAGGTAGGCGACCTTCCGGATCTTCACAGTGTGAAACAACTCCCGGGTCAAACCATTAGACTGCAAGATGAAGTCGTTGCGCAGCCTGGCGGTCCAAGGAATCTTGAGCATCCTGCGGATAAGCCACATCTCAAAGGCTTCTAGCCGGTTCATATCTGCCGCCTTCAGAGTCCAAGACTCCACACCATAGAGGACAATGGAGAAAATGTAGCATTGAACCATCCGCCACCGCAAGGCAAAGCTCAAATCCCGACTGGACAAAACCCGTTTCATGTATTACCATTAAACGTTGAAAATTGCGAATGTAACAATTATGTAACTCCCTGGGAGCGTTCATATTGATTTTTTACGGGAACATCGAAAACCGGTACCTCGCGTAGCAAAAAACAGCAAAACACCCGAGCGAGGAGGTGGAAAGGTTGACCCTCTCAGAGCGAGGTGAGGTGAGTCAGATTATATAACAGCTGTTAGGAGTAGTTCCTCTTTCACTTTCACTCTGAAGGCCGCCTTCGCAAAGGATGTCATCGTGTGAGAGTTGAGAACCCTTTCGTAACCGGCTGGCCTCATCCTCCCCAGAAGCTTCCTTTGTTGGGACACCTCGCGGCTCAGTCGGAAGGCACGACTTGGAAGTCACACTCGAGCCGAGCACTCCACTTGAACTTATCTCGAAGACAGTCCTTGAAAATGATGACGAGGCGTTGCTCTTGATTAGACATGTTGGAAAGCTCTGGAACTGTTTTGAAAGTCTTCCTTATCAATAGGGTTGGTTAGTGGCGTAGCGCGAGATATGTTCAGACTCCTGACACGGTAACGAATGAGTGACTTTCGTGAGGTTCCTGCTCAAGTAACTTTCGTGGCCTTTTGCACGACCGATCGTTACCGATTTCTCTGGCATGATTGTTCGACAATTCAATTGTCTGGGGCTGAGGTAAAAAGACATCCACCTACCAATTAGTCGAATGACACCATTCCGCATAGTTTGGGAATGTAGCTTTCAGAACCATTAGAAGTAAGGAGTACTTATCTACGTCAATGTATACACCTATAAATCAGGTAAACGATGTATGTACGTATTAGTAACAATTACGATTATTAATAAGATTATGAAGCTCTTCTAAGCGGTGAAAGTCTGTTGTATATGTGTTCAGCGAAATGATTATGATCTGCGTTACTATGAATAAAAGGTACATCCGGGAAATACTAGTAAGTTTGTGTGACCTTTTGTAAGAAAAGAAA
>CM019182.2:33688112-33715292 GCA_009739505.2 Apolygus lucorum
ATGCTTTAGCCTTGGACTACCTACCCGAAAAACGTCAAGCAGGAGGGGGGGGGATATACCTGGGTATTACAATAGACAAGGAAGTGGGATTGCCATGTGTCATACTCAAAACGAACCTTTTCAAAGCTTACTAAAAGCCTAGTAAAAAACTCCGAAAATTTCACCACCTCTTTTTCAAACTCCGGGGATCCCTTATTTTTTAAAAAGTTTGATAATATACTATAATCAAACCTTGACATTGTTAAATAGTTCTGTTGTGGGGAATCTACGAGGTTTATTGGCATTTTCATGTCTTTGCTTTGGCACATAAACTGAAAAATCGTCACGAAAACTAAGCAAGTCTTGCTCACGCGACCAATAAATAAAATAGACTCACTGTTGCGTAGAGAACAATCAACTGTTTTCTCACTTTGAACTAGAGTGTGATTTGTTTTGGGATTTTTGCATGGGGAGGAGCAGTTCCTACAGTGTTGTACCCTATAAACATCATGATCCATTTTGAAAATTATAGTCAATAAACCTCATAGATTCCCCACAACAGAACTATTTAACAATGTCAAGGTTTTCTCCGTCTATCAACTATACTTAAAAACGTCCCTCTCCTTTTTTCACATACACCCCGGATTGTTCAACCTTTTCAAAAATATAAGTTATTATTTTCGCCTCTCTTCCCAAGCAATTATACCTGCACCTACAACCCGTCTTTATACTCGCCTTACTTGATTCTATCATTGCCGGACGAAATGAGGTTCCCCTTAAATTTCACTCGATCCACATACAAGAGAAAAATGTTCTCCTGGTTAATATCTACAGGATTACAAAATAGTGACAATGTATTATTGAGTATTTATGTAAGCTAAATTCAACTTGTATTGTATAAATTATTACTTCTTGTACTTCTCAATTATGAATTAACATATGTACACTACCTACAACTATACTATATACTTATAAATTACCACTCCTCCAACCGCACAGAGCTTCTTGCTCTGTGATTGTGGAGTATATTCCAAAAATTAAATGTACATACATAAGATTGCCTTTATTTTCAAGGAATAAATTACTTTTCATTCACCCATTCATTCCACCCTTCCACCCCATCCCTCCGCCGAAAAGCGCGGCTAAAGCATGTTCCATGTTTCTTGAATTTTAGCCAAAGGCTTTAAGCAGTAGATAGATAGATAGATAATCTCTTTATTCGTTGTCGAATGAACATGGACACAAATACGTCAAAATTTTACAAAAATAAACAGTAGGTACAATAGTAGGTACTTAACTGTAGATTTAAAAACAATGTATCTAAATAAATAACATGTAGGTAAAATATAGGTAACTGTGAGGAGCTTTCATTGTTCATTTAGTCTTTTCTGGTTATATGGTGGTATTATATATGTTTATACACCATCTTTGCCACTGCCTACATTACCTATTTGATATTTTTGTTTTTCAGAGAGACGAACTATTTCATCACGGAGAAGACCAACACTGGGTGCCGGAGAGCGGACCCCGGCAGGCGATTTTGGGCTTACCCTACTCCCATAACACCCTTGGTGAGTGACGCTTCAAACACACTCCATTTTCAAAAATGATTGAAAAGTTCTAGGTCCGTAGATCGATATACATTTTTGGTGGTTTTAATGGCTCAGAAATCGTTCATATTTTTTGTCGGATACTTGCATTTCCTTCAGCAAAGTTCATTTGCAATTCACACTCGTGTTTCTGACTCATCATTCGTCCGACACAGAGGAACTGAGACAACTTGGCCAACCTTGTGAGAGAACCACACTACCTTCAAAAGACCTGCGGCAGGGGAGGAGGGGATTTCTACCCTCAAAATAATATTTTTGACCATCTGATTTTTTCAAAAATTGAACACTATCTCAAATTGATGAAGAAAAGTCATGAAACATTCTTCATTAGCGAACATTTGGTCCCACAATGCTCTAGAAGGTGTCAAAAAGTTTCTAAAATCGTGGCTATTTTGAATTAAAGAAAAAAACAGTGCTTGTGTAATTAATAATTATTATTATTTATCCTAATTGAACGACAGGTTGGTCCCCTAAAGCAAACATTCTTTTCCTCTCTGAAACCATCAGCTGAATGTAGATCGAGCACCTTATTACGAACATAAATGAGGCTCCCTTTAACTGGTCGATGCATCATTGCCACATCGACCAGCTCCAACTCTTCCTATCCTCTGGGATCCGAACCCACACCTACTTCAACCTAGTAGGAACGGCTCGACCAATTTTTATTCTGTGAAGCTTTTTGTGAATGAATTTTGTTCGTCTGAATTTGAACATTTGTTCAATACAACAAGCATCCAATCCATTTTCAAATTGAATATCGCTTCATTAGATCGAACACCTTATTTAGAATAAACATATTGTTTATGGCCGGTTTCACCACTTCTAGTTAATAGCCACTTCTAGTTAATGAGTTAGCTAGGAATTTGGTGAAACCGGCCCTTAGTAATGCATGCATTCCAGAGGCCGTCCCACTGGTTAAGCATTAGGTCAATTAATACCAGTTGGTAAGCGATTTAACTTTTTCACTCGATGTAATTTATTAGGTATTTTAGGCACCACAACACCCCCCCCCCCCCCTCACCATTATCCACCACAACATTTCTAGCGGCATGGGAGCCTCGAATTTGAAGAGCATTTTTAAATCCATGATCTACGATTCCCAACATGCGAATTCGAGTTTCAAAGCTTGGGTACAATTAGTAAGCTATAAAGGAACCGAAATATTGAAAAATCGGATATTTTCTCAATATTATCCCTCCACTCGCCCCCTCCACGTGCTAATTTTGGTTTATTATTTTCAATAATGAACCTTTGGAATCGACCAAGAAAAAAAAATTTTAACACCCCCTCAAAATTTGATGGTTTACGTTTCAAGGTACGTAGAATCCAAAAATCGAATAAAAACTTGGCCATCCGTCCGCCGTACGCCGTACGCCGTACGCGGCACTATTGCCACTTAGCATTGACCGATTTTGATGAAATTTGGTATGTAGGCTCCATTTGGGGGCTAGTTGTGCCCCGAAGCTTTGGGTTAATGTAGGTCAGTTCTAAGGGTTCCAAAATCAATTTTGAAATTTTGAAAACGCCCTAACTCAAAAAATTTCGATATAAAGGTATTGTTTTTCCTTCAATTTAAGATTCTATAGAATTTTTAGAATTTTTTGAGACCACGCGGAGCTCTGTAGGACAAACCGTTCGCTCCCTACGAAAATTTAAGGGTTTAAATTGAAATATATATAAATATATAAATCAAAACACGAGTGTGAATCGCAAAAGAGGCCTAATCTCCGTTCAAATTAGAGCTGACCAAAATGCGATCGATGGTTGGTGATTTTGATTTTTTTTTGATTTTTTTTTTTTTTTTTTTTTTTTTTTCTTTTTCTCTTCATATTGGATGGTTGGTGATTTTGTAGACGAGTGTTGATACTCTGGTGGAATAGTGAGCAATTTGGAAGATTTCCGAGTCGAACAAAAGAAGAAACACTCAAATCGGTTGGAAATTGAGGCCTGGGCAGATTTTAAAAGATTATGCCCGCAAACGCTCGTTTTTTGAGAATTAACCCCCCCTTTCCCCCCTTAAAAGGCAAAATTCGAAAATCCGGCGACGTAGTGCACAAATAGATAGTTTTCCGCAACGAACAACAAAAGAACCAGGAAAATCGGTTGAACTAAGGCCTGGGCAGACGACACAAGATTTTGTCACACACACACACACACAGACATTCACCTATTGTTTTTTTTTCGCGGATTTGGATTCAAAATGGTCTAAAACGGATTACTGTGTGGTTATTTTTGCTTCCGTGTCTACCAAGGTAGCGGAAGCTTTGTTTTCACTTTTCAAGGACGAAAAAAAAGTCTCCAAAATCAAAATTTTCACTCGCGTTTTGCGTTTTAGACCTTTCTGAACAAGTTTGGTTCCGAGTCTGTGTGTCTGTCTGTCTGTCTGTCTGTCCGTCTGTCATGAATTCCTTGTAACGCGCATAACTATACGAAGTTATTGTCCGATTTCGATGAAATTTTCAGGGATTGTGCGGGTTGGTGTGTAGACGGTCCCCTATGAAAATCAAGGCCTTAAAATTTACAGTAGCCTCTGCGCATGCGCAATCGTAAAATCCTTGTAACAGCCGTAACAGTCGCGTGTGAGGTAAGGATCTCAAATCCCATTTCACTAACCCCTTAATAGATCAGTGAGCAACGCACTCGACTCCCACCCAGGAGTCCCAGGTTTGACTCCCAGTTGGGCTAAGAAATTTTTTGATCCAATCACTTCCGCACTTACATTTTCGTCCGAATTTGATGAAATTTTCTAGGATTGTCCAGATTAGCGTGTAGATGGTCCCCTATGAGGGTAGTGAAAGGTAATTAGAGATTGGTGTTTTGAGATTAACTACTATGCATCGGATCATCTATATAATCGGGTTATGGATACGAGGAAGCTATGTGCCACACCCACTTGTTTTTTTCTGTTGAGTGTTGTCCTCCTTCACCCCAGATCGATCGCATAAGGACGCCCAAGTCTTACTGTGGGACGTCCTAAAAACGAGGCTCCCTCTACCTGTGCGATGCATCATTGCCACATCGACCAGCTCGACCAGCTCTTCCTTTTCCCTGGCATCCGAACCCACACTTCCTTCTACCTAGAGTTTTACAGCTGGGAAAAACTTTCATGTTACCAACGAACAAACCGTGTTGCGAACTATCGGCACCTCGTCATTAGTTTCAGTCTTTTTCAAGTTTTCTTTTCTTACAAAAGGTCACACAAACTTACTAGTATTTCCCGGGTGTATCTTTTATTCATAGTAACGCATATCATAATCATTTCACTAGACAGATATTCACAGGATAGACTTTCACCGCATACAGGAGCTTTATAATCTTATCAATAATCGTAATTGTTACTAATACGTACATACATCGTTTACCTGATTTCTAGGTGTATACATTGACGTAGATAAGTACTCCTTACTTCTAATGGTTCTGAAAGCTACATTCCCAAACTATGCGGAATGGTGTCATTCGACTAATTGGTAGGTGGATGTCTTTTTACCTCAGCCCCAGACAATTGAATTGTCGAACAATCATGCCAGAGAAATCGGTAACGATCGGTCGTGCAAAAGGCCACGAAAGTTACTTGAGCAGGAACCTCACGAAAGTCACTCATTCGTTACCGTGTCAGGAGTCTGAACATATCTCGCGCTACGCCACTAACCAACCCTATTGATAAGGAAGACTTTCAAAACAGTTCCAGAGCTTTCCAACATGTCTAATCAAGAGCAACGCCTCGTCATCATTTTCAAGGACTGTCTTCGAGATAAGTTCAAGTGGAGTGCTCGGCTCGAGTGTGACTTCCAAGTCGTGCCTTCCGACTGAGCCGCGAGGTGTCCCAACAAAGGAAGCTTCTGGGGAGGATGAGGCCAGCCGGTTACGAAAGGGTTCTCAACTCTCACACGATGACATCCTTTGCGAAGGCGGCCTTCAGAGTGAAAGTGAAAGAGGAACTACTCCTAACAGCTGTTATATAATCTGACTCACCTCACCTCGCTCTGAGAGGGTCAACCTTTCCACCTCCTCGCTCGGGTGTTTTGCTGTTTTTTGCTACGCGAGGTACCGGTTTTCGATGTTCCCGTAAAAAATCAATATGAACGCTCCCAGGGAGTTACATAATTGTTACATTCGCAATTTTCAACGTTTAATGGTAATATAGGGGAAACTGCTCTTCGTATACATCGCTTATTGCAGACATTACCAACATCAATGGTTTCTTCGAGTATACAGGGAATACCGTAGGGTAAGTTGGGAGGAAATATCAATTACTGGTAATGCGCTACAAGCCTATATGAAGCAGAGTTGGGCAAACATTAGTTCTGAAACTAAAAACAAAAACTAAATTAGTTCCGAACTGAAACTAAAGTAGTTTCATATTTTATTCGTGGTTTCGAAACTAAAACGCTGCAAATCATTGCCCAAAGGTTTATTATTTTCTGTATAGATCATCCTTCTGTATAGATCCCTCCCTACCAACAGTAGATACCTACTGCCTACTAGGTCATTTTTGAAAATTTCAACCCTTCATTTCCATTTGGTTGGTGGTTGGGGTTGAAATTTTCAAAAATGCCCTAGTACGTAGTAGGTACCTATGGTTGGCAGGGAGGGATCTATACAGAAGGGTGATCTTATATAGAAAATATATAGAAAATAATAAACCTTTGGGCAATGGTTTGCAGCGTTTTTACTAAAAAAAATTGGATTCTTGATGGATATTCATATTTTGGTTTATTATTTTCAATAATGAACCTTTGGAATCGACCAAGAAAAAAAAAATTTTAACACCCCCTCAAAATTTGATGGTTTACGTTTCAAGGTACGTAGAATCCAAAAATCGAATAAAAATTTGGCCGTCCGTCCGCCGTACGCCGTACGCGGCACTTTTGCCACTTAGCATTGACCGATTTTGATGAAATTTGGTATGTAGGCTCCATTTGGGGTCTAGTTGTGCCCCGAAGCTTTTGGTTGATGTAGGTCACTCCTAAGGGTTCCAAAATCAATTTTGAAATTTTGAAAACGCCCTAACTCAAAAAATTTCGATATAAAGGTATTGTTTTTCCTTCAAATTAAGATTCTATAGAATTTTTAGAATTTTTTGAGACCACGCGGAGCTCTGTAGGACAAACCGTTCGCTCCCTACGAAAATTTAAGGGTTTATATTGAAATATATATATATATATAAATCAAAACACGAGTGTGAATCGCAAAAGAGGCCTAATCTCCGTTCAAATTAGAGCTGACCGAAATGCAATCGATGGTTGGTGATTTTGATTTTTTCGATTTTTTTTGGATTTTTTATTTTTTGATTTTATTTTATTTTTTTTATTTTTCTCTTCATATTGGATGGTTGGTGATTTTGTAGACGAGTGATCTATATAAAAATAATAAACCGTTGTGTAATAATTTGCAGCGTTTTTATATTTATTTCTATTTATTTTATTTATATTTCTTTATTTTTTATTATTTATTCATTTTTTTATATTTATTTTTTGCATATTTTGCATATTTTTCAAAGTTAAATGTGTGTTTTTGGTTTATTATTTTCAATAATGAACCTTTGGAATCGACCAAGAAAAAAAATGTTCAACACCCCCTCAAAATTTGATGGTTTACCTTTCAAGGTACGTACAATCCAAAAATCGAATAAAAATTTGGCCGTCCGTCCGCCGTACGCGGCACTTTTGCCACTTAGCAATGACAGATTTTGATGAAATTTGGTATGCAGGCTCCATTTGGGGTCTAGTTGTGCCCCGAAGATTTTGGTTGATGTAGGTCACTTCTAAGGGTTCAAAAATAAATTTTGAAATTTTGAAAACGCCCTAACTCAAACAATTTCGATATAAAGGTATTGTTTTTCCTTCAATTTAAGATTCTATAGATTTTTTAGAATTTTTTGAGACCACCCGGAGCTCTGTAGGACAAACCGTTCGCTCACTACGAGAATTTAAAATTTGGACGTACGATGAATCAGAAACACGAGTGTGAATCGCAAAAGAGGCCTAATCTCCGTTCAAATTAAAGCTGACCGAAATGCGATCGATGTTTTTCTTCATTTGGATGGTTAGTGGCTTTGCAGACGAGTGATCTATATAGAAAAATAAAAAATAATAAACCATTGTGTAATAATTTGCAGCGTTTTTTCTTTTTTATCGTATTTTTTGTTTTAAATGAGCCGTTATGGTCAAATTGACTAAAATTGCCCTAAAATTCACCAAAACTGAAAAAATGTGTTCCCGGATGTCCAGGATGAAAATCTACAATTAAATTATTTTTCCGTTTATAAAATATATAATAAAAATAACTTCCGTATAAAAATACAATATATAATAATATTACATATTTTATTTTTATACGGAAGTTATAAATACATTATTATAAATACATTATATTAGTTATAAATATTATTACAAAAAAAAATTATTTATTTATTTAAAAAAAATTAAATGACATTTTCATTTTGCTGTAAAATTTTTTTTTATATATATTATATAAAAAAAAAATTTACAGCAAAATAAAAATGTCATTTAATTTTTTTTATATAAATAAATAAATCATTTTTTATAATAGGTACAAGTTGAAAGGAAGTTATAACTGGAATATAAGGTTGACCCAGATTTCGAAAAGGTGGAGTCTTTTCAACTTCGGAGCGGCCATGCTTTAAAAAAATTGAAAAAGCACATTTTTTAGCGATATTTTATTATTTTTAATCATATTGTATCATTTTAAAATTATTTGGCCAAATTTGAGCAGGACCTAACTTTTTCCCATGTATCTACGGATGTTTCTCAAGAAGTTACCGAAGAGATCCGGCTGAGACTCGTTGAGACTTTTATTAAAACCATGCTTTAAGAAAGAAAATCCCGCTAATTCTATCCCCCCATGTGACATCACATGAATTAGTCTCTGTGCCACCATGGAACTAATAGTGGTGCCACCATGGTGCCAAGACACCATAAACCGAATGTTTCGTGGTTTTTTTTTTTGTGTTTCAACCTGAATACGGAAATGAACTTCGACGGACTGCCTACCAAAACAAATAGCTGAAAGTTCAACTTTACGAAGTATTATCCCTTTGGTGCCAGACTGGCACCATTGTTGGTGGGGGGGGGGGGGTTAACTCGAATTGGCATGTTGGGTGTCGTAGATCATGGATTTCAAAATGCTCTTAAAATTCGATGCTCCGATGCCGCTAGAAACGTTATGGTTGATAATGGTGGGGTGGGGGTCACTATTTCTTGCCTAGAGTAATAAACAGAATTACATCGAGTGAAACAGTTTTATCGCTTACCAACTGGTATTTTTTTTTTAAATCATTCGATTATTTTGCAGCATACTACAAACACATTTATTTGAATGCTACTCCCCCACGTGAGGAAAATTCAATTCAATTAGGTATTAAGTCAATTAGATAGTCAAGTCAATTAGGTACCAATTAGGTATTAATTAACCTAATGCTTATCCAATGGGACGTCCCCTGGAATGCATGCATTACTAAACAATTTTTTCGACAATTTAAAATTCAAACAATTTACAATTTTCGATCCCCTAAATTGGGCAAATTACGCACAGTGCGACTGCCAGGAATGGCAGTCGGACGAAAATTCAACCTGAAATGGTTGTTTACTTTACTTTACTATTAACCTCAGTCACTTTGATTTTACTTTTTAAAAAACCTTTAGGCAAAACAGCGATTCACTATTGTGGTTCTGACAACTTACTTCCAAGTAATCATAACATGGTCGTGGAATTCTTTCAAGTTGATAACTGCTTGGGGGTGTCCTGGTTTGAAACTGATCCGATGCGCATATTTTGGACCAAATTGAGTAGAAAATTGGATAAAACACGGATCAGTGAATCATGCTAAATACAGGGACGTAATTAGTCCCACCCACGGTAGGGACGGCGCTCGAGGTTTTCCCCACCTTCAAGACCTAGCGGTCAAGCTGGTTTTGCATAACTCTACCGGTGCTAAATGATGACCTACTACTTCGTGAAATCTACTCGTTCATACCGATCAGTTTTCAAGGAAACTCCTGTCTGATGTATTTTAACAATTTTTAAATTATATTTTCAAGTCGATTTATTTCCACCACTGGTAGGTAATTCCTACAAATTCCTGTGACCGCCGTAGGTTCGTCATTCGCTTGAACCACCTGTCAACGATGCTCCCATACTTCCGACATACCTTGCCAACTAGTCGGAGGTAACTTTCCTTTCAAGGTATCCAACCCTCGTTTCCCATTACATTCAGTAGTACAACCGAGTGTGAACATTCCATCAGATTGCAGAAGGGAATTGAGTCACTTTGCCCACTACCTATCTTCGATCCAATCTAGTTTTCACTTGGCTCCGGAGTCGTTTAAATTCCTCATCAACTTGCCAAATAAGGGGCTAATGAGGAAATGGCAATTTGTAAGAAAATACACCGCCTTTTGTGGAGATGTCTCGATAACAGCTCGAATATCAATATAAAAATGTTCAGTAATCAAGATATAGAGGAAACTATAAACGGTTGTTGGGTTAAAAGTATCTACACTGCATGCAGATACATCTGTACATGGATATGTCTTATGATGGCAATTTAAATGATGAGCTCACTCAGCTGATCAATAACCACTCAGGCGCCTTCAGCATTCTCCATTGACCCGCCCTCTCAAATTTCAGGTTCCTGCGTTCAACAGGAGAGGAAATGGCCTTGGAGCTCACTCAGCTGATCAATAACCACTCAGGCGCCTTCAGCATTCTCCATTGACCCGCCCTCTCAAATTTCAGGTTCCTGCGTTCAACAGGAGAGGAAATGGCCTTGGAGCTCACTCAGCTGATCAGTGACCACTCAGGCGCCTTCAGCATTCTCCATTGACCCGCCCTCTCAAATGTCAGGTTCCTGCGTTCAACAGGAGAGGAAATGGCCTTGGAGCTCACTCAGCTGATCAGTGACCACTCAGGCGCCTTCAGCATTCTCCATTGACCCGCCCTCTCAAATTTCAGGTTCCTGCGTTCAACAGGAGAGGAAATGGCCTTGGAGCTCACTCAGCTGATCAGTGACCACTCAGGCGCCTTCAGCATTCTCTATTGACCCTGCCTCCGTAACGCTTCAAAGGGATCTTTTGGATGACGATACCTATTTTCCTCTCACGATCATGTTGACATCTCATTTGTTACTCACGATCATATGTTACTAAACATGCGCATAATTCAGCTTTCCGTACAGGTACATTCATATTAGGGACCATGTACCATGTGTAATAAATTGAGAGCTTTCCAATGAGTGGTGAACGATTTTTGTGGGGTGGATAATGAGGAAGTTAGTTCCTGCTTTCAACAGGAGAGGAAATGGCCGTGGAGCTCACTCAGATGATCAGTGATCATCAACTTTGATGAAGTATAGAAGTATGTATCGATTGACCCTGCCTCTCAAATTTCAGCTTCCTACGTTCAACAGCATCAGAAAAAACGCTGCAAATCATTGCTCAAAGGTTTATTATTTTTTTTATAGATCACCCTTCTGTATAGATCACTGGTTCTCCATTAATAGCACCTACCACCATCTGTATTCTCCATTGACCCGCCCTCTAAAATTTCAGCTTCCTGCGTTCAACAGAAGAGAAAATGGCCTTGGAGCTCACTCAGCTGATCAGTGACCACTCATGCGCCTTCAGCATTCTCCATTGACCCGCCCTCTCAAATTTCAGGTTCCTGCGTTCAACAGGAGAGGAAATGGCCTTGGAGCTCACTCAGCTGATCAGTTACCACTCAGGCGCCTTCAGCATTCTCCTTTGACCCTGCCTCTAAAATTTCAGCTTCCTGCGTTCAACAGGAGAGGAAATGGCCTTGGAGCTCACTCAACTGATCAGTGACCACTCAGGCGCCTTCAGCATTCTCCATTGACCCGCCCTCTCAAATTTCAGGTTCCTGCGTCCAACAGGAGAGGAAATGGCCTTGGAGCTCACTCAGCTGATCAGTTACCACTCAGGGGCCTTCAGCATTCTCCTTTGACCCGCCCTCTCAAATTTCAGGTTCCTGCGTTCAACAGGAGAGGAAATGGCCTTGGAGCTCACTCAGCTGATCAGTGACCACTCATGCGCCTTCAGCATTCTCCATTGACCCGTCCTCTCAAATTTCAGGTTCCTGCGTTCAACAGGAGAGGAAATGGCCTTGGAGCTCACTCAGCTGATCAGTGACCACTCAGGTGCCTTCAGCATTCTCCTTTGACCCTGCCTCTCAAATTTCAGGTTCCTGCGTTCAACAGGAGAGGAAATGGCCTTGGAGCTCACTCAGCTGATCAGTGACCACTCAGGCACCTCCAGCATTCTCCATTGACCCGCCCTCTAAAATTTCAGCTTCCTGCGTTCAACAGGAGAGAAAATGGCCTTGGAGCTCACTCAGCTGATCAGTGACCACTCATGCGCCTTCAGCATTCTCCATTGACCCGCCCTCTCAAATTTCAGGTTCCTGCGTTCAACAGGAGAGGATATGGCTTTGGAGCTCACTCAGCTGATCAGTGACCACTCATGCGCCTTCAGCATTCTCCATTGACCCGCCCTCTCAAATTTCAGGTTCCTGCGTTCAACAGGAGAGGAAATGGCCTTGGAGCTAACTCAGCTGATCAGTGACCACTCAGGCGCCTTCAGCATTCTCAATTGACCCGCCCTCTCAAATTTCAGGTTCCTGCGTTCAACAGGAGAGGAAATGGCCTTGGAGCTCACTCAGCTGATCAGTGACCACTCAGGCTCCTTCAGCATTCTCAATTGACCCGCCCTCTCAAATTTCAGGTTCCTGCGTTGAACAGGAGAGGAAATGGCCTTGGAGCTCACTCAGCTGATCAGTGACCACTCAGGCGCCTTCAGTATTCTCCATTGACTTTTGATTATGGAAATTTGATTACTGGTTGGTTACGCAGAAGGCAAAACTGTATACAAATCGAAGAAATGAACAGCGATCGCATTTTAATCAGAAAAAATTTCAACGGAGATTAGACCTCTTTTGCGATTCACACTCATGATTCTGTTTTATCGAAGGAAAAGCTTCAAGTACTCGTAGGGACCGAACGGTTTGCCCTACAGAGCTCCGGGTGGTCTCAAAAATTTTTAAAAATTCAGTACTATTTAAAATTAGTGAAAAAACGATACCTTTATTTCGAGAGTTTTCGAGCTAGGGCACTCTTGAAAATTTCAACCCTTAATTTTCACCCCTTAGAAGTGACCTACATCAACCAAAAGCTTCGGCGCACAACTAGACCCCAAATGGAGCCCATATACCAAATTTCATCGAAATCGGTCCATGGTAACTAAGAAAAGTGCCGCGTACGGCGTACGGCGTACGGCGGACGGACGGAAATTTTTTTATTCGATTTTCGTATTCTACGTACCTTGAAACGTAAAACATCAAATTTTGAGGGGGGGTTAAAATTTTTTTTTTCTTGCTCGATTCCAAAGGCTTATTATTGAAAATAATAAACCAAAAAGCGTTGCATTGTTTGTGTGTCTAAATTTTTGGAATGACCCCCAGAACTAAGACATATCCATGTCAAAATTGTGAGCACATTCCGTTCCCAAATAACACCATACTTTTGGGAAAGGAAGGATCAAGTATCCCTGCTCTCCGAGTGTTTTACAATCATTCATCAAACTGATAAGGTGCCATCATTTGATGTGGAACATAAGAACGTGAATGGGAATTGTGAGACAAGCATAGTTTTTGATTAACATCGTAATAAAAATCCCTCAAATCAAATAACAATCAAACAAAACAAGTCAAACCTTCAAACAGATTTCATCTCTTCTTCTTACATGATTTTAGTTGTGAATCTACCGAAAGAAGATTCAGCTTAGTTTCCTATTTCAAAAATTAATTTGTTGCTCTCTAATAAAGAAGTTTTCTTTCCGCAATTCAATCTTACTTTTTTCCCTACGCCATTAGGCCATCGGCTAATACGCCATTACAATTTTACTGAAAATATTGTACCGCTTCTACTCGCACCTTTAACTGGTTTTGTTAGATTTAGGATGTTTTGAAAATGGAGAAATTGACTAGAACGTTTCATCATTAGATTACTAGTTGTGAGGAAGTCAAATCAGCTGAGTAAGCGACAAAGATAATTTCCCTCCAACTCATGCTGAATTCGGCAATTGCGTTTTAGTGTTCTCTTTGTAACTACTGGAAGTGAGAGAAATTTATACCAGAATAAACAATGCAAGGGGTCCAAACATAAGAACAAAAACAATAATCGTCGTCCCATGACACACCGAAAAGAGGACTTCCTTCGCTTCTACGGCGGTTTTGAAGTCGGTCGAAACGTAAGATCAGCTGTGTGACCGATAAATCTTTTGCTTCCGAGACTACCAAGGTAGCAAAAGCTTTGTTTTCTTTTCAAGGTTGGAAAAAAAATGTTCTCCAAACTCAAAATTTCCACTCGCGTTTTACGTTTCAGACCTTCCTGAACAGTTTTGGTTCCGTGTCTTTCTGTCTGTGAGACTGTCATGAAATCCTTGCCAAAGCCATAACTTCTACAATTCTCATCCGATTTCGATGACATTTTCAGGCATTGTGCGGGTTGGCGAGTAGATGGTCCCCAATGAAATTCTTCACCCCCGGACTGATAGTAGCCGGTGCGCATGCGCGAACGTGAAATCTTTGTAACAGCCATAACTTCTATTCATTTTCCAGCAATATCCATAGATTGTGCCGGTTGATGTGTAGATGGTCCCACATAAAGGCAGTTCAAGGTGCTTAGAGATAGAGTCACTACGGCCAAGTGCGTTCATCGCCTATTTCTCTAGCCAGGCTACTCATAGAAAGTTTTTAGCGATTTATTCCATTAGATCAGGTGATAATTGACTTCTAATCAAATTTTGAGCTCTTTTGCAGCTGTGTGAGTGAAACTATGAATAATTGTCCAAACCTCTATCTTCTAACTCAGTTTCACAGAACAAAGTAGGTCACGTAAAATTGGTTTTATGGATTATTTTCCCACCTTATCCTCTATTTTATCGTTTGTAACCGTTTCTTCAATAGTTTCTGCGTTCAATTCGTTCTTCGTAGGAAAATAAAAGTAAAAAATACGGTTTTTATTGCGATGGCGCACTTGCCCTGCGGTTTTGAGACCACTAGGTCAAGTGCGCACAGCTTGATTTTCAGTGACAGTAGAAAGATAAAATTCTCAAAGTTCGGTCTCATGAATTTCATGCTAGAGTTCAGCGAGGTCTCATCCTTCTCTTAAGACTTATTTTGCAATAAAAAATCATTTTTCTTAGCCAGGAAAAATATTGACACGTTCACCCCGTAGGACTGAAACAATATATTTTTTCGTCTGACTGAGACAAAACTAATTTTTCGGACAAAATCGTACAAATGTATTGAAATTTTGAGGGAATATTCAGGAAAGGGTAGTCCCTAGACAGCCCAATGAGCTTGATGGAGTGTAGATCAATGAGTTTCGTGGATTTTATTGAGCTACGATTTCTCTGTTCCTATTAGTTCAAGATCCGTCAAATTTTGTTGGTTTTTTGGTTTAGGTAACAAGACAATTTTTTACTTTGAAATTCATTGCATGTAGATTAGTAGGAGCCAAAGTCTTGTGGAAGAAGTTGAAAAATGACGAGTTCCCTGTCTCGGACAAAGCAATAAGACAAAATGATCCGATTGAGATGAAAATTGCCCACAGGGTAGGGCGCATTGTTGCTGGTGGGCAAGTGCGCTCAGCGAACGTGCTTCAGAAAAATTGAATTATCGCAATTAGAAACCTCATGAAAAAATATATTGAACAAACCGTTCGATTCATAATCAACTACTGGGTGGAGTAGAAAAAGGTAGAGATGGGCAAAACGGTTCACCAAGAAGAAAGGCTCTGAGCGCTCCGCTCACTCAAAAGATTCGGATCTTTTCGACGGATCAGTGGCTCTTTTTGGCTCTTTTGGGCTCGTATTTATTGTAGAGATGAAAATGCGATGAAAAATGCTGCAAATTGTTACACAACGGTTTGTTTTAGTTCTGCCCGGAAATTTTTATTCGATTATTGGATTCTACTCTACCTTGAATCGTAAACCATCAAATTTTGAGGGCGGGAGGGAATAATTTTTCTGTTGCTCGATTCCAATGGTTCATTATTGAAAATAATAACCCAAAAAGTGCTGTTGTTCAATAAAGATGCTCAATAAATCCTTTAAAAAATCAACGAAAAACAATGAATAAGTAAGACAACGAACAAACAACGAACACGATTAAAGCAATGAATGAGTAAGACTTAAAAATACAGTTTTTTGGTAAAATATTTATTTATTTATATGAAATCTGCATTTTTTTATGCCTCTAATGACAAAACCACAATTAAAACAACAAATTTCTTAGTAGGTATAACATTTTCATAATATAGGTAACATTTTGATGTTATATCATTTTATTCTACTAAGAAAATTAAGGTATCCAAGGTGAAAGAGAATAAACGAACCAATAAGTATGTAAGCATCAGTATTGATAAGAATGGTAAGATAAGGATGTGCTTTTGCTTGCCTTTTGAACTTGTGTATCAGAAAGCTCCTCACAAAAATTCATGATGTAAAAATCAAACACGAAGACATGAAAGCGCGTCACAAACTTGAAAAAAAAAAAAATTTGGTTTCTCTATAAAAAAAAAAAAGTGTGTCACAGAAAACACTGGAAAAATACGGTAAAGTTTACGACCAAAAATACAATAATGCATAAGTGGTGGTACGCACAGAGTATATACTGGAGACAAGTTGGGTGGTACGATACAATTCCGCAAAATTGTATTATTTGATCGATTTATATCGTACTTTCCCTCTGAATTATTGTATGGGTTGGCAACAGTGAGCTGAAAAAAAGGAAGTCCGAATTTTCCCCAACTCTACTGATCTCAAAAGAACCGAAGATAGAAGAGCCGCCGTTCATTTATTTTGACTGGATCTCTAAAGATCCGAAGATCGAAGAACCGCGATTCATTTGTCATTTTTACTGATCCGCAGTTCACTCGCTCTTTTGAAAAACCGATCTTCACTGAACACTACCAGCACTGAGCTCAAAAGATCCGAAGAGCCGCGGTTCATTTTTACCGACCCGTGGTTCACTCGCTCTTCTGAAAGAGTCGGCTCAAAGATCCGGTTCTTTATTGAGCGACCCATCTCTAGAAAAAGGAATTAGTGGGTAAATTGAAGCGTTCTCCTCAGAATTGACCGTCAAAGTTGAACCTCCAGGGTACCTCATACTTATTCGCTGATGACACAGCAATCCTATGCGAGGGCGACACCTGGGAAGAGGTATTTGGCACTGCTAACAGTGATATGAATCGCACGTTCCAATGGCTATGTAATAATACTCTGAGCCTAAATGTTAAAAAAACTAAGTACCTACCTCGTGTTTTCCAAATCCCCTTCAAAAAAATCCATTTGTGCCTCAATAAAGTTGCATTTATGTGCTAGCAGAATGTACGATTACTGTGTGTGCGCATGTCCAGAGTTGGAGCGTGTTGAGTCTGTGAGGTACCTGGGAGTAATGATATACGAGGATCTAACATGGGACTGCCATGTCTCTACGTTGATTCACAAACTTCGAAAATTTACTCATTTATTTTACAACCTCCGAGGAAGGAAAGTTTAATTTTTGTATACAAGGCACTTGTCCAGAGCGTCATTGGCTTCGGAATTATTGCTTGGGGAGGAGCCACTTCCGCGGTATTGAATCCACTGAATATCATGCAAAAATCCATTCTCAAAGTAATGACAAAAAAGCGGGTAATTCGTGTTGGAGGAGATGCTTGAAGTTATGAAGTCCTCTGTTGGTGGTGAAACTGAATCCTGGATCCCAAGTTGATGCCAGTAAATCGGGTTTAAGGATCCAGACGTGCAGTTATATACAGTTACAGAGTTCTTCCTGTATCAAATTTGAGGTTAATTGTACAGGTTTACGTCAAATTAATTGAAGACTTTTAAAAGAGGTAAGAGCCAATAAGTAGGCGTTTAAAAACTCTTTGCAGGGTGTTCTAAAACGAAAGTGACCTGTAGGTATATTATACTGTGAGGCTCTCATAGAGAGTTGTTATTTATATATTATTGTAGCTATTATTATACAGGGTGTCCGAGAAAGATACGGCAAAACTTCAGGGGTCGATTCTATAAGATATTTCCAACAAAAATCGTCTCCTAGCAATTTCCTTATAACACTTTGTTTTTTAAGTTTTTTTTTCATTTTATAGATTTTTTCGTATGTTGAACCTGGTCTCACTAAAATGATTAGGGTAAAACCACCAATTGTTGACACTATTAGAGAGTAAAATCGTTCGATTCTGCGCTCTACCCAAGTATTCAAGAAATTGAAACTTTTGGGTAGTTATCATGAATTGTGAGTTCCTTGGGAACAATTTGCACTTATTGGACTTGATTAAATAATGTTTTTTCAGCATAAAAAACAAGTTTTTCAAAAATGGAATTTTCCCCCTAATGTTGACACTTCTGCCTTCGGAAATTCCTATTGTTGACATTTGCAGTTCCTAATGTTGACACCAGTCTAAATTTTTGAGAAAGTATTTAAATATGCTTTACCTCTAGATATTTCTCAAAGTAAATGAACAAACGAGATTAGGAACGCGTTAAAATATATTTAATGTTAGACTAGACATTAGGAAATAGATGTTGAACAGCATAATCAGAAAAATGGGTAATTAAATTTGTAGCATAGGTGCTCAATCACAGTGGAACAGAAACAGAAGTAGGGAACACATATTTTCTAGGGTTTCCCCCGTAATATGTAGGCTTGGGCAGTTTGTATTTGACGTTACTGACTGCCAGAAGGCGATTCCCCTCGCTCGAAGGCCTGAAAACAGTCTTCAGTCTGTTGCAGGGATGAAGCGGAGTTACTTCGGCAGCATCTCCACTTTCAATTTTTACAACCAGACAAACACATTCCGTCTGCTTTTTTTTTGCGGGCAACACAGCCACCACCATGTCCCCTTCATTTATTGGTCCTACTTCTTCTTCAGCACAACTTATTTCTCCTACGGTCCCTCCAGGTAGTGATATTGCTCCATCTTCATTTGGCAATTCCTTTTCCCTTCCTGATACTGCCTCATGTACTTTATGTGATTCCTCCACTGGCTCCTCTTCAGTTGAAAATTCCTTCTCCCTTCCTGATGCTGCCTCATCTTCTTTCAGTGATATCTCCATATATATATCTCCATATACACAGATGTCAACATTAGGACACACGCCCATTTCATGAAACCCTAATGATGACACCACAACTTAACCATATATTTCAACGAAATTCAGGGGTTTAATGCTAACAAATTCTTCCTTACACTATTATTAGGGCAGGCAATATGATATATAACTGATTACTCATAATGTAATAAGCCAAAAATCTAAATCTTCACACAAACTTCTTCCATGCGCCTTCCATACAGCAACCGCCAACAGCTGTCCGCCACCACCGATGAGGACACGCGAGTGCGCCACCATCGCGGCCCTTCCAGCAACCAGCCGCAAGATGGCCGAGGGGATATAGGGGCCTGCCCCCTCCCTCGACCGTCAGTCTGAAGTCACGCGTCTCGCAGTTGTCGAACCCAGCTCCAGTACTCAATCCCCTCTAAACTTAGTGTCGCGGAACGAACTGAGAATCGTAGTGAAGTGCAACCCACGGGACATTTCCAATAGCCGTTCCAAGAATCCCGCCAGTCTTCGTTCTTGAGACATCCGCAAGCCAAGGCCCGGACTCAAGACGTTGCCGCCAACTCTCCATTTTCGCCGACCCGAACTGGTACGCCGTTCGAACCCCGGAACGAGGCAAGTTTGCCCCGGTCCCAGGCATCCCCCTTCAGCACTGCAGGAAGAAGAGGCCCTGAAGCAATATACCGCCACGGAGATCGACACTGATCCAAGCTAGGCCAAGGGTGAGCAACATTCCCTCATAATTTCTGTAAGCGCTTACAAATTACTCAAAATCTGGCAAAACCTCCCCCTCATAATTTAACGTCCTGTAAAAGAAATAGGAAAGTAAAGAGAAACGCATAGTGTAAAGATAGTTCAGTTGTAACGAGAAACCGTAACCTAAGTAGTTTTTGTTGTGAAGAACAATTGTATTTTCAGTAGTAAAGTCAGAAGACTAAGTCATATTTTGTATAAGTAGAATCAAGTTCCTACATAATTATTATTTTCTTATAAGCATAATATTGCAAGTAACAACAAAGTACCTTTATTTTAGAAGCATATTTATTGCGAATTTCGTGCATAATTTCTTAAAGCCAAGTGTGATTTCATTGATCGTTATCAAATACAATTGCAATCATATTGATATATTTTCAAGTATCTTTTCGAATATATTACTGATTATTCTTGCCGACGGTTCCATCAGAACCCTCGTAAATCCGCTTCACGGTAATCAACTTATAATTTTCTGAATAAAAACCCTACGTGTTTTTAACCTTTGCAGTACTTATTTCAGAGTTTTGACCCTTTCCAATTCCGTTGGACTCAGGTATTTTGCACTTAGATAATTTGGGTTTTTCCTGAGGTCAATACTCGACCCAGGTGGTGGCAGCAACCCTAGGAACTTCTCAGGTAGAATCTTTTATCCTCTGGGCTCTAGTTCAAGATACCCTTCTACCTAGAATTTCCTAGCCTCACTTAGTTGGGATTTTTGTACCAGCTTTTAAAGGATTAGGATCAGTTCATAAAGTAACTCTTCATTTTGAAGTCAGTATTTAATTTAGCATCACAAAGTTTTCAAGTAAACCTTTCGCCTTTTTGCTTTGGTCATTCACGCACTACCATATTAGTAAAGCCATTTTCACCTTCGGAGATCTCGAAGCAGTCGTAGACTCAGGTAAGCAGAATCACCTAATCCCTTGTTGTACAAATATATATGTTTACTGGGGTAAGATAATTCAAGTTTTAAGAATCAAAATCATAAACCCTTTTAAATTCATAAATCCCAAATCATTAGATTAATAATTTCTCATAACCTTAACTCCAAGTTAGATACCCAAAAACCTAAAGATTACATCTGGTGACCAGCGGTAGGATCAACGAAAGTTACGATTTTCAGAACCCACAAACAAAAGCAAATACCGGTCCTGGAATTGAGAGGTGGTTGAACCACTGAAATTTGGAACATTAAAATAAGAATCATCAGTAATTTTGCATATATTTGATATTTTATTTTCTTTATATTAACGCATTATCACACTTTTAGTACACACACAAATTGTACAAACAAAAGATTCAGCCGGAGAGTGAGAGGAGCGCAGAGAGTTCAATTCAGTACGCAATTCGTACTATTTATTGTGCATATTGTCAACTATTACCACTCCACAATCCGCCTATTCCGTTTCGTACAAATATTTCATTCGAACCACCACGTGTTCGAGAACCATCGTGTCGCAAACCGTTCGAACCACCACGTGTTTGAGAACCATCGTGTCGCAAACCGTTCGAACCACCACGTGTTTGAGAACCATCGTATCGCAAACCGTTCGAACCACCACGTGTTTGAGAACCACCGTGTCGCAAACCGTTCGAACCACCACGTGTTTGAGAACCTTAGTATTTTGTTCGGACCAGAACTCAGTCCGACCCGACTTCAAACCATAACCGTACCTCGTCCGAACCAGTTCCTAGTTCGAACCGAGTCAGTACGCGGACCAGACCCGTATCATACCAATCGTAGAACGAACCGCTTCACGGTTCGAACCAAGTCTTCGTTCGTACCGAATCGAATTTCGTACCGATTCGCGATCCGAACCAGTAGTTTTGTAAATTAGTATAGGGAACGAACCGCTTCACGGTTCGAACTAAATTCAGTACTCCAGTGGTACGTAGGTCGACCCAGTCACGGTTCGAACCTACACATTTAAGTAAATTTAAATAAAATTTTTGAGCAATCGACCACATTTTTTTTTGCATAGTAAATTTCATTAGAAGAATTAATAGTAACATTTCGTCGATTACCCTACATTTTGACATAAAAACTTTTCCTGAATAAAAGTTGTTTTTTTTTTTGTAAAAAAAGGATTGGATCAAATTCGCCAAACCCCCTCGACTACCGATTCAGCGTTGCGGGAAAGTGAAGTGAATTTTCTTTTTTTTCATATATTACCGGGCTTTTCTTGTATACTCTTTAACTGTGACGAATTCAAACAACGACATCATGGCTTCTGGAGACGACAAAGTAACTGCAGAATTGGCCGATGCCATGACGGAGGCTATGAACAGGATGGGAGAATTCTTCCGAACCGCACAAACCCCAGCTCAAGGTCAAAACCAACAACCACGAGACCTACCACGATCCTTGTTTCTAGAAATAGAACCTTGGAACCCGGACGACTCCGATGCCATCTCAGCAGCCTCATTTTTCGCCGAGGTAGACCAAGCCACCCATGATTTGGATCAGGAGCAGAAACTCAGATTTCTTCGTACCCGACTCCGTGGAGGGGCTAAGCGATTCCTTCAAGAAGATTTAGGAGCCCAACCGTATACCAACCTCCGCGACGCTATTCTCCAGTGGTACGAGAGTGAAGACCCTGAAAAAGCCATGATACGCCTATGGACCACTAAAAGACAACCTGAGGAAAGCATACGACGATTCGCCGAGAAGCTCATCGCAACCGCGAAGACCGCAGTCCGCAACGAGGTTAACCTTACCGCAGCACAGCAACGGGAGTGGGTGAAGACGAAGACCCTTCGAGCTTTCGTACGAGGAATAAATAAGGAAATTAGTCCTTTCCTCCAGAGTAACCTACCCGACACACTGGAAGAAGCGGTTAAGCGTGCGGAAGACCTCGACGATGATCATCAAAACGAAAAGACTGCCGACTTCAAATGGGATATAGCCGGAGTTCTTAACAAAGATTCCCTCAAATGCTATACGTGCGGAGAAGCCGGACATTTCGCCGGAAAGTGCCCTCAGAAGACAACACCACAGGGACCAAGTAGGAGTCAGATGACGACGCCGCCTCATACCGGACAAAGTAGACCCGGCTGGAAGCAACCCTCACCGAGCCCCGATACCCGTGTCTGTACTGTGGAGACTATAGTCCATTTCCCTGTAAACTGCCCGCACGGCATACAGAGTGCGATTTTCTGTGATTTTTGCGGAGCTCGAGAACATCTGGAGAACGAGTGCCTGCGAAAGAAGAAAATGATGCCAGTGTCGCAACCTCGAGGAAGTGTCACCAGTCCCACAGCCGCCGTAGTAACACTACCGCCCGAAGACATTCCGGAAGAAGAAAATTCGCGGGGATGAGATAATAGCCTTCCAAGCCACCGTAAACTGTACCACACGCCCGATGATCCGGATGAAAATTGGATTAGGCAAATATAACCGCGATGTCATCCTGGATACCGGCGCGCCGTCTCCGCCTTGTCACACCCTGTACCGGGAGTTCCAGTTCAACCCACATCCACTGAACTTTGGGGAGCGGATGGTCAGAAAATACCCCTGCTGGGAACACAGGAACTAACTGTGCGCATCGGTGACAGACGTTGCCTCGCATCGGTTTTACATTTTTGAGAGGCCGGATTCGCCACCTGGATCTCGTGGGGCTCGACCTTCTGAAAAGATTTCCCATTGGAATTCGTACCGACACAAACACGTCACAATGACAAACGCCGAGTCGGGGGGTACCGATGGTCCTCGGAGCCGTGTGGGAGAAACCCCAAGACACTGACACGCTTACGTCAACTGAAAGTAAGAGCGGTTAAAGGACAAAAATTCCCGACCAACCATTCCGGCGAGTTCCACAGTCAAAAGACGACCCTCGACGAACCCGAATCCACAATTTGTCGATTCTACGAGAACCCTCAGTTAAGAAGCCCCGACCGACCGTCGACGGGATACCGGCTGAAATAGCGGTAGCAACGACGTCTGTACAACACCTGGAGGGGCCGCCTACAGAAACCTGCGGCGATGAGCCTTACCCCAACGACGCGATAGCCCCCACTGGACAACTGTCAACCTATCCCAAGAGCGAATGTCGGAAGGAAATAGAGGGATTCCCTTCGCGAAACGCGCATCCGCGCGGAGGAATGAAGGAAGAAGACGGCTGTACGAATAGGCCGCCGGGGATTGAATCGGTACAGAATGAACCAAACGGCCGTGGATCATACTCCGTACGGCGAGTCTCACCACCGTACCGCTGTAGCGTAGAAGAACACATACGGGACCTGTTAGCGAGGAGGACCGGAATACCCTCGGGAAACCAAGGGTCGGAAGCCCTCAAACCGGATGGAAGACTTACGGGAATGAAACCCGAATTAAGGATGCCCTTTGGAGAGAGACTAGAGACCAGCATAGTCGTCTGAAACCAGCTTCCGTTGGGAGAGCACCGGACGAAGCCATCAACCGGGAGGAGCCGCACTCGCGCGAGGCCCCCGCACCAGCTCCGTCGCCCGGACCCTCTCAACCCAGCCTGGATCCCTGGTTAGAGTCCGACGACGAGAATGAGCCGGAACTCGTCGAGACCACCTGTGTGACTCCGGACGTCGAACGCCTGCTGCAGGACAGTACACCATCACAGGAGCACCCTACAACGGGAAACACATTGCCCACAACCACCACTGCCGGAACACACCATACAACCTTCGACCCCGAAAGATCGTCGACTTACAAAAGGCTTACATACCGGCAGAGTCTCCGTCGTCGACATTGGTCCCGACGAGAGGCTGGATAACCTGTAAAATTAAAGAATTTTATACCTGTAAAAAAAAAAAAAAAAAAAAAAAAAAAAAAAAAAAAAAAAAAAAAAAAAAAAAAAAAAACAAAAGGGTCATTATTCAAGTTATTTATAGTTTAACAGTGTATATTAGCAATCAAAAGATGTCTCATACCGACTTAGCAATTATTCTTCACTTACCTCAAAACCTGAATCCCGGACGTCTAGGGGAAACCAAGGCGCGCTTGATCCATCCAATACCTACAGTTAGGAGGGGGTCGGAGAACTGTTGAGCCCTTAACATCTAGGAGGTTGCTAACGATGTCGCGAACGCGCACGAGTTAGGCGGAGTTGTGGATTGAGAGCATGCGAGGTCGGAGTATTCAGTAAGACGGCTGGTTCTTTTGTTTCAGGACGATGGCGTTTCCGAAACCCCGACTAGAGCCAGTACCCGATATTGAGGTAGGAAGCGACGATATGGGTAGAACGTACGGTAACCTGCATTGCACAGCTACATACGTGGTTGGTCAAATTCGGGGAGATGCCGGAGCAACGTAAGGAGATCATGACCTGCATCGCAAACCTGTCGCATAACATGAGCAAAGCAGTTCGCTCAGCGCAGCAAATCTCGCCCCAGCTGGGACGCCCAACCCCGTGGAGGAACTGCGATGCGAATTGCGTGGGCTACAGCAACGCGTCATGGCCATCCAGAGCAGCAACGAGCTCAACCAATCCACTGCTTCCCTGGAGAACGCTTGGGAGCCCGCGACTGGAGAGACTTCCACTCCGAAACGCAGAGCTCGTCAGTCCTCTTCCTCATCATCCTCCTCGTCTGATTCTGATGACGATGAGAAGACGAAGGGTGACACCAAGAAACCGGCAGCAAACGTCTCGTAGAGGAGGAACCTTCACCAGCGTTCTCTCCTGTTACCCCAGCACGCAAAGAGGAGCCAGCGGAGCCGACAACCTCAGGAGCTGCACCCTGCCCCGTCTGTGATCGCATCCCGAAGGAATTTCTCAAATTCCGGTGCTCAAGTTGTAAAAGTTTCTGGAACCGTCTAGTCGCCTCCTGCCAGAAGTACGCCGTCGACCATCCCTCGTACCCACAGCCGTGTCTCCGTAAGGAACACGAGGAATCCAGACCACCAAAGTGCCCAGGCTGCAGACGTTGGCGCTACGAGGTAGCCACTGCTGGACCATCACCCCAGACACCAAGCTGCCAATTCCCTTCGGTTTACCAGAGCTGATAAGTAGCCGATGAGGGCATCGGCCGAGAGAGAAGGAGGGGGTGTAATAAGCCAAAATCTAAATCTTCACACAAACTTCTTCCATGCGCCTTCCATACAGCACCGCCAACAGCTGTCCGCCACCACCGATGAGGACCGCGCGTGCGCCACCATCGCGGCCCATTCCAGCAACCAGCCGCAAGATGGCCGAGGGGATATCGGGGCCTGCCCCCTCCCTCGACCTTCAGTCTGAAGTCACGCGTCTCGCAGTTGTCGAACCCAGCTCCAGTACTCAATCCCCTCTAAACTTAGTGTCGCGGAACGAACTGAGAATCGTAGTGAAGTGCAACCACGGGACATTTCCAATAGCCTGTTCCAAGAATCCCAGCCAGTCTTCGTTCTGAGACATCCGCAAGCTAAGGCCCGGACTCAAGACGTTGCCGCCAACTCTCCATTTTCGCCGACCCGAACTGGTACGCCGTTCGAACCCCGGAACGAGGCAAGTTGCCCCGGTCCAGGCATCCCCCTTCAGCACTGCAGGAAGAAGAGGCCCTGAAGCGCAATATACCGCCACGGAGATCGACACTGATCCAAGCTAGGCCAAGGGTGAGCAACATTCCCTCATAATTTCTGTAAGCGCTTACAATTACTCAAAATCTGGCAAAACCTCCCCCTCATAATGTTAACGTCCTGTAAAAGAATAGGAAAGTAAAGAGAAACGCATATTGTAAAGATAGTTCAGTTGTAACGAGAAACCGTAACCTAAGAAGTTTTTGTTGTGAAGAACAATTGTATTTTCAGTAGTAAAGTCAGAAGACTAAGTCATATTTTGTATAAGTAGAATCAAGTTCCTACATAAATATTATTTTCTTATAAGCATAATATTGCAAGTAACAACAAAGTACCTTTATTTTAGAAGCATATTATTGCGAATTTCGTGCATAATTTCTTAAAGCCAAGTGTGATTTCATTGATCGTTATCAAATACAATTGCAATCATATTGATATATTTTCAAGTATCTTTTCGAATATATTACTGATTATTCTTGTCCGACGGTTCCATCAGAACCCTCGTAAATCCGCTTCACGGTAATCAACTTATAATTTTCTGAATAAAAACCCTACGTGTTTTTAACCTTTGCAGTACTTATTTCAGAGTTTTGACCCTTTCCAATTCCGTTGGACTCAGGTATTTTGCACTTAGATAATTTGGGTTTTTTCCTGAGGTCAATACTCGACCCAGGTTGGTGGCAGCAACCCTAGGAACTTCTCAGGTAGAATCTTTATCCTCTGGGCTCTAGTTCAAGATACCTTCTACCTAGAATTTCCTAGCCTCACTTAGTTGGGGAGTTTTTGTACCAGCTTTTAAAGGATTAGGAATCAGTTTCATAAAGTAACTCTTCATTTTGAAGTCAGTATTTAATTTAGCATCACAAAGTTTTCAAGTAAACCTTTCGCCTTTTTGCTTTGGTCATCACGCACTACCATAATAGTAAAGCCATTTTCACCTTCGGAGATCTCGAAGCAGTCGTAGACTCAGGTAAGCAGAATCACCTAATCCCTTGTGTACAAATATATATGTTTACTGGGGTAAGATAATTCAAGTTTTAAGAATCAAAATCATAAACCCTTTTAAATTCATAAATCCCAAATCATTAGATTGATAATTTCTCATAACCTTAACTCCAAGTTAGATACCCAAATTCTAAAGATTACAATAATA